>JAAGEH010000304.1:36812955-36974087 GCA_011751065.1 Lasiurus cinereus
CCCTAACCGATTCTGCCTGCCAGCCTGATTGATGCCTAACTGCTCCCCTGCCCTCCCCTGTTGGCCTGATTGCCCAAAATTGCCCTCCCTTGCAGGCCTGGTCCCTCCCAACTGCCCTCCCCTGCTGGCCATCTTGTGGTAGCCATCTTGTGTTTACATGGAGGCAGTCATTTTGTGTGTTGGAGTGATGGTCAATCTGCATATTACTCTTTCACTAGATAGGATAGAGGCCTGGTGCACAAATGGGGGCCAGGTGGTTTGCCCTGAAGGGTGTCCCAGATCAGGGTGGGGGTTCCCTTGGGGCATGGAGCAGCCTGGGCAAGGGGCCTGTGGTAGTTTGCAGGCTGGCCACACCCCCGGCAACCCAAGCATAGGCCCTGGTATCTGGGATTTATTTATCTTCTACAATTGAAATTTTGTAGCCTTAAGCGAGGCCTGACCCAGCCAGGGTATGTGGAAAGCTTGTCTTCCTCCATCTCCAGGGCAACCCAAGCCTTCCTTTTGCTCTCTCTATGGCTATAACCATCTTGGTTGGGTTAATTTGCATACTCGCTCCTGACTGGCTGTGGTCATAGCTTGTAGACATGGCTTGTGGGTGTAGTAGAGGTATGGTCACTTTGCATATTACTCTTTTATTAGATAAGTTATGCATACAAACACACACACACACACACACACACACACACATAAAGATACATCTAAATATACATACAGACGCACATACCAGATAGGTGAATGGTAGAGTACACATTCCCTTATGAAAATCTAAGTACCCAGCTGGTGTTCCTGCTTAGATGGAAGGCTGTTTCAGGTTCACATAAAGGAAAGATACAGGAGAATCTGCTCTAGTTTCACTAGAACACCCCATTCTCTGGTAGAAAATGATGTGTTGAAACCATTGACTGTGGGAAACTTGTTGTGCTTGATAGCCATTCTGTAGTAAGCTCCAGCCACGTTAGCACTAACCTCGGGCTAGGTTTCTATTACCCCAAACCCTATCTCTTTCCCTATCTCCCAAAAGCCAGGCGTTTCGCCTTAGGGCTAGGAATTTTCGCTAACTTCCTCATTCCTCCTTCTCCCCATAAATACTCTGATCTACTGTTGAATAAATGAGACTTGATCAGAACTTTGTGTTGTCTCCATTCCTTGTGTCTTTTGTCCCTTTTGTGGAGGGGCAAGGACCAGATTGCGTTTCCCCACAAAGAATGACTCAGGGTCAGGGTTACCTCAAGCCTGGGGGAAAGAAGGAACGGGGGTTTCCCAGCTAAACATCCTGTGACATAGAACAGAACACCAGGTGCTTGAAGGCACCCCTGGCCTTGAGAAGCCATGAAGTCTGACAAACAACTCCTTCAAGGACAACCACTATCTAGACTGCTTACTTGCATAACCAAAAAGCTTAGACAAAGAGTCAGTATATGAAATTTAGTAATGCTTAGCCAATTAAAATTTGCCAAGTCCTCCTGTGCTGAGGATAAAAAGCACTTGCTGCAGAGGTTCGGGGCTCTCGTGCTTCCCTGCTGTGTCAGTGGAACCATGAGCCCGGACTCGAGTTCGTAATAAAGGCTTCCTAAATTTCCTAATTGACTGTCTGGTGCTCGTCTGTCTCGGGTCGCCCCATTACACTTTCATCCCCACTCCCCCTCTAGGGTCCTCGTTGACTTCACCCGCGGGTCGGGACAAGTGGCGCCCAACGTGGCTCGAGAACGGGGGATCCCATGAGGGATGCTGTCTGGAGAGCCGGCACAAAAAGGAGAAGACAGAGGATAAGTTGACGCGGGAACCTGCTGCGTTTTCTACACTTCAGTGAGTAGACAGCAATTATGGGTCAAGAAATGAGTCAATGGACTTAGAAAAGCTTTAAAGGCACGAGGAGTAAAGGTTAAAATTAAACAGTTATGTGTGTTTTTTTATTATATTCAAGATGTTTGTCCTTGGTTCCCTATTGAAGGAACTATTGATAGTAAGAGATGGAAAAGGGTTGGAGATGCCCTTAGGGATTTTTATGAAAGATTTGGGCCTGAAAAGGTTCCTCTAACTGCCTTTTCATACCGGAATTTAATCGATGAGGTCATATCACAGAGGCATCGGGATCCTATAGTTGCTAATGTAATTGAAAAGGGAGAAAAATCCTTCAAATAAATAAAGAGAAAGAGGATTTAAAAGAACAGCAGAAATTAAGAATTTTTGGTAATGCTGATGCAGGCACGGAATTTGTAAAACAATTGGCCTTTGAAAATGCTAATGCTGCTTGCCAAGTGGCCATTTGTCCCTATAAGAAAGAATGATTTATCAGGCTACATCCGCCTTTGCTCTGATATCGGAGTTGATTATCAGCAGGGCCTCGCCATGGCTGCTGCCATGCAAGGATGTCTCCTTGGAATACTCCTATCTTTGTCATAAAAAAGAAGTCAGGTAGATGGCGTTTGTTACAAGACCTAAGGGCAGTAAATAAAACAATGGTGCTAATGGGAGCCCTATAGCCTGGACTCCCCTTTCCTGTTGCTATACCCTTAGAGCATTTTAAAGTAATCATAGACTTAAAAGATTGCTTTTTTACCATTCTTCTACACCCTGAGGACCAAAAGCACTTTGCCTTCAGCCTACCCGATATTAATTTTAGAGACCCATGAAAAGGTTTCAATGGCGTGTTCTCCCACAAGGTATGGCTAATAGTCCCACCTTATGTCAATCTTTTGTTGCTCTTGCAATACAACCAGTAAGAGATCATTGGCCAGAAATGTATATTATTCATTACATGGATGATATTTTAATATCTGGGAAGGATGGTGGTGAGGTCTTGAGGTGTTATAACTAGTTAAAAAATGCTTTACAAGAGAGAAATCCAAGATGGCGGCATAGGTAAACACCTATACTGCTTCCTCGCACAACAATTTCAAAACTACAACTAAAAGACAGAACGGACATCATCCAGAGCCACAGGAAAGCTGGCTGAGTGGAAGTTCTACAACTAGAGGGAAAGAGAGGGGCTCACAGAAACCCAGAGGAGCTGCAAAAAGCCGAGGTACGTAGACACGCGAGTGGAGAGAGCGGGTGCCGGAGTACCTGGCTGGCTTTCTCTGGTGGGAGGGAAACAGAGACTCCCAAAGGCACTGAACCCCTTATCTTACGACACTAAACCCCAGATCCAGCCGAGACTCATAAGGGGGGAGTTCGGACTGTGAAAAGGGAGAAGTGCACGGAAATTTAGGGGAGTTGCAAAGGATCGGAGGTCTGGTCGCGCACGGCACCACGCGGAGGACGGATTGCTGATTGTGCCGCTGGCTTTCGCGAGTGGGCGGGAGACAGACCCTCTGAACTGTGCCACTTCTGAGTCCACTGAGCCCCTGTTTTGGGCGAAACCCTGGGGACCTAGACTCGTGTGGTCCTGGTTCGCAGGGGAGCCGGAAAGGCAGCGGTTAGAGGCACTGCGGGTGCGCGCGCGCACAAGGACCGCTCCAGCCATTACCCAGTCACGTGAGACTCAGGGGCCGTGGAGGGCGGGGCCGACTGGAAGGCAAGGCGGTCCCTTAAGCCCTGAAACTCCACCCCTCCCAAGCTCAACAGAGGCTTCTGCGGCTGATTCCAGCACAGAAGTTTCCCCGGCACAGTGAAAATGCCGAGACAAGGGAAGGGATTACAAGCAAAAGAAATGGAGGAAAAAAAAACGACTGGATATAGAGTTCAAAACCACGCTTATAAGGTTTTGCAAGAATATGCTAGAAAAGATGGATAAATTTAGTGAGACCCAAGAGGAGATGATAAATACACTGACTGAAATAAAAACTATTATGCAGAGTACTAACAGCAGACTAGAGAAAGGCAAGGATCAAGTCAAAAATTTGAAATATAAAGAAGCAGAAAACATTCAACTGGAAAAGCAAGAAGAGAAAAGAATCCAAAAATGTGAAGATAATGTAAGGAGCCTCTGGGACAGCTTCAAGCGTACCAACATCAGAATTGTGGGGGTGCCAGAAGAAGAGAGAGAGCAAGATACTGAAAACCTGTTTAAAGAAATAATGACTGAAAACTTCTCACATCTGGTAAAAGAAATAGACTTACAAGTCGAGGAAGCACACAGAACCCCAAAGAAAAGGAACCCAAAGAGGACTACACCAAGACACATCATAATTAAAATGCCAAGAGCAAAAGAGAAAGAGAGAATATTAAAAGCAGCAAGAGAAAAACAGTTTATTACCTACAAGGGAGCACCCATATGACTGTCAGCTGATTTCTCAACAGAAACGATGCAGGCCAGACGGGAGTAGCAAGAAATATTCAACGTGATGAACAACAAGAACCTACAACCAAGAATAATCTATCCAGCAAAGCTATCATTCAGAATTGAAGGGCAGATAAAGACCTTCACAGAGAAGAAAAAGCTAAAGGAGTTCATCAACTCCAAACCAGTATTATATGAAATGCTGAAAGGTACCCTTTTAGAAGAGGAAGAAGAAAAAGGTAAAAGACAAAAAATTATGAACAACAAATACACATCTGTCAACAAGTGAATCTAAAAATTAAGTGAATTAAAAATCTGATCAACAGAATAAACTGGTGAATATAATAGAATCAGGAGCACAGAAAAGGAGTAGACTGATAATTCTCAGGAGGACAAAAATCATAAAGCATCAAACAGACTGTGAAATTATAGCAGAAAGATTAAAGTTAGGTGAGGTAAATAAGTGATCAATCAAAGGACTTGTATGCATGCTTATAAACATAACCAATGATCACAGACACTGGGGTGTCGGGGTACGCCTGGGAGGGAGGGGGGGCAATGGGGAGATATGTATAAAAAATTAATAAAAATTAATTTAAAAAAATGCTTTACAAGATAAAGGATTAGAGATCGCCCCCGATAAAGTCCAATTAACAGATCCATATACATATCTTGGCTTTCAAATGAAAGGACCTCAGGTCTCCTCTCAGAAGTTAGAATTAAGATTAGACAAGGTCAAAACTTTAAATGATTTTCAAAAACTCCTCAGAGATATCAACTGGCTCATGTCCTATCTAAAGCTTAGCAAAAGTGATTTAAAACCTCTTTATGATATTCTACACGGGGATGCTAATCCTACATCTCCCCGTGAGCTGACACCGGAAGGAAGACAAGCCATACATATAGTAGAACAAGCCATTCGGTCACAAACTGTTACATTTATAGACTATGATAAACCTTTGAAATTCATCATTTGCAAAACAGCTCTTTCACCAACCGCTGTTTTTTGGCAAACAGCCCCTCTAATGTGGGCTCATCTGCCTGCTACACCTAAAAAGGTCATTGGGCCATACTATCAAGCAGTATCTGATCTTATAATCCTAGGCAGGGAACAAGGGAAAAGATATTTTGGTAAAGAACCAGATTTTATTATACAGCCTTATACCAAAGAACAAGTTAATTGGCTCATGCAGACTACTGAATTCTGGCCTATTGCCTTAGCTTCTTATATGGCATCCTAGATAATCATTATCCACCAGACAAACTTATTGATTTTGCTAATAAACATGAATTAGTATTCCCTAAAATCACCACATTTACCCCCTTAAATAATCCCCTATTGGTGTTTACTGATGGCTCTTCTACAGGTATAGCTGCTTATACTTACCAGGACAAGGTGGTACAATTTACCACAAACAGCTCCTCCGCCCAATTAACAGAATTACATGCTATTATTGCATTCCTATCAGCATTTCCTAATCAGTCTCTTACCATCTACACAGATAGCGCTTACATCGCACACTCTGAACCCTTATTAGAAACTGCTGGCCAAATTAAGGGCATCTCTAATACTGGAGACTTATTTAGACAACTACAGGTACTTATCACAAAAAGAACACACCCCTTTTTTATAGGGCATTTACGTGCTCACTCTGGACTTCCTGGTTCTCTAGCTGAAGAAAATCAGAAAGCAGATCTGGCCACTCGCCCACAAGCTCATATTTCTGCATTACCTGCTATCAATGCTGATGACTCTTCCCTAAAAATTGCTCAAGTACAGAAAAGTCATCAGTTACACCATCTCAATGCACAGACTCTCCGGCTTATGCATAATATTACTAGGGAACAAGCCAGACAAATTGTCAAAGATTACCCTTCTTGTGTCATACATCTCCCGGTATTACATCTCGGAGTCAACCCTAGGGGGTTAGTACCTAATGCATTATGGCAAATGGATGTTACCCATATCTCTGAATTTGGTAACCTCAAATATGTACATGTAACTATAGATACTTTTAGCGGTTTTATTCAAGCTTCCCTCCAAACCGGTGAAGCCACTAAACATGTAATTAGCCATATGTTAACTTGCCTTCGCAGTCTTAGGATGTCCACAGCAATTAAAAACCGATAATGGCCCAGGCTATACCAGCTCAGCCTTTTCT
The DNA here is from genome assembly GCA_011751065.1 of Lasiurus cinereus. Taxonomy (NCBI): domain Eukaryota; kingdom Metazoa; phylum Chordata; class Mammalia; order Chiroptera; family Vespertilionidae; genus Lasiurus; species Lasiurus cinereus. Next base: position 36,819,340 of record JAAGEH010000304.1, read on the forward strand.
CAATTCTGTAAGCGCCTCAATATCCATCATACAGCAGGTATTCCCCAAGGTCAAGGAATCTTTGAAAGGGCACATCTCTCTTTAAAACTCACAATAGATAAAATAAAAAAGGGGGAATGGTACCCCACGAGGGGGTCACCCAGAAACATATTATCTCATTCCTTATTTATTCTCAATTTTTTAATTTTGGATGCAAATGGACAATCAGCAGCTGCTCGCTTTTGGCATACAGAAACTCAGAGACAGTTCGCTTCAGTACTATGGAAGGATCCTTTGACTAACTCCGGGCATGGCCCAGATCCAGTTCTTGACTAACTCCTGGCATGGCCCAGATCCAGTTCTTATCTGGGGCCGAGGGTCAGTATGCATTTACTCTAAGGAAATGAAATCTGCAAGGTGGCTACCAGAACGCTTAGTTAAACAAATCAGTCAAACCCAAGAAGTTGAGGATAACTCCAGGGATGAAAACTCGCCCTGAGAATATTTCTCCTATTAGTAGTATTACGAGTTTCAGAAGCTTTAGCTACAGGAACAGCAGGATTAGGAGTTGCCGTTCATTCATATACTAAACTCTCTAATCAGCTGATTGATGATGTTCAGGCCTTATCCAGTACTATTAATGATATTCAAGATCAGACAGACTCCTTAGCAGAGGTAGTCCTCCAGAATAGAAGAGGATTAGATTTATTGACGGCAGAACAGGGAGGGATCTGTTTGGCTCTACAGGAACGCTGCTGCTTTTATGCAAATAAATCGGCATTGTTCATGATAAGATAAAGAAGCTACAAGAAGACCTAATAATAAAAAGAAGAGAACTATTTGACAACCCCTTGTGGAGCGGGCTAAATGGAATGTTACCCTTCCTTCTTCCCTTATTAGGACCTCTGCTTGGCTTACTAATAATCCTATCGCTAGGACCTTTTCTTTTTAATAAATTGATGGCTTTTATTAAGCAACAAGTGAATGCCGTTAAGATGCAATCTATACAGGTCCCTTATCATAAACTTGAGATGGCCAAAAGGGAAAGTTGCAAACTCCTTGAAAAGGAGAAATACGATAACATTCTATAGAGTAATTGAGGTAATTACTCTAGGAATACGATGAAATTCATGGAGTAATTGAGGAATTACTCCAATAGCAAATTTTCCACCTTGGTTAGCCAGAGACGGGCAACTGGAACTTATACGTGACACCGACCACCGCCTAAGCCAGAAACGGGGCCTTATGCTGCCCTGCTTTCCAATGACGGGTAAGGTGGGTTGGCACCGTATGGTAGTTCCTGACCTAAGACAGGCACAGTCCCCTCAAGGATATTCGGCCTTTCAAAGTTTAAAGAAAAGGGGGACCTGTGGGAAACTTGTTGTGCTTGATAGCCATTTTGTAGTAAGCTCCAGCCACATTAGCACTAACCTCGGGCTAGGTTTCTATTACCCCAAACCCTATCTCTTTTCCTATCTCCCAAAAGCCAGGCGTTTCGCCTTAGGGCTAGGAATTTTCGCTAACTTCCTAATTCCTCCTTCTCCCCATAAATACCCCAATCTACTGTTGAATAAATGAGACTTGATCAGAACTTTGTCTTGTCTCCATTCCTTGTGTCTCTTGTCCCTTTCATCCCCACTCCCCCTCTAGGGTCCTCGTTGACTTCACCCTTGGGTCGGGACAATTGACAACTTCCCACAGTAATGCCCTCACTATGACCACTTAGTTTCATTACTTGGTATTCATTTACTTGATTAAATACAAAGCAAAAAGATTCTAAGTTACCCAACTTTAATTACCAAAACAAAACAAAACAAAATATTGCATAGATAACCCATGTATTGTATAATAAAGAATTTGATTAGCCTTTGTTCCTGGGAGGAGGACTCTAAGTCCTTGGAATTTTCCAGCTAATAGGAATGTGTTTGTTATTCATAAGCTTCTTCAGTCACACCTGAGTTTAAACTAAAAGATGAGATAACTGAAAAGAGGAAGGCTGGAAGTTGATGTAATCATGTGGCTAATGATTCAAGCAGTCATGCCTACAGAATGAAATCCCAATAAAAACTCTGAACACCAAAGCTTAGAGGACCTTCCTGGTTGGTGAACAAATTGAAGGCAGATTATAGGCTCAAGTTAAACACATACTTAAAATAATGGAACATTATGAGCATTTTTATTAATGGAAGCAAACCACAAGATAAATTGTCATTAATCATTATAGGTTATACTAGTTATTTTCTTGTTCATTTATTTCATTTCCCTACATGTTTTTCTCTCCCACCCACCCCCCTTTTTTTTGTAGGAAATTCAGCTCATCTTCCATTCCTCTGTTACAAGAATGGTTATAAGGCTAGGCCAGTCCAATCATAGCACTTGCTTTAGTTAGGGTAGGCCAACTGCTATAACTAATCAGCCCTGGTATGTATAATGGCTCAAACACAACAGAAGTTTATCTTTTGCTCACATAAATAGTCCAAAGCAGTTAAGACTGAATTGGGGAGGGAAGTGGTCTTGCTCCACATAGTCATTCAGGGAGGCAGCTGTCAGTGGTTTCTTAACACATGTTTCCAGGATATTCTTGGCATTAATATCTATTGATAGATGGGACCAGGGAATGAGAAAAGCCCATTTGTTTCATAACCTTCAGGGCCCAGGAACAACACATGTCCCTTGTGCTGACATTACTCTGATAAAAATGATCTGCATGGTCTCATCTGGATGCCGGTGGGACTGAGAAATGTAGTCCATGTCTGGAGTGCTGCTTCATGACAGAGCTCTATAATGTGGGGGACTCTAGCCATCAGAGATTGGTTAAAGGGTAGACCCATGAGAGGACCCTAACTGCAGCAGTCAAAGAATAGCTAAGGAGTTGATATTTTAAAGCTTAACCAAAGAAAGGATGTAAATTTGGGCTTTTGTAGCCATCTTCTCTGCTATGAGGTGAAGGTGTCTGCAAAATGAAGCCAGGCAGAGAGGGAGAATGAGAGAGAGACAGAGAAATAGAGAAAGGGAATTAGGAAGTAGTGAGTCCTAGTGGCCTCTACTTCCAGTTCTGGACCCTGATACCCGGTGCCTTTTTTCCTTTATTTATGCTCTGAGCCCACTCGCCTTGGCACTGCATAAGCCATTGAAGCTCCTTCTTTGCAAGGGTTAAAATTAGGCTTCTGTCACATCATCCTTTGAACCTCAGCTATTTGCCAAAAAGTACAAAAAGCTTTTTATATATAGTATTTTCAAATGGATTATTATAACCAGAAATATCACTGGTTCTATTTTATAAATGAAAAAATAAAATATTCAGAAAGGTGAAGTAACTAGGGGAGCAGAGACTAAAATCTAGATATAGGACAAGAGTTGATGAACTTTTTCTGTAAAGGGCCAGAGAGTCAGTATTGTAGGCTTTATAGGACATATGATCTCTCCTGTAAGAACTCAACTATGTCCTTGTAGCACAAAAGCAGACAGGGGCAATAGTGAACTAATGGGTGGGTCTAGATTCCAGTAAAACTTCTCAAGTCAGATGGTAGGCTGGATTTGGCCTGCAGGTGAGAGCTTTCTGACCCCTACTCTGGAAATAAACAATGCTAGCCTAAAGTCCAGAGAACTGGATTTGTCTATAAACTAAACTGGTGATCTTGAAAAAATTACTTGATGTCTGAGATTTGTTGAGATCTATTGATGCCAATTCCTTTATTTGTTTCAATACCTTCATCAGCCATTTTTATTCTACTGTTATACTATTACTTATTCTATTATTATTTATTCTGTTGTCCAATATAAATGTCTGCATGCATCACTGGTTCTATTTTATAAATGAAAAAAAATATTCAGAAAGGTGAAGTAACTAGGGAAGCAGGGACATAATTAATTCATAATGGTTTCATTTTTAAGTTGGAGCTCAATTGAGAACTACAAATATATTTTTAACTTTGCCTTCCAATTATAGAGTATACAAAACATAAAATCTTTTATCTTTATATCCTCATATCATGGAGGGCATCAGTCATTCTGTGATTCACTCCTTCAGCTGTTCCTGAGATGTGCGGGACCCCAGGAACCCCCACACTACATTGCCTCAGACGGTGTGCTAAAAAGTCGGTCAGTCTGTTTCTCTAGAAACACTGCCCCTCCCTCGGCTGTCTGTTGTCATTTCTTGCTGCTGCTAATCTGCTCCCTAGTGAATACTCAATTGCTTAGATCAAGGTCCAAGAATGTGTCATTGTCTGTCCCTGCTTCGAGTAAAGTACAACTATATCCCTAGAGACTCTTCCCTGGGATTTCAATGTTAAGATCTAGGTGCTGGGTGGTTGGCATTCCTAAAATATGATCCAAGAGGAATTATTGAAATGCCTGTCTGTTTATCTATTTAGCAAAAATATGACACTCAAGTCATAAGACTAATTTTACAAACAACTTTCTCCTTAAGCCATTAGCCTCCCAGAAATCTATGGAAAGCCATTTAGAAGAGAGACTAACCAAGCTGGAGCCTGTACTCCTCACCCTCAGTGAGGGATTGGAGTCTCCGCATCGCCTCACACTTGCATGTTGTCAGCAAGATCAAAATGAGCATCAACTCTCTTGGGGGATATTTAGAAATAGAGATCTGAGGGTTAAGATGAGTCAAGGAAGGTGAAATAGTAACTGTTTATGGGGGAGCTCCCGCTCTCTGATAAAGGTAACTGTTTATGGGGGAGCTCCCGCTCTCTGATAAAGGGTGGGGAGCTGACAGGCAAGTTGTGTTTTAGTAAAGGACTGTATTTTAGGCTTTGATGTCTACGTATGGTCTTTGTTTCATTTCCCTCTTCATTTATTTTTGTTCTTTTTTTTTTTTTAAACAACCCTTTAAAATGGTAGAAACTATTATTAGCTCATGGGCTGCACAAAAACAGATCAGATTTGGTCCACAAGCTGTAGTTTGCTGAGCCATCTCAGGGCACTGAGACATGAACCCTGGCTTCGCCACTGTGAGCTGTACGACCAGGGAAGAATAAATTTAGCTTTCTAAGCCTCAATTTCATCCTGGCATTGCTATTTATTGAATCATTGTAGAATCTGTTTTAATGTGGCCTATACACGCAACAGAATGTTATTCAGCCCTCAAAAGAATGAAATTCTGACACATGCTGCAACATGGATGAGCCCAAAGAACATTATGCTCAGTGAGATAAGCCAGACACAGAAGGAATCATTCAAATCCTGAATGATTCCACTGGTAAGAGGTACCTACACAGTCAAATTCATAGAGACAAAAGATTGAAGGGTGGTTACCAGGGCCGTGGGGGAGGACTAGGAGTTAGTATTTAAAGGACACAGAGTTTCAGTTTTGCAGGATGAAAAGAGTTCTGGAGATGGATGGTGGTGATGGTCGCACAACAATGTGAATGTACTTATGCCACTGAACTGTACACTTAAAAATAGTTAAGATGATATGTTTATTTCATCACAATTTAAAAGTGACCTAGGAGATATATATCTCAGATAATGAAAAAGTAAAATGGGAGAGTAGTGTGCAGTTTAAATAGGGTGACTGAGGAAGGATACCCTGAGAAGTAGAGTAGTCCTATCTTATTCACAGTTCTCCTTTCTGCAGTTTCAGTTGCCAGTGATCAACCTCAGTCTGAGAAAACGAAATGGAAAATTCCAGAAATAAACAACTCATAAGTTTTAAAGTGTGCATCATTCTGTGTTAACCCGATGAAATCTCATGCCACCCAACTCTTTCCCACCTGGAGCCTGAATCATCCCTTTGTCCAGGGTATCCACATCTTATAGCTCCCTGCCTATAAGTCACTTAGTAGCTGTGTGTGTTATCAGATCAGCTGTCACAGCACTGCAGTGCTTGTGCTCAAGTAACCTTTATGTTTACTAATAATGGCCCCAAACACTAAAGAATAGTGTTGCTGGCAATTCAAATATGCCAAAGAGTAGCCATAAACTGTATTATGTATACAAAAAAAGATAGTATATATAGGGTTTGGTACTATCCATGGTTTCAGGCATCCAGTGGGGGTCTTAGAGCATATCTCTCAAGATAAAACTAAGTGGGTTGGTGTTCTCAGGAGTGGATACAGTAAGGACAAAGGCCTTGAGGTTGGGAGTGTGCCTGAGGTATCAGTGAGCTAGAGCAAAAGAGTAGCAGGAGCTGAACTATATCTTTAACAGATTCACGCTGGCCACAATGTTGAGAGAAGACCATAGTGGCCAAAGGTGGAGGCTAGGAGACTAGTCAGGAGACTAGAGCAATTGTCCAGGCTGGGAATGATGGAGTGCACAAAGATGAAAACAAAGAGAAAAACTGGTTGTACTATGGTATGTTATGGGATACAATCAGCAGGATTTTCTGAAGGACTGGATTTGGGTGTAAGAGGAAGAGAAGAGTCAAGGATTGCTCCCAGGTTTAGGACATGAATCAAAACACCCATGGCTATGTCAGTATTAATGATCTCATTTCCATCTCATAATCAAGACCCTATAGTGGTTGCAATCCCAGGGTTCAGCTTTGGGAGCTTCCAGGCCTGGGTTAGGGTCCTGTCTCTGGTCCTCATTAGCAAGGTGGCCAAGGCTGCCACCATCTTTGAGCCTCAGGATCCCCATCTGTAAAATGGAGTTGCTGATGCTCAATAATTAGCTATTGTGAGGACTGCAGTACTTGGTGCACAGGAATTGGTCAGTAGTGGTAGCAGCTGTAATTTTATCAGCACAACTGGAATTAGAGCACAGCCCTTAGCCTCCAATTGTGCGCTCTCTCCCCACATTCTTTTTCTCCATTTCTGGACAGCTTTTGGTCAAGTGATCATTCTTGAGAATAGCATTCCATTTCAAAACATTTTTCTTATACCAGCTCTCACTGAAGAAAAGTGTTCACCTACCAGGAGACTCTTTGCTGAATAAGACGCAAGGGGGCAGGGGGAAAACAGTTCTGGAGTTAGGGCACAGCTGTGTGTACTTGAGGGTGGAGGAGGCAGTTCTTGGGTGACTTTGATCCAGTATTGTCCATCCCACTCAGGAACAGCGCGATCTAGACCTTTCTTCCCTGGAGGAACACATCAGGGCAACTGACCAATGTAACCTTTTTCAATCACTGATTTACTCTGACCATAGATTATCTAAAATAACAGAACAAAGAGCCATTTTCTCCCTCTCTTCCCATATTTTAGTACATGGACAAGGAGACAGGACCATCACACAGTGGCTGCCTAGGGCTTGGCAGAGGGGCAGCAGGCCTAACAGAAAGATCATAGCACTGGGATCACCACAGTCTGTGACTCACAAATCACAGCCTCTCTGAGCTTCGGACTCTTTGACCATAAAATAAGACTGACAGTGTCCTCCCCGTACCTCATAGGGGATCAACTTAGAGAAAGTGGGTGAATGTAAGATGTCATAGAATATGAATGACAATATTTATTAATTCAAGTGCATAGGCATAATTCCAGTCATCTTCTGCTGCATCCCAAATCATGGTCCCTGCACCTCTTTCACTAGGATTACTTGGGGGCTTAATAAAATGCAGGATTCTGGGGCCCAGCCCAGGGAGCCTCCTCCCCACCAAGCAATTCTTTTCTTTTTTTTTTTTTAACATATTTTATTGATTTTTCAGAGAGGAAGGGAGAAGGATAAAGAGCTAGAAACATTGATGAGAGAGGAACACCGATTAGCTGCCTCCTGCATGCCCCCTACTGGGGATGTGCCTGCAACCAAGGTACATGCCCTTGACTGGAATCAAACCCAGGACCTTTCAGTCCTCAGACCGATGCTCTATCCACTGAGCCAAACTGGTTTCGGCTCTCTCTTTTTTTTAAAAAATATATTTTATTGATTTTTTACAGAGAGGAAGGGAGAGAGATAGAGAGCTAGAAACATCGATGAGAAAGAAACATCGATCAGCTGCCTCCTGCATGCCCCCCTACTGGGGATGTGCCCGCAACCAAGGTACATGCCCTTGACCAGAATTGAACCTGGGACCCTTCAGTCCGATGCTCTATCCACTGAGCCAAACCGGTTTCGGCTACCAAGCAATTCTTAAACGCTTAGACCCACTGGTCCAGGAGCTAACTTTGAAAGTGTAGAAAAGGGAATAAAAATAATTAAGTGCCCATAGATTCTTGGCATTCAGAGATGTGCTACACTATAATATAAATAATGGAGCTTATTCATCCCATTTGAATCTTCCCAGTAGGTGGTACAGAGAGTTCCATTAAAAATAGCTGAGTGAGTCACTGGTCAGAATTTTAAATAGGCAATGTGATTGTTACATGCTTCCCTTCTGAAGGAAGATTTTTAATGTAGAGTCGTTTTCTAAAGATGAATTTCCAGGTGTGTGTTTTGTTTTTGTTTTTGTTTTATTTTTCCCCCATGCTTCTGTGCCCCCAGTACATTCAATTCAACCATTCAACCTTGGCTTTCCTTGGTACTTTGCTACGTGCCACAAAACCAAGGATTCGTGCTCTATGCCCGCATTTTAGCACTGGCTCTTCTCCCGCAGCGGTGCCATCCTGCGCCCTAGTAGTGATAGCACCTGCGCATTGATCCGGGCATGTGACCAGAGGATGGCTGGCCTATGCTGGGAGAAAGTAGGCCTTTATCGACAATGACTCAGCAGGACCCAGATGCTTCCAAAACCCAGGCAGGCACTGAGAGTTTATAAACCCTCAGACTGGCAGACCGGAGTCTTTTCACCAGATAATGGGCCCATCAAGTCAGCGGCCAATCCCAAAGCTGTCAGCGGGGCATCCACTCAGGACGCACAGAGGCTCCAAAATCTACTCGGAATAAACTGAACACGCGGCAGGGGAAGAAGGCAGGAAGGCTTGTAAGGATGACCAGCAGCTCCTTTGCTTCTGGGAACCTGTGGTTGGATGTGAGAAAACCAGAAACTTCTTCACAAGGACACTGCACATGCACACACGCAGGTGCCAAGAGGCAGCACTAGGCTGCCTTGATGGTTGAGCATTTCATTGGGCCCTAGAAACGAGGTGGAACAAGCAGGCTGCGTGTCAGAGCAGAGCCCAGCGCCTGGGGAAACCTCAGGAAGCTAACACCCTTCAATCCCGAGACACAGAAACCTTGAGGAAGGTGTGGAACACGTGCTTAGGTTGAAGTTATCTAGATATCTGAGTGCCACGATGCCCCAAAGAACAGCTGGTTTACATCTCTGTTCTTGTTATTCTTCTTAAATTCCCCAGCCCATATTTTCCCAGCTGGAATGTCTTTCTTCTCTTTATCTAAGTTTTATCCATTCTCCTCAGGTCTTACCTTCTCCAGACTGTCTTCCAAGGGCACCAGAAACCTCATTGTCCTCTCACAGCTCCAAGAGCTTCCAGTCGTCGTCATCCTGACAGTATGCTGTGCATATGACTCTTACATTCCCAACTAGAGGCCATGGCAGGCACCATGCGTGAGTGTCTTTGGTTATGGCCCCTCACAACCTAGCATGAAGTTCAGCCACAGTGGGTGCTTGCTGACTCATTGTATAGGCTGGGACGTGAAAACAATCCATAAAAGACAAATTGGGTAATACAAGAGGCTTTTGAAAAGAAGATGCTACCTGAATGAATGATGAGAAACAAACTTTGGCAAAACAAGCTCATTAGGATTATTCCATCATTCTGCACCTGACAGAAAGAGAGAGAAGAGCAGAATGAAAGTCGCCAGTGACATCAGCTTTGGCAGTACCTAATGGAAAGTCACCCTGCCAGAGCCCTGCTCTCTCATTCAATCTGGGAATGCTTTCCATTAACGTTATTAACCCGTCTCAGAGGTTGGGGCAGAGCCGGATGTGCCAACTATGCTCCATTCCAATTGCTGAATCATCTTCAGTCCTTTTTGCCCTTCCTAACACCTTCAAGAATGAGAAGAAATAAAGGAGGGGGAGAGCAGCACCAAGAATTATCAACTGAGCAAATCCTTACTAGGAAGCAGTTTGGATTGTGCCTTCCATCCCTGGGAACTCTTTCCATTAAAAACATTTCCCCACTACTTCTCATTGTATCCTCAGCCCAAAGAAAAATTCTCAGCTCCTCATCCCCAATCCCATACTGTGAACGATTTCCTTCCAAGAGCAGAAAATCATTCTTTCCCATGTACAGCTTGATTGCTTGGCATCAGCCAAGAACCCCAGTATAATTCTGACCTGAAAGCAGACTGGAAGATCAGAGAAGGCTTCCCTTGCTCTCTGCTGGACTCAGCACCATCAAAAGATGCAAAAACAAACAAACAAACAAAAAATAGGACTGGAGATGGAAGAAAATACGGAGGAGGAAGTGAAAGTCAGACACAACCAAGAAGCAGGCACATTTAATCTCTGAGCTGGAAAATTGGAGCCAGTGAAATTCTCTTAGAAGCTCAGCAAATCTATTCTCAGGGCTGGGTGGGGGCAGGTTGCAACAAAGGCTACACTGCCCTCTATTGGGAGCCTATTGGCACACAGCTAAAGGCTTTTCATTCATGATCTAAATTTTTCATTGCACAACCCTTGGGAGGTATTATTATCTGAAAAAAAAAAAAACCACACACACACACACACACACACAAACTGAGATCAGAGATATCAAGTAACTTACCCAAGGTCATGCAACTAGGACATGGCACAAGCAAGAATGCTAAACCAGAGATAAATGACTTTGAAGTTTATTTTCTTGTCATTTATCTTTACAATTAATTTTTCCTTTATGGATTCAGATAGCTTCATGCTCTGAGAGTGTGCCCGTGGCTCTCTTGAGTGTGGTAGTTCCCAAAGCCAGTTGCATATTAGAATCACCTGGAGACATGCTCTAAACCAGTGGTCTATAAACTCATTAGTCAACAGAGCCAAATATCAAAAGTACAACGATTGAAATTTCTTTTGAGAGTCAAATTTTTTAACCTTTACTATATAGGTAGGTACATTATTATTAACTTAATTAAGGTACTCCTAAGCTGGTCTTTGCTAAAAACCCAAGGGGCCAAAGAGCCGCATGTGGCTCGCGAACCGCAGTTTGCCGACCACTGCTCAAGCCCCATCTCCAGAAATTCTGGTTTAATTGCTGTAGGGTGGATTCTAGGTCAAGTAAGTTTTTAAAGTTCTCCCAGTGACTCTAATATTTAGCCAGAGTGGAGAATTCCTGCTCTAGTTGCAGAAGAGATGGAGGCAGAAACAGGTGGTCACCTCACACCTAAGAAGCAGCATTTAATAGTGAGCAAGTCTAGAGGGCCTCACTAAAGGGAAGTCACTTTGGAAGAATGTTAAAATTATGCTTGGTGATGTGATGGTAGGGTGAATAATACCCCCCTGCAAAGAGCTCCATGCTCTAATCCCTGAAACCTATAAATACATAGAAAAAGGGGCTTTGCAGAAGTGATTAAGTTAAAGATCTTGGGTTGAAAGATTATCCTGAATTATCTGATTGACCCTGATACAGTCACAATGGTTCTGTAAGGAAGGCAGCTCAGAGAAGAGAAGAGGAGGAGAGGTGGTAACAGCTGCTGAAGTTGGACCCATGTGAGGAAGGGATCCAAGGATGTGGCAGCATCTAGATGCTGAAAAAAGTAGGGGAAACAATACCTTCCCCATGCAGCCTCCAGAAGGAATAGTCCTGTCAACCACCTGACTTTAGCCCAATGAGACTGATTTTGGACTTCCAACCTTCAGATCTATAAAACAAGAAATTTGCATTGTTTTAAGCTGCTAGGTTTATGGTCCTTTGTTCCAGCAATCAGAGAAACTAATACAGATGTTGCCTAAGGCTTGGTTTCCTTACCTCTAAGACAGGATCATCTTATTTACTTCAGTATGGTGCTTGTGAGGATTAAATGCATTACTTATAAACAAATTGCTTGGTACAGTGGCTAGCATTCAGTAAATAAATAAACAGAGCTCACTATTATGATCATAGAAGGAGTTCTCAAGTGGTGGGAAGTGGAATCATGAAAGAAGATGTGAGTAGAGAGAGCCTTTTAGCTGTCCCCAAATATATTTCTATAGGACAAGGGACTGCGTGAATGGAAAGTAAATTAGTAAAGGCTGGTGCAGAAGAGCAGTGGCAGCAGGATTTCTCAACGAGCTGGCCTTCGGGGATGTTTGCACCTGCCTGTTCTGATCATCTCATCGTGTTCACACCTCCTGGAACTCAGCTCCTTCATTGTAAGAATTCACACAGGACAAGAGAAAAGGAATAGGAATCAATGAGACACCTAAAAAGGCCCAGAAATACCGGTTCTTCGTTATTTTAATTCCAGTCCAAATACAGCCAATGGTCAATTTCTGAATTATGGACAATTCCAGGTTTTTAAATCTTCCCAAAAATAAAGATTGTTTTCTCCCTGTTTAGTTTCGGCTAAATTATGAAAAATACTGTGTATTCTACCACTTATTAGACTTGTAGTTGTGGGAAAATTACTGTTTTTCAGTATCCTCATCTGTAATGTGAGGACAAGGATAACACCCACCTGTAAGGTTGTTATGAGCATTAAATTCAAAGGGTAGACTAAGTGCCAGGTACACTTTCAAGTACTTAGCAAATTACCTATTAATGTTATCAGGATTGATTTTATCCTGGGAAAAGAAGTGATGATAGGTGAAGGAAACCACCCATTTACAAGACCTGACATAAAAGACAGTAATTTTCAATATCCTGTGACAGTTTTATTCAGTTTCTTTTAAGGAGCTACAAAAGAAAGTTGTCCAAAATAGGAGCTAGATATAGTCATTATTCACTCAGCTAATATTTATTGAGTGCCTACTGTGTACCGGGCATTTTCCTAGGAACTGGGAACCTATATATAAACAAGATCTGTTTTCTAGCCTCAAGGAATATCCAGTCTATTAGGGGAAAGAAACATGGTGGATTTTTATTATAAGATAACAAGATACATGCTACATTTGGGGGAGTAAAGGGGTGAAGATGCACACAGGAAAGACCTAAATCTAAGTCTGGAGGAGGGGTCATGAGGGAAGGCTTCCTAGAGAAAGTGACATCTAAGCTGGCTGAGTGGATGCTTCCTAGATGAATAGATAGGGATGGGGAGAACTTAAGAGGGAACCAGATCTTTTGAAGGCTTGAGTCAAGAGGAAGCAGTGCTTTTAGGAACTACAAAGGATCAATATGAGCATGATATGTGGGGCCAGGTCAGAAAGGGGGTGGGAGGAGAGATTTGGCTGAAGATCTAAGTGTCATTCAGACCACACAGTTACAAGACTCATGATAAGGAGATTGAATTTTAGCTTGAGGATAGGTAGCTTAGTTGGTTAGAGTATTGTCCCAATGGACCAATGCTGCCCAGGTCAGGGGAACATATACAAATCAACCAGTGAATGCTCCACAAATAAGTGGAGCAACAAATCAATGTTTCTTTCTCTCTAAAAAATCAATCAGTAAGTAATTTTTTAAAAAAAGAGGCACAGAGAGTTCTCATATTCCCCTTCTCCCCTCCTGACTTCCTACATAATTTCTCTTACTATTAAAATCTTTCATATCCAAATGCAGTACATTTGTTATAATGGAAAATCTGATATTGATGCATTATTATTAATTATGGTCCATAGCTTAAATTAGGATTCAGTCTTTGTATACAAAATATACTTTTAACATGTTTTAAAGCACAGAAGTCATAACAATAAAGCCAGTCATTCATAGAGGCATCTCCAGGTCACAATACACTGTCGCATACATTACCTCATCGTAACAGTCCTGACAGATAGGCTGAGACTCTCACTTAAGAAAAGGAGCTGAGTTTCAGAGAGACAAGTGAGCTGCAGAGTCCACACAGCTATCAGTGGAAGAGACAAGATAAGAACCATGTCTTTTTAGTTCTTTTCTGGTTATTCTAATGCAAATTTTAAAGATGCCATTCTTAGCTTCATGTCTTCTCAAACTCAGGTTTGCATTTCTACGCAGGAAATTAAGATGCACACTGCTAATGCTTCCACAGAGTAACAGATGGTGAAAAGGTGAACAAGGGAACACTTGGTTGAATGTTTGGGAGGTAAGGACACACAGGTACTAATTCATCTTTTGGGGTTGAGTATTTAGGGCTCATACTTCCTGCTAATTTATTTGTTTTCTCCTCTACACTTTGGGAGAAAAAGAACCATATTGATTTTGCTCACTATTGGTCCCTTCATTGCTTACATATTACCTGAAATATAATAGTGCTCAAACATCAGTTATTAAGCAAATGAATGAAAGGAGAAATAGATACTTATCCATATCTATATGTATATATGCAGGTATGGGAAAAGTAAGTTTACAGTTGTGAGTATGAGAAACAAAGTTTATTCTTTTTATTTAATTTCTTTATTGATTAAGGTGTTACATATGTATCCTTATTCCCCTCTTAGCCCTGCAAACCCCCACTCATGCACTCACACCCCTGTTGTCCATGTCCATTGGTTAGGCCCATATGCATGCATACAAGTCCTTTGGTTGATCTCTCCCCCTTACCCTCACCATCCCCTACCTTCCCTTCAAGGTTTGATGGTCTGATTGATGTTTCTCTGTCTCTGGAACTGTTTTGGTTCATCAGTTTATGTGTTCATTATATTCCATAAATGAGTGAGATCATGTGATACTTATCTTTCTCTGACTGGCTTATTTCATTTAGCATAATGCTCTCCAGTTTCATCCATGTTGTTGCAAATGGTAGGAATTCCTTCTTTTTTGATGTAGTGTAGTATTCCATTGTGTAGATGTACCACAGTTTTTTAATCCACTCATCTGCTGATGGGTACCTAAGCTGTTTCCAAATCTTAGCTATGGTGAATTGTGCTGCTATGAACATAGTGTTGCATATATCCTTTCTGATTCATGTTTCTAGCTTCTTGGGATATATTCCTAGAAGTGGTATTACTGGGTCATATGAGAGTTCCATTTTTAGTTTTTTGAGGAAACTTCATACTGTTCTCCACAGTGGCTGCACCAGTCTGCATTCCCACCAGCAGTGCACCAAGGTTCCTTTTTCTCCTCATCCTCGCCAACACTTGTTGTTTGTTGATTTGTTGATGGTTGCCATTCTGACAGGTGTGAGATGGTACCGCAATGTCATTTTGATTTGCATCTCCCAGATAATTTGTGACTTTGAGCATGTTTTCATATATGTCTTGGCCTTCCTTCTGTCTTCTTTCAAAAAGTCTCTATTTAGGTCCATTGCTCATTTCTTGATTGGATTGTTTATCTTCCTTTTGTTGAGTTGTATGAGTTCCCTGTAAATGTTGGAAATTAAACCCTTATCAGTGATAACATTGGCAAATATGTTCTCCCATGTAGTTGTCTTTCTTGTTGTTTTGTTGATGGTTTCTTATGCTGTGAAAAATCTTTTTATTTTGATGTAGTCCCATTTGTTTATTTTCTCTTTAGTTTCTATTGCCCTAGGAGCAGTATCAGTGAAGAAGTTCCTTCGGTATATGTCTGAGATTTTTGCTGCCTGTGGATTCCTCTAGTATTTTTATGGTTTCCTGTCTTATGTTTAAGTCCTTTATCCATTTTGAGTTTATTTTTGTGTATGGTGTAAGTTGGTGGTCTAGTTTCATTTTTTTGCATGTATCTATCCAATTTTCCCAGCACCACTTATTGACTCCATTTTATGTTCATGTAGAGTTTATTCTTATATTATTATTTATTAATTATGGCATTATTTATTTGCATTACAACTGGAGAGAGAGTGGAGGCCAAGTCCCACAATCTTCCATCTGCAAACTGGAGGTGAGGAAAGCTGGTGGTGTGGTTATAGCTCAAACCTGGAAGCCAGAGAACCAGGGGGAGGAACCTGGTGTAAGTCCTTTGGTCTGAGTCCAAAGGCCTAAGAACCAGGAGTGCCAATGTGTGAGGGAAGGAGATGACTGTCCCAGCTCAGGCAGAGAGCAAATTTGCCCTTCCTCACTCAGCCTTTTTGCCCTATTGAGGCCCTCAGCTGATTGGATGATGCCCACCTCCATTGGTGAGGGCAATCTTTACTCACTTCCTGATTCAAAAGATGATCTCTTCCAGAAACGCTCTCACCAGACACACCCAGAAATAATGTTTTGTGAGTTTTCTGGGCATCCCTTAGCCCAGTCAAGTCGGCACATAAGGTAAACCATTACAGATGGAGATTGTCATGTATAAGTAAAAATAACTATACATAATTCCCTTTGAAATCACTTTCTGGTAGCATTCCAGTTACTAGTTCATATCACCTTTTATACTTAAGATATTTTGGCCCTTACAATTTCAAACACACTCTACAATTATAGGATAACTTAAGCCAACACCAAATTTCTCAATCATTTTATTTTCCTGATATATAACAAGGTTCAGATACAACCTATGATTTCTCTTAAGATAATATCTATACCTTTGGGCTGCTTCCAGTACCAAAATTCACATGCATATGGACATAAAGCAGATGGCTTTTGTCTGAGACCTTCTCACTGGTATGTGTGGTGGAGGAGCTAGTGGAAGGGATGCCGGGTAAAGAGTCAGGAAACCTAAGTCCTAAATCTAAGTTGTGCTCAAGGGCTTTCAAGTAATGGAAACATGTTTCCTTTGGGTTCCAAAACCACAGCACAGAGATAATATCATGTGTTCTCAGGACACCTACTAAAACTAGTTTTATTTATAGAAATGAGCAAGCAAAGAATGTTTAAAAGCTTGGGTATTTCATTAAGCTACATATTCATTTTAGTAAATGTTGAATCCAAGGCCTAAAGCAAAAACTAACCCTAACCCTAACCCTAACCCTAACCGTAAGTTGAGGGATCACATTGAGTCAACAGAAGTGCTTTTTTTGTCTGGCAGTGTTGATTTCTAAATTTAAATCAGTTACAAAAATGTTTAAAATGTGAAAGACTTCACTTGGAAGTTCTGGCTTTCTTTGACTAATCTGAAGATTTGGCACCCCAGGCCCATGGTACTGTTTGGCAACAATTGGCCATGTGGACCAATGGTTCCTTCCCGTAAGGACCCAGGAGCATTCTTACCCATTTTATTACCCTGACTCTTTGACTCCCTTATGTTACTATCTGGCTTCTGAAGACATTGGAAGTTGGCTATGTCTGATTTTTTAAAATATATTTTTATTGATTTCAGAGAAGAAGGGAGAGGGAGAATTAGAAACATCAGTGAGAAGAGAGTTATTAATCAAATGCTTCCTGCATGCCCCTTATTGGGGAGTAAGCCCCAAACCTGGGCATGTGCCCTTGACTAGATTCGAATCTGGGACCCTGCAGGTTGATGCTCTATCCACTGAGCAAAACTGGTTAAAGTGGCAATGTCTGTTTTGAAGGAATATTACACAATCTGCAATTGTCCCCGCAAGCTGTGGCTATCAGATCAATCCTATTCACAAATATGTTTTAAAGAAGAAATTGATAATATTATTTGGTAATCCACTGGAACATTAAAAATTCTCTTCTATTTGTCAAAACCGGTTTGGCTCAGTGGATAGAGTGTCAGCCTACGAACTGAAAGATCCCAGGTTCGATTCCTGTCAAGGGCATGTACCTTAGTTGTGGGCACATCCCGAGTAGGGGGTGTGCAGAGGCAGCTGATGGATGTTTCTAACTCTCTGTCTCTCTCTCTTCCTCTCTGTAAAAACTCAATAAAATATATTTTTAAAAAAATAAAAATAAATAAAAATTATCTTCTATCCAGAAAATTTTTCTCATTATAAATAAGCTAATAAGAATAGTATAATTTTAGAGCTAGATAACATCTGGTCCAACCCCCTTATATAGCAAATGAGAAAACTGAAGAATATGTGGTGATGATGTTTAAGACCCTGTAACCCAACAGAACTAGAACCGGGAGGCAGGACTAATGTCAGGATTTCCCAAGCAGCAGCTTCTCATTCTTTCCAGGGTGAGCGTAGGAAACAACTTCCATGAAAATCACATTAGGTTTGAACTCAAGGACAGGAAGTGTTCTTTTTTAAAATCTTTTCTAGGCTTTAGATTCTCAGACACCTTATTTCCCTAATGTTAATTACCATGAAAATTCTTTTTGAACCCGGTATTCATTTCCTAGGGCTGCTATAACCAAGTGCCACAAACCAGGTGTCTTAAAGAAACAGAAATCTATTCTCTCACAGTTCTAGGGACTAAAATTGTGAAAGCAAGTGTTAGATGGGCCACGCCCCCTTTGAAGTCATTCTTGGAGAACCCTCCCAAGCCTCTGCTTAGTTTCTGGTGGCTCCCTGAAATCCTGGCATTCCTTGGCTCGTAGCTTCATCTCTTGAATCTCTGCACGTCTTCACAGCCTCTATCCTGGGTCTGTCTCTGTGTCCTTCTCTCTTATAAAATACTAGAGGCCTGGTGCATAAAATTTGTGCACTGGGGCCAGAGGGTGAGGGTGTCTTTCAGCCCAGCCTGCACCCTGTCATAGTCTGGGACCTTGAGGGGGAAGATATAGACTGCCAGTTTAGGCCCAATCCCACAGGGATCCCTGGCTCTGGGACTGCTGGCTCCTGACCACTGGCCTGCATGCCTACCTGATCACCCCTACCCACTTACCTGGCTGCCTGATTGCCCTAACCACCTCTTCCTGCCTGCCTGATTGCCCCTAACTGCTTGCCTGCCTGCCTGATCACCCCTAAACACTGACTGCCTACCTGATCACTAATAACCCATTTGTCTGCCTGCCTGATTGTTCCTATACACTCACCTGCCTGACTAATCATCCCTGACCACTTGCCTGCCTGCCTAATCACCCCTAACCATCTCACCCTGCTTGATTGCCCCTAACTACTCTCCTGCCTGCCTGATTGCCCCTAACTACCTCTGCCTTGGCCCTCACCACCATGGCTTCATCCAGAAGGACATCCAGAAGGTTATTTGGCTATATAGGCTAGTTAGCATATTACACTTTTATTATTATAAATAAGTCTCTGAACTTAGGGCCTACCCTAATTCAGTATGACCTCATTTTATGTTATTCAATTATATCTGCAAAGACCTTATTTCCCAATAAATTCACATATTGAGATGAGGTTTCAGATGGGCATGAATTGATTGTGGGAGGGAGTGGGAAGAGAGGCTGGGGAAGAAGACACTTTCAAATTTTCCTAAAATTTAGGCCTTCTCCCCCCCCCACCCTAAACTCCTTCCAAATTTTCCTAAAATGCAGGCCAATTCCTTAGGTTGGCTCTTACTTTCTCTATTACTATTTCCACAGGCCATCACAATGCTGGCTTTTAAGAGACAATATATGCAAACTCTCATGACTTTTCAGGTTCTTTAGGTCTTTTCCTGTTGTCTTTTTTCTTTTCTTGCTTTCATTAGCATTTGCTTTATGCTGAATTTACTCTCAGGGTAAGTTTTTGTTTCCTCAGTTTCTTCTGGGATATTCTTTTCTTCTGTTCAACCTCCTCTTCTGGTTTTGAAACCACCTGCTCTTTCTCAGGAAGGATCGTCTCAGTGTGGCAGGAAGAGCTCATGTGGGTTAATCCACCCACAAGCTGTAAGTTCTGTGCCGCATCTTGGGAGCTTTGTTCACCTGGAGGAGCTCAGTAACTAGTCTACACCTAAACTCCTAAGTTCAGCTTCGCTCTCTGCCTTGTTAAGCATGTACAGCACAAAAACTCCGCACTCTTTTGGGCCACTGACCCTGAGTCCGGCCCCCCTGTTTGGCCTGGGCACACCTACCACCCCCACCATTGTAACAACAGAAAGGCACACATTGCTGCTGTAAAGTGACATCTTTTAGATACCCAGTGGCTTTTTAGATACGCATACCCCTGATGGCCTGGACAGTTTCACTGGTGTTCTTAAAGTGAACACGAAGATTTTAACCTCTTGATTTGCATGATTTTGTAGGGTTTTCTGGGTTGAGTGAATAGTGAACCATTTTCAGAGGTTACCTCACATCACTTACCAGAAGAGCTTTACCTGCCATTCTTAAAGTTAATAGGAATCAAGTGTAATAGTTAACACTTAGGCTTTGTGTTGAATGGGATCTGAATTAGCAGCCTTTTGGCTTTAACACTCCAGCTTGTCTCCTCATGGTTGCAGAAGCATATGTTCACACAGATACAACCATGCATAGGAAGTTCTTTCTGAAGGAGAAACACTTTTTCAGATGACCATCCTCCCCTCTCCAGACTTTCCTCAGGTCCCATTGCTGAAGAATGAGTTATATGACAATGACAGGGACCCAGCTCAGGTTTCTCAAACTTTTTGGTCTCAGGACCCCTTTACATTATTAAAAAAACTAGAGACCCAGTGCACAAAATTTGTGCACTGAGGGAAGGTCCCTCAGTCCAGCCTGCCCCCTCTCACAGTCTGGGAGCCATCAGGGGAGGTCCTACTGATGGCTTAGGCCTGCTCATGGGGAGCGGGCCTAAGTCATAGTCTAGCCTCCTGTGGGAGGCAACTGAGCTGATCAGGAGAAGGTGCCACCCCCATCACCCCACTGCTGCTGCCACTCCCAGCCACCGCAGCAGCCAAGATGTTTTCATCAACACAGACTCCAGTCCCTTAACCACAAAATAATGACAACTTTCTTTAGGCATTTTCAAGATGTCTCTTTCATAGGATATGATATTTCTTTCTTTTTTTTTTTTTAATCCTCACCTGAGGATATGTTTCCATTTATTTTTAGAGAGCATGGAAAAGAGAGAAAGGCAGAGAGAAACATCAATGTGAGAGGCACACTTCAATTGGTTACCTCCTGCATGAGCCCTGACCTGGGCTCCAGCCAGGGAAGAGCCTGCAACCTAGGTACATGCCCTTGATCAGAATCAAACCCAGACCCCAGCCACTGCTGTGGGGCTGAGGCTAGGGGCTGGCCCCCCTGCAGGTTTGTGTCTCCACTGCTCCAGCCCCAGCAGCCCCGTGCCTCAGGCCACAGGGCTGGGACTGGTGGCCAGCCCCACTGCATGTTGTTCTCTCCAGTTCTGGAGCCAGGCATGGGCTACCCTGTCTGTTGTTCTCTCAGGCTCTGGGCCCATGCCAGACCCCTCCTCCTGAGCTGATTGTGATCATTACGGTGTCCTGGCCTAATTTGCATATTACCTCTTTATATAGAGAGACTAGAGGTCCAGTGCATGAAATTTGTGCACAGGTGTGGAGGGGCGTTCTTCAGCCCAGCTTGCTTCCTTTCCAATATAAGACCCCTCGAGGGATATCTGGATCAGGCCTAAACGGGCAGTCGGACATCTCTCTCACAATCCAGGACTGCTGGTTCCCAAGTGCTCGCCTGTCTGCCTTCCTAATTACCCCTAATGGCTTCTGCCTGTCAGCCTGATCACCCCTAACCACTCCCGTGCCAGCCTGTTTGCCCCTAACTGCCCTACCCTGTGGGCCCAGTCATCCCTAACTGCCCTCCCCTGCAGGCCTGGGTCCCACCAACTTTCCTCCCTTGCAGGCCTGGTCCCTGCCAACTGCCCTCCCCTGCTGGCCATCTTGTGGTGGCCATCTTGTGTCCACATGGGGGCAGAATCTTTTGACCACATGGGGCAGCCATCTTGTGTGTTGGAGTGATGGTCAATCTGCATATTACTCTTTTATTAGTTATGATAGAGGCCTGGTGCACAGGTGGGGGCCAGCTGGTTTGCCCTGAAGGGTGTCCTGGAGAGGGTGGGTGTTCCCTTGGGGCATGGAGTGGCCTGGGCAAGGAGTGGGTGGTGGTTTGCAGGCCAGCCATGCCTCCCCATGACCCAAGTGTAGGCGCTGGCATCTGGAATTTATTTATCTTCTATAATTCAAATTTTGTAGCCTGGAGCGAAGCCAAACTTTTGCTCGCTCCAGGGTGGCAGCCACTGAAGCTTTGTAGCCAGCCAGGGTGTGTGGAAAGCTTGGCTTCCTCCATCAGGTGACCCAAGCCTCCCTCCTGCTCTCTCTGTGGCTTTAGCCATCTTGGTTGGGTTCATTTGCATGCTTGTTCCTAATTGGCTGATGGGTGTGGCTGGTGGGCGTGGCTTGTGGGTATAGTAGAAGTGTGGTCAATTTGCATATTAGCCTTTTATTAGATAGTATATGGACCCTAAAAAGCTTTCTCTCTTTGTGTTATACCCATTAATATCTACCTTGTTAGCAAGTAAAACTGAGACATTTCTAAAATTTGTATTCATTTACTTATAATGACAATAATAAACCCATTACATGTGGAAATAAATATTTTTTATGAAAAGTAACTACATTTTCCAAAGATAAATTTAGTGAGAAGAGTGGTGTCGTTTTACATTTTTGCAAATCCCCTCAGTGTCTAACTTAAGAAAAATAATAGAAACAGCTCTATTCTTATATGTGCTTCTGCACTCAGTCTGTTGTGATCTATTCATTTAGCTGAAGTACATACAGAAAATCCAGCTCACACAGATATGTAGTTAGAAAGGAAGAAGTATGCTAACCATATTTTTAGCATAAAAGTTGTGAATATTCTTTTTTGATATTGCACCAAACTTGACAAGTAGTTTCTTTTTTTAAAAAATATTTTATTGATATTTTACAGAGAGGAAGAGAGAGGGATAGAGAATTAGAAACATTGATGATGAGAGAGACATCGATCAGCTGCCTCCTGCATGCCCCCCACCAGGGATGTGCCCGCAACCAAGATACATGCCCCTGACCAGAATCAAACCCAGGACCCCTCAGTCTGCAGGCCGATGTTCTATCCACTGAGCCAAACTGGTCTCGGCGACAAGTAGTTTCTTAAAGGTTAATTGCAGTGTGAAATCTGAAAACATCTCAATGAATTTTTCATAATTTATTACATTAAAATCTTGTACTTCCAATCTTGTAACATATGCATTGGTCATTTGGAAACTATTGGTTCACTGAGTAATATAGATCTTTAAAATGTTGACATATTTTACTATAAATATTAAAACACCATATTCATTAATATTATCACCAATCTCATTCTAGTTTCTTTTGACATACTGAATTTTATCATTGGCAGCAAATATTGCCAGTTGTTTTTCTTGATATGACTAACTCACTTCATTTTTTAAAAACATTTCTATAAAATATCTAAACCTGAATAAGAGCATTGCAAGTAAAAATAGTGTTCTGTGAAGAAAAAAAAACATACACATGCACAAAACAAAATCATTTGGTTCAACTTTCAACTCAAACAATAGCACCAATGCTTTCCTTCAGGACAACCATTGTTTACTACACGGTCTAAATACTTCCCAAGTCAGGATGTAATAAAATTAATAACTTACTGTTTGTTAGACATTCTTAAGTAAAATACTTCTTGAAAAAACTCTGTGATGGTGAAGAATACAGTGACTACAGTTTGGTGCAATGATTCATATAAAGACACCAGCAGTTTTGACCTTTGCGTTTGCAACATCAGTGCAAATGACAGGGGGAAAGGCAAATAACATCTTGAAATTTATTTTCCTTCCCACTCTCTCCTCTGGCAAGTTTTGTTTTTAAGTGATTAATTCATTTTATTTCAATATCCTGTGAGATGCAACAGGCACTTTTATTTTTTTCCCAGAGAAATGGGCTCAGGACCTAAAATCCCATACAAATCAGGAAGGAATGACATCCCCAGGACAGTGCTTAGTGCTATGGCCAATGTGTATCTAATAGGTGTTTTCCCCTTAGTCTTCTGGACCCAAGAATCATAGCTGGTGGAATTAGGCCAACTTAGAAAGCTACTTCACACATTTTGCCCACAGAACTAGTATGAGATTCTTAGGTTTTTCCTCTGTAGTGCTAATTTTTATTCCCAGTTAGCTGAATGTTTCAAATGAACAGACTTTAAATTCTACCTTTGGTTTTTGAACCAAGATGGCAGCATAAGCTATACATCTATTCATGCTGTCTCTCACAACCACACTAAAACTACAATTAAAAGACAAAACAACTATCCTCCTGAACCACAGGAAAGCTGGTAGAATGGAAGTTCTGTAACTAAAAGGAAAGAAAAAAAGTGCATTGAGACCTGGTAGGACATGCAGAGGCTCAGAAAGGTAGAGGTACAGAGACAGAGACGTGCAAATCAGGCTGGCATGCACTGCTTTTTTTCAATTGGGGAGTTACAAGTTCCCAACTCTCTGAACTCCAGTTTCTTGTGAGATTCACCCAGACTCATACAGGGAGAAACTGTACTGTCTGCCATTGGGTCGGAAAGGAAGGGTGGCTGTCTCACAGGGTTATGCACAGGAATCATGTTTTACTGTGGTAGAACGTAGGATGCAGGACACTGAACAGAACTCAGCAGAGAGGGCTGACTGGCAGCCATTGCTGTTTGCCACACCCTAGCCTAGTGACTCACTGAGACTCTACCCTGCCTAATTTACAAACACACCAAGCTGTGTGCAGTTGCCTTTGCATATGAATGGCCTGCCCTCTGGCAGCTTAACCTAACAAATTGGAACTGGTTCAGACAACTCCAAAACTTCCAAAGGCCAAGCAAAGAAATCTGCAATCTTCCTATAGCTCCTGCTGGGTGTCCTCAGACACTAGGTGATTTTCACCTCCTTGGAGATCTAGGAACCTGTGTAAGTAGAGGTCAGTGTGAGACAACACCAGATTTCAACTCCTCACATACATAAGTGACACACTCAAGAAGCAGACTTGGTGAGCACCAAAGCCCCACTAAAGCAAGTCCTGCCCCATAGGGGTATCTCCAACACAGCAGTTCTTCCATTAATAGACACAGCTAATCCTTACAGTTGGCTTGGAGGTCAGTTCCTCCCAGTGTACCAATAGCAATCAAGGCTTAACTACAATAAGATTGTGAACCCAGCCCGAAAAGGGGTGCACCAAGAGTGTCCACCTCAGGTGATTGGGGAGGCAGAGCTACTGGGCTCTAAAGGACAACTAGCACACAAAGCCACTCCATCAACACAGGGAAGCAGCCAAAATGCAAAGACCAAAAAACATGTCATGAATGAAAGAAATGGAGGAAAGCAAACGACTGGACATAAAGTTCAAAACCACATTTATAAGGTTACTCAAGAATCTTCTACAGACCATCAAGAAACTTAGTGAGACCTCTGAGAAACTTAGTGAGACCTTCAAGGATCTTAATGAGAATGCCAAAAAAATGGAAAAGGACCAAGTCAGAAATTAAGCATACACTATCTGAAATAAAGAATAATATACAGAAATCCAACAGCAGACTCAAATCAAAGAATCAAATCAAAGATCTGAAATATGAGAAAGCAAAAAACACCCAACCAGAAAAACAAAAAGAAAAAAGAGTCCAAAAAATGTGAAGATAGTGTAAGGAGCCTCTGGGACAACTTGAAGCATACCAACATCAGAATTATGAAGAGAGAGAGCAAGATCCTGAAAATCTATTTGAAGAAATAATGACTGAAAACTTTCCCTACCTGGTGAAAGAAATGGACTTACAACTCCAGGAAGTGCAGAGAACCCCAAACAAAAGGAATCCAAAGAGGACCACACCAAGACATGTCATAATTAAAATGCTAAGGGCAAAAGACAAAGAAAGAATCTTGAAAGTAGCAAGAGAAAAACAGTTAGTTGCCTACAAGGGAGTACCCCCATAGGACTGTCAGCTGATTTCTCAACAGAAACTATGTAGGCCAGAAGGGAGTGGCAGGAAATATTCAAAGTGATGAATAGCAAGAATCTATAACCAAGAGTGCTCTACCCAGCAAATCTATCATTCAGAATTGAAGGTCAGATAAGAAAAAGCTAAAGGAGTTCATCAACACCAAACCAGGATTATATGAAATGCTGAAGGGTATTCTTCAAGAAGAGGAAGAAGAAGAAAAAGGTAAAGATAAAAATTATGAACAACAAAGTGATAACAAATATATATCTATTAATAAGTGAATCTAAAAATCAAGTGAATAGAAAATCTGATGAAGAGAATAAACTGGTGGATATAATAGAATTAGGGGCATAGAAAGTGAATGGACTAACAATTCTTGGGGGGAAGGGGGTGTGAGGGGTGCAGGAATAGATTGGACAGTGGCAGGGTAAGGGCATGGGGTGAAGAGTGGAGAATCAGGTGGAGGGGAGCTATGGGGGGGAAAAAGAAGAACATCTGTAATAAACTGAACAACAAAGATTTATTAAAACATAAATAAATTCTACCTTTGTGTTAACTTCACAAGAGATCTTATACTCTATATTACTTTATCTCCCTGCAGAAATGTATTCATTAAATGGGTACCACTTGTCACTGATATAAAGGTGTACTTTTACACATTTTAAAATTTAGACATTAGAATGCATATTACAGTCTATAAGAAGTCATAATTTTTTGGCAGTGTTTTCCCTTTCTTAGTGATGCATAAAATAGTGATATATTTATTATCAATAGGATCTTAGATTAGACAGGAAATTATATTTAACAATTTAGCTCTGGACATTTTGAGGTCTGATATAAGAAATAGCTATTTGAAGAACACCTCCACACTTTCTGTGGGAGTATTGATATGCATCCTGTATTTTACAATGCAGTGCAGCTAAAACAAATCTGCCACAATAAATCATGGAAAAACTGCTGTTGATTGGATCAATGAAAGGCAGTTATCCCAGGAGAGCATGTTGGAGGCAGTGGAACATGAAAAATTAATTTAAGAGCAAAAAAAAAAAAAAACATTGTTGGTTTCAACACCAAGACTGAGAACAGGGTTATTTAATCAGATCACACCACCTCCTGGGGCAATGAAGGACATCCTGAGAAGATGTGCCACCTCTCTGGGAGTGAGAGACTACAGTGTTCCTATGGACTTGGACGCCAGGGTCCTCATGGACTTAGTGGTGGGCTCCATGGCCATTTCTGAAAAAGGCTAGAGAATTGGGAAAGGAGAAGGTTATGCTGACCTTGAATATGCCATGATGGTATTGATGAGAGCAGTCAGCCAGGGGATGCCAGTGGTCACCATCGTCCACGACTGCCAGGTCGTCAACATACCTGAAGCACTTCTTAAGGATCACAATCTCACCATGGACTATATTCTTACTCCAACCAGAGTCACAGGGTGTGAGTGCCCAAAGCCTACAGGAATCACATGGTCTAAGAGAGGAAAGGAGAGACATGGAGAGTCAGAAATATCGATGAGAGGAGAAACCAAGATGGCAGCATAGATGAACACTTAAACTGCTGCCTCACACCACAATTTCAAAACTACAGCTAAAAAACAAAATGTACATCATCCAGAATGACAGGAAAGCTGGCTAAGTGGAAATTCTACAACTAGAATGAAAGAGAGCGCCTCACGGAGACTCAGAGGCTACAAAAAGCTGAGGTTTTGAGACACGCGTGTGGAGAGGAAGGGCAGCAGAGTGCCTGGCTGGCTTCCTCTTGCATGAGGGAGACAGAAACTCTCGACTGCCCTGAACCCCAGATCCAATGGCGCTGAACCCCAGTTTTGAGCAAAACTCATATGGGTGGAGTTTGGACTGTCGTGAAAAGGGAGAAGAGCATAGAAACTTAGGGGAGTCATGAAAAGGTAGAGGTCTGGAGGCGCGGACAGAGGGCTGACTGCTGAATATGCCGCTGGCTTTCTCTAGCGGGGAGGGGGGGACAGATAGAACCTCCCAACTGCACTGAAATCCACTTCCGACTGCACTGAACCTCAGTTTCAGAAGAGACACTGGGGATTCAGACTCATACGGGGCCCTGGAGCACACAGAAACTCAGGGGAGCCAGAAAGGCAGAAGTCTGGAGGTGCGTGTGTGCACGTGCGCATAGGGAAGGCTGCAGTGATTACCAAGGAACACTGAGACCCAAGGACCACATAGGGCAGGGCTGACAAGAAGCCAAGGCTGTCTGCTCAGTCCTGAGACTTTGCCCCATCCAAGAAGAACACAGAGGCTTTTGCAGTTTTGCAAGTCTTGTATCATAAGGCTGACTCTAGCACAGAAGTTCTCCCAACAGCATAGACACAGCTGATCCTCACAACCAATTGGCTTGGAGGTCAATTCCCCTCAGTGATAACAACACCAATCAAGACTTAACTACAGCAAAGCTGTACACACAGTCCACAAAGGGGTGAACCAAGAGAGTCCACCATAGGTAACTGGGGAGGCAGAGCTATTGGGCTATATAAGACACTTCACACACAAAGCTACTCTACCAACTCAGGGAAGCAGTGAAAATGCGGAGACAAAGAAACAGATCACAAACAAAAGAAATGGAGGAAAACAAACAACTGGATATAGAGTTCAAAACCATGGTTATAAGATTTTTCAAGACTTTCCTAGAAAAGATGGATAAATTTAGTGAGACTCAAGAGGAGATGAAAAAGGACCAACTATAGATGAAAAACAACCATCTAGAAATTAAACATACACTGACTGAACAAAAAATATTATACAGAGACCTAACAGCAGACTAGAGGAACACAAGAATGAAATCCAAGATTTGAAATAGAAAGAAGCAGAAAACACTCCACTGGAAAAGAAAAAAGAAAAAAAGAATCCAAAAACGTGAAGATAATTTGTACAACTTCAAGTGTACCAACATCAGAATTATGGGGGTGCCAAAAGAAGAGAAAGAGCAAGATGCTGAAAACCTATTTGAAGAAATAATTACTGAAAACTTCCCCCACCAGGTGAAAGAAATAGACATACAAGTCCAGGAAGCACAGAGAATTCCAAACAAAAGGAATCCAAAGAGGACCACACCAAGACACATCATAATTAAAATATCAAGAGCAAAAGACAGAGAGAGAATCTTAAAAGCAGCAGGAGAAAAACAGTTAATTATCTAGAAGAGAGCACCCATACGATTGTCAGCTGATTTCTCAACAGAAACTATGCAGGCCAGAAGTGAGTGGCAAGAAATATCCAAAGTGATGAATAGCAAGAATCTACAACCAAGAGTGCTCTACCTAGCAAAGCTATCATTCAGAATTGAAGGGCAGATAAAGAGCTTCACAGATAAGAAAAATCTAATCAGTATTATATGAAATGCTGAAAGGTACTCTTTAAGATGAGGAGGAAGAAGAAAAAGGTAAAGATAAAAATTATGAACAACAAATACATATCTATCAACAAGTGAATCTAAAAATCAAGTGAATTAAAAATCTGATGAACAGAATAAACTGGTGAATATAATAGAATCAGGGGCATAGAAAGGGAGTGGACTAACAATTCTCAGGGGGAAAGAGGTGAGGGAGGTGCAGAGAGAGAATGGACAAAAATCATACACTTTTAGATGAGGATAATGCGGGAGCAGGTAGGGCAGAGGGAGGGGTGGGAGCTGGGTGGAGGGGAGCTATGGGAGGGAAAAGAATAACAAATATAATAATCTGAACAATAAAGATTTATTAAATAAATAAATAAATCACAGAACTCAATACTAAGGAAAGAACTTGTCTGTCCCATAATTGCCATGCCTCCCTTTCTGCATAGCTATAGTAATGCATCCTAGCAACCTTTTTTTTTTTTTTAACAAAATGCTCCGAGCTAAATTCTGTGCTAAGTTCCAACAGCCTTCTTCAATCCAGGTTCTCTCTTCTGAACGCATTTGCCATTTTTGCCCTTGTTTTAATCATTGTGAAGATAGGGCTATTTGGTTTTTCAGGAGTAAGTGAAATATAACTAAATAAATAAATAAAATAAGCATGTTTCTTAAAATATACCAGTTATGGATGAATCACCATCCTGGATTAATGATTCTCAATTTTTCTTCTTGCCTTTACACACACACACACCCTCCTAACAATACCACATCATTGCCCGCAGTGAACCAGTATGAGGATGGAGAAAAGGTGAAACCTGACATACCTGCCTGGAAGAGCACATCAGAATCCCTCAGGCTGAGTCCAGGGCCCCTGGTGATGCTAATCCCTGCTTTGGGGCATCTTTCTATGCCCAGGCTACTGATTTGCACAAACTAATGGCTTAAGAAATTGTGTCTGAAAATAATATAAAATAAGCAATGCAAAATTAGGCTTTAATGTTGGGAAGAGACCTTAGTAATGGATGGCTCTGAGCTACATTTGTCTCTAGGTGTGATCATATTCCTTCTCATTCTGGCCACTGAGAAATGAACAGTAGTGCTGTGTGGGATTTCCCAGACATCTCCTTAAATGAAGGGAAACATCTCTCTTCTTTCCTTCCTCCACCCTGCGGCCTAGAATGCACCTGTGATGCTTACTTAGGACTCCAGCCACCATCTTGGACCAAGAAAATGAGGGTCATAGTAAGACAGAAAGTCAAACAATCAAAGTCTCTGGTAACTTTGTGAAGCTGCCTGCAAGCCCAAGCCACTCCCCTCCCAGGACTCTTTTTTTGTGTGAATTCAACCTTAGATGCTCAAACCACTATCTTGGGATCTCTATCTGCCACACACAGTTCTGCACTGATACTGCATCTTGAAATGATCCACCCAAGAAGGGCAGGGTGAAGGTCATAAAAGGAGTCCAGGCCTGGAGGTCATAAAGCCTCTTTCTGGTCTTTGCTATGCCAGTTATGCTTTTAACATGCTTCATAAACTTAGGTAACCCACTCAACCTTTATTTACTCAAGTTTCCTCATTTTAAAAAAATAGAACTCCCTCCCACAGAGTTAGGATGGCTAAATGACATGAAAATAAGAGTTTTTTGAGATGGTGAAATCATTCATCTTTGTTATGGTTAGTTGCAGTAGTGATGCAATATGGAATAATCCTTCCACTTTCACACATCCTGCTAAATGGGTTCAGTTCTAGACATGTCCTGGGTGGTGGTGTTGACATTAAAACTGAAATCATGAACAATGGTTCACAAAGCTAAAATAGTTTAACTGGAGAATAGAAGGTGGGAGTGAGGCAGACATTGTAAAAGTCTTCAAATTATAACATATTTGCAAAGAATGATCAGCTGTTTTCTATAACCTCCAAGGATGGAAGGTCATGATTAGAAGAATAAAAGTTTCCTAGTGTGTCCTGTCTTAGAGCCATAGGTCCATGGGAGCAAAACTTGTGAGACTTATATTTTTATGAGATTTTAGGAGAAAGATATAAGGGAGTTAGGGGAAAAGGTTAGAGCAGGGGAGGAAAATAGATAAAGATGTGGTTACAGGTCAACTCTAGCCTCAGCCTGATCCCAGAGGGAACTCTGGAGCATTACTAGAGCTGAGGAATTGTTCCACCTCAAGAAAAGGGGACTAGGCTTTTATAGCGCATTATCAGTCAGTCACTGGTACCCACTACCCTGGTACGGGGAGGAGAACATAATCTCCCAAGCGTCTCTGAGTGAGGAGGCCCCCATTAGCTGAGGACAATCCTCAAGGAATGGTGCACCTGAGACCTGGTAGCCAATACTCCAGCAGCTGAGGATGGATGCACTGACCCTGTGAAGGGGCACTAAGAGGTGCATCCAATGTCTACTGTGAGACAGAACACTGAAACGCTAGAGTAAATTATAGAGAAAGCATCTGACTGCTTCTTTAGAGACACTTAAAAATAGAACAACTCACCAGTGAGGCAGTCTAAATAAATAGTGTGCCATGAAGAGATGGATGAATGGGACTTCTTTTCATTAGGCCTTGGAACTCTGCAGCTCTGTTTTTCTGCATCCCAAACATTCAACTGCAAACCCCACAGATGGGAGAATGTGTGTGACCCAAGAGCTCCACCCTTCGAGTGCCCACAACTAGTTAGAGGAGAGACAAACCTTTTCTCTTATGTCTGTACATCTTTTCCCATAATCAGTGGCACTGTCACAGGCAGTTTGGAATAATCATTTAAAAGTCAAGGGCTTTAGTTAATCCCTGGTTGGTTTCTGCCCTTGGATTAATTAGTTAAGTTCTCTAAGCATCACTTTCTCTAGTTATCTATACCAATAAAAAAGAAACATGCAAATTGACTGTCCCTCTGCTGCACCCACCAAACCATAATCAGGAGTGATTATGCAAATTAACCCAACAAAGATGGCAGTTAATTTGCACATACAGATGCGAAGTGAAAACTGAAGATAGCGTAGAAGGAAGCCAAATGCTACAGAAGGGAGTGAAACAGTGGAGAAGGGAGTGAGACAGCAGAGAAGGGAGGGAGCAAGGCAGGCTTCATTCCCTTTTCTGCTTTGCTCCAGCCGCAGGAAGCCCTATTCTTGCAGGAATCTTCCTGCAATAAGCCTCTAGTAAATAAATACAATTCTTAGAGTGAAAACAGCTGGCTGGCCACCCATCCACAGTGTAGGCACATGGTTCCCTTGTCTGCATTTTCCAGGCCCCCTTGTAGCCACATGTGACTTATTCTCACCAGTGGAATGTGAGTGGAAGTGATTGCTTCTGGTCAGTGCAGTTAAGAATTGGGTGAGTCCCCTACCTAAACTACAGTCAAAGGGACTTAAGCAGGTCAGAGCATAAGATGGTCCCTGTGTTACAGAGAAGACTGCCCACCCAGAGTACTCAGAATAGACAGTAATTTTGTTACTGTTAATGAATTGTAATGTAAATATCTGTGTTTTCCAATGGTCTTAGGTGAACTGCTAGTGGTTCTCAACCTGTGGATCACAACCCACAGGTTGAGAACCACTGCTGTAGAGCCTAAGATCATTGGAAAACACAGATATTTACAATACGATTCATTAACAGTAACAAAATTACAATTATGAAATAGCAACGAAAATAGCTTTATGGTTGGCCTCTCAGGGAGAAAGAAGAAAACAACATGAAGAACTGTACTAAAGAGTCATGGCATTAGAAAGGTTGACAACCACTGGACTGAAGGAAGAGGCCAACTTTCCTACTTGTGAAAGCACAGAGATTTGAGGACTTATTAAAACTAGTGTTAACCCAAACTAATCCCATCTAATAAAAGAGTAACATGCAAATTAACCATCACTCCAACACACAAGATGGCTACCCCCATGTGGTCAAAGATGTCTGCCCCCATGTGAACACAAGATGACCACCACAAGATGGTCAGCAGGGGAGGGCAGTTGAGAGGGACCAGGACTGCAGTGGAGGACAGATGGGGATGATCAGGCCTGCAGGGGAGGGAAGTTGGGGGCAATCAGGCTGGCAGAGGAACAGTTAGGCATCAATTAGGCTGTCAGGGAAGTGGTTAGGGGATGATCAGGCTGGCAGGCAGAAGCAGTTAGGGGGCAATCAAGCAGGCAGGCAAGCAGTTGGGAACCAGCAGTCCTGGATTGTGAGAGGTATGTCCTACTGCCCTACCTGGATCAGGCCTAAATGGGCAGTCGGACATCCCTCGAGGGGTTCCAGATTGGAGAGGGTGCAGGCTGGACTGAGGGACACCCCTCTCCTCCCCTGTGCATGAATTTCATGCACCAGGCTTCTAGAACAATTATAAATTCCTACTTTAAGATGGTCATAGAGTGAGATTATATTTCTATATAATTTTAGTAATGTCCATCATAGTTCCTCACAGAGTATCCCAAATGAACACGGAGCCTATGCAAAGGCATTAGGTTGATGCTTCTCACTCTTTGTTAGAGTATGCAAATGCAGCTGTCAGACAAATTCTCCAGTCCCTCTTAAAATCTGATATATTAGAAATTCTGTAGTCACTGTTGCTTAGCAACCTGGCAGTAATCAGTACTTATAATTGTTAGTTATGGATATTAACAAAGACAAAGGATATATTTTTTATAGAAACAATAATAAAGTCAATAGTTATTGAATGCTTACTGTGTGTTAGACACTGCACTGGAACTTAGGTATGTTATTTAATTCTAACCATAAACCAATGATTTATACACAAATATTATTATCCCCATTTTAAAGATAAGAAGACTGACGTTCAATGAGGTTAAGTAACTTGCTAAGTTAGTAACTGGCAGAACTGGATCTAAATCTAGGTCTATTCAGTCCCAAAGCCTGTGTCCTTTCCTCCCTACTGTGAGACAGGTTCCAGAGCTTCCCTCAGAGCCTCAGGGCCCCAGGCGCTGAGGTATTTTAATAACCACAAAGCCATAGCCAGCTCCCTGTCCTTTGGTGGATTTTTTTAAAACTTCTTAAAGTCAACAAGCAATCCCAAATGGAAAGGTTTCTTTTTATTAAGCCATGATATTTCCTAGTTAACTCATTGCAATATTTTTCAATCTTCTCTTAATTTCAACACCTCCCCATGAATGGGCACATCACGGAAGGAAAGAGCCAAGAACCTTACAAAGGCAGAGCTAGAAGGGCTAACTCTCTATCCTAGTGACTTTTGCTCCCTGTCCTCAGAGGCCCCCTCTGGCCTCCTGCATGAGCTCAGCTTCTGTGATTTTCAGCATCACCTATGAGACCCGAGCTCACTGACACAGAAGGGTGGCTCACACAGGCCCGAGGCCTGCTGGGTAAATTAGATGAAACAAAAGCACAGATGCTTCATGTCACTCCGAGAAGGGAGCACAGACCAGGAGCACATCTGTC
This sequence comes from Lasiurus cinereus, assembly GCA_011751065.1. NCBI lineage: Eukaryota > Metazoa > Chordata > Mammalia > Chiroptera > Vespertilionidae > Lasiurus > Lasiurus cinereus. The sequence goes on from JAAGEH010000304.1 coordinate 36,853,526, forward strand.
ACGTAGTGGCCCAGAGTGACAGACAAGGAAAGACGGGCCTGGATCACAGCTTACAGTCCACGTGGAGAAAAGGGAGCAAAGCACTGCCCCATCCTAGGAACACAGGGGCAGTGTTCTCTCCAGAGCAGGCCCTGACTCCAGTCCCCCAGGTTTCCTAGTCCAGTCATTTGTACCTTTAGGCCATCCCAGCCTGCTCTGCTGTACAACTGCGTTTTTTGTGAAGAATGGATGTGCTCTCAGTGCCAAATTCTCATCTTGTTTAATAGCAACTCAAGGCAAGGGAAACAAAGCAGGTTTAACTGACACCTATACTTGACATTTCCTTCCTGCATTTCTCCACAGCCTCAGGGGTTTGCCGGTGCTAATGAATCACTTTTCTCCTACCCTGGGGATTCTGAGGCAATGGAGAAATAATGCATGAGAATCAAAGATCACTGGGCTGCCCTTCTTGACAAGAAGGCTGGTTTGAAGGCTTGGCTGGGATCCAAGGCCAGAAGAAGCCTTTTCTCTCCCCACTGGGTTGAAATTCCTCACTGGTCGCAGGGTGAGCAGCAGTGAGCACTCCCTTCGGCCGGTGGGTAGGCAAATGGTGGTGAGCAAGATGGGCAGTGCTTTGCTCCCCTTTCCCCACTTTCCAAGAAAATGAGAAAAAGGGTTGAAGGGCTCCTCTGTGGCTGGCCTGGGGAGGAGAGCAGGAAGGGGTTCTATGTAGTAGGGATCATAGGAGTGGGGCAAATAAGCTTTCCCTCCCCCACGGGCTGCCAGAGACAGAGAAAGGAGCCTGTACTTCCAGAGGCATCTTAGAAGCCTGAGAAAGAAAGTCAGTCTGACCTCCCAAGTAACTACACCATCTCCATCTGCCCCCTGACCCAGGCCTCATTTTTTGCACCAAGAAGCTGACTAGTTTTGCAACTCTTGGCTGAGTAGCTGGGACACATCATCGCCTATTGATCCAAAATGCCTGTTGGTCTCCTGCAGCCAGTGCCCGATGGCCGTTTGCCCGTGCCCTGCCTCCTAGAAGCCTTATGCAGCCGTAAGTAAAGGTTGACATTTTGAAGGATTGCTTTTCTTGAATCTGCTCCATATTCTGTTCTAAGGGATAATAGATGGGCTGCTCTGCTTTCCTCCGCTCAGACATTGCTCTGCGGTCGCCTTAGCTCCAGAATGCATTAGCAGATTGGGCAGGGGGAAATTACAGTGTCCTGGGCTCCTCATGCCTTCCTGATTGGCGCAGGGTTTGCCAATCTGTGAGCATTTTCAAAAACAAAACATTATTTTAATGACTTTTGGCTAAACCAATGGGTCATATTTTCCTCTGCTTTTTCTTCTTGGCCACAAAACCCTTGTGCATTGCCACTACACTGTCTCTTATAATGGCATACATCTAATTATGAGGAGTGCTATGGAAGGCCAAGGAAAGGGCCTTCCAGTGCCTTCTCCCAGGGCCTTGCAATCTTAAGAAAGTGGTTCTGGCTTTGTGTCCCCTTAGTGAACTTGTTTGGATGCCCAGAGAGTCACAGATTTCTAAAGCAGGCTTGACTCTCAGGCTCAGTTGATCTGATGTTGTACCCACTGTAAATAATCTCTTATATAAAATACTTGCACATTTAAAACTGTTTGGTTGCTCAAGCAGAGCAGGATATTCCAGAAGAAGCCACATATGTGCTGAAGTTTAACAGGGTGGGTTCAGCCTTTCTGGGCAATGGCTGTCTTCCTGACAGGCCAGAGTGCTGAAGGGGAGTCAGGAGAACCAGATCCATGGAAGCCAATGAGAATTGTCAGCAAATACCCTTATGCTGCATAACAGAGATGGTGTCTAAATTTGTCTTACTTCCAGACTTCATAGAACAAAAGAGTATTTTACATACATGTGATCTCCTCTTTGCTGATTTTTTTAAATGAGAAAATACCTTTTAAAGAATCTGTAAAATACCCCCTCAGCCCACCCAAGTTCAGGCCATCACTGTCTCTCGCCAGGATGGGTCTCAGTTCCTTCTTGTCTACTCTTGATCCCTAGCTCTCCTACTTACTGCTACTAGCTCCAATCTCCTATTGCCCAGTTGTGATCTTGTTTGTTTCCTGGCTAAGACTTGTCAGAGGCTTGCCTAATTGAAAGGAGTACAAGGGCCTCAGGGATGGTCCAAGGCCCTCCAGGAAGTGGTCCTGCTCCCAGGACTTAGCTCAGTCCAATCAGATTGTACTTGTTCTCCAGACACACCTGCCACTGCAACGTCTGCCAGACAGCCCCAGCCTTGCTCCTGTCCGCAGCCTGCCCACTGGTCTAGGCCAGCCCTGAGTGCCACCTTCTAGGCAGCCACACTCTCTTTGGGTGTCAATGTGGACACGCTGTTTTCTGTTTTTTTCTCTGTCCTCCTATGTGCTCATCCTCACCTCTTTGAGGGGTTTCTCTGTTCATTTTGTATTTCCCTCAGCATCCAGTGTCACGTCCTACACTTAACAATTGTTCAATAAATAGTAATTGGCTTGACCTGGAGTTGAGTAGATACTTATTTTTTTTATCATGTGCAGTGAAGTGCTATCTTCCTAAATATTTTCTATTCCGTATTTAGAAATTATAGTACCCACTTCCAAATGGCGTCAAGATAGAAAATGTGTTTCTATCTTGACGCCATTTGGAAGTGGGTACTATAATTTTTAGAACAGTTGTTGTTCTTTTCATCAGATTTTAGGAAGCATAGAGGCATGTGGTGGGAGGGGAGGGGTGAACAAGCAACTTAGAGGGAATGTCAAGTGCTTTGGAGTTATGTTTGAATTATTTTTTTAAATGTTTGAATTCTTGTTCTGTCCTTGACCATGTGTGTGACCTTGAGGAAGTTCCTTAATTTCTCTGAAACTCATCTCTAAAGTTGAGATGAAAAACTACCTATCTTATGAGTTTATTTATGAGAATTAAAATAGAAAGGGTTTTCTGAGCACTAACTGCCTAGCATATAGTAGTTGTAAATCATAATTCTCATCATCATCATCCTTTTAGTAGTAAGTCAGTTTCCATAATCATCCCATTCTACCCATATTTTACTCCAGAATCAAATGTTGAACTTTTTAATGAGTACCTGCTCTTTATCAGGCATGCTACTGATAGTTGCGGGGTTGGGAGGGATGGTGATCCCCAAAATAATATGATAAGCTTATAAGCTGACTGAGTGGGAGGCTGAGCTACAGACAGGTGTTCAAATATATGTTAACGGGTAGAAGGGGTTTACTTAAACCCATGAGAGAGGCAATGTAAGTGTGGCAATGAGGAACCTGTTGCTCGGGGCCTGCTCTCCCACTGCTGTCCACAGGCTGCGGACGTCCAGGAACCGCCTGGCATAGGAGGCAGCCCGGCTTCCGGCCCGGGCCTCAGCCCGCTGCGGCTGCACGGCCCTTCACAACCCGCACTCCTCCCCGTGCCTGGTGCAATACATTGCTGTTATCACCTTGAAAGTTTTCATAAATTTTAATAGGTTTCATATTTTCATTTTGTACTGGACCCCACAAATCATATAGGCGGCCTTGGTTATAGGAATTTGAGGGGTTATGCTTAATTTATTTTTTGCCCAACACATCATGGGCTCATAAATATTTCTGGAATAAATGCATTTCACTTCCACAATCATATGGATGACAAATGCTTGCACAGCTGCTTTTACCTAACATTTTCCACTTAAAACTTACAATGTTAAGTACACTTGTGCTATATACATTCATTTTGTGAAATAGGACATTTGGGATTTTCTATAAAATCTCCATGTGGAAGGAAAAAAGAGAGCAGCCAGCAGCTGGGCCACTTTACTTTACTTCTTAACACCTCAGTTTTGCCTGTACTTTTTATACCCCTGGTTATAACTTAGATCCCTCCCATTACAATACATGTGTATACACACATATCTACATGTGTGCACAAATAGACACATATTTGTATGCGCATGTGAACACACAATACAACACACATTCCTTTTCCTGAGAATGTTTTGGGTCCAACAGGCACTCTGAAATAAACAAATAAAAAGCACACATTTAAAAAGCAATTCAAGTACAATTTCTGAAATCTGTTGGAGTAATAGTAGACAAGTAAGAAATACATTTGAAAAGAGACTCAGATATGCATTTTTGTATGGTAAAATAAACATACCATAACATTTACCATTTTCACCATTTTAAAGCACACAACTCAGTATCATGAGGTGCATTTGAACTGCTATGCCACCAGCATCGCCATCTACCTCCAGAATTTGCAGCTCCTCATCGCCAGCTGAAATGTGTACCCATTCAAGAACTCCCCACTCCTCACTCCCCAACCCTGGGGAGCCTCCAGACTACTTTCTGTGACTATTCTGAGTATGTGTTAACAGGTAGAAGAGGTTTACTTAAACCCAAGAAAGAGGCAATGTAAGTGTGGTAATGAGGAACCCGTTGCTCAAGGCCTGCTCTCCCACGGCCTTACTCACCTAGAGACCATTTCCAGGTTATGAGAATTAAATAGAAAGTGTTTTCTGAGCACTAACTCAGTGCCTAGCATATAGTAGTTGTAAATCACTGGAAGGGGCTGCAGACCATTCAGCCTCACCTGTCCCTCACTGGGCATGACCTTGTCAAAGCCTGAGGTCAGATACTCTGATGTGGCAAGAGCCCTGGTGGAGGTGGCAGCCTGTGGGTACGTCTGGATGTCTTTGTCAGGTGTGGTTCATGACTCACTATTAGGTCTGGTGACTTGAGCAATCCATTGCTTCACACTCCTCTTGGGTAAAATGGGGAGGTAGGGTTTTGTTTCCAGGAAAGCTCCTGAGGAGAACTACAGGAAGCCTCGAGCTGAACGTGCTGTGTGGGAACCCCTGGCTGATGGGTCTCTCTAGATGGAGTGTGCACTGCACCCAGGAGCAAGCAAAGGCAGAGGCCATTTTCCAGAGGGGCAGGGGTAGAGTTAGTGTGGGAGGGTGTACTTGCATCACTTCCTTTTTGGGGATTGCTGCTCCCCATTCCATGTGTTCAGAAGGCAGTTGGACATTCACGTCCAAAGCTCAGAAGAGAAATACCTTGGGTGACACTGGAAGACAGTTGAAAAAGAATGAAATATCTAGGGACATATATATAGAATAATAAGAGAAAACCTAAAACCTGATTTCTGGGCAACGGACCTAAATCAACATTTCAGCATGAGCAAAGGAAGAAGAACCTGAGATATAGGGCAGAAAGGGGAGAGGCATGGCTAAGGATGGGAGAGTCTTTCAAGAAAGAGGATGTGCCAACCGGAATCCTCTGCCAGAAGCCCCACGGTGACTCCAGCTGGTGATCCAACCATTGGCTGGTGCTCATTGTTACCCAGGCAACGGCATCTGTTCTTTGACTAGGTCTGACTTTATGTGTAGAAGTAGCCGGGAAAGAAAGGAGACAAGGTGTAGGAAATAGAATTGGTGAAGGTTTCCTAATGAACATTAGCCTCAGCAAAGCTTGTAAAGGACTGTAGCAATTAGTTAGTTGCCAAGGTAGGAACAGATAACATTGCAGACCAAGGGGTAGCAAGGGAACATCCTGGGAAATGCCTGTAATGCAGTTGCCTGGATTGTTGGGTGCATTCTGGAAAGTCATGAGAGATGACAATGGAGAAGACATTAGAATGAGATGACAAAAGGACTTATGATCTTATCAAGGAGTTTGCATTTCAAGGCAATAGGAAACTGCCAAGACATTTTTAAACAGTGGGGTAATACGATCAAATTTACATTTTGGATTATCACCCTGGCAACAGAGAAAGGCTGTTGCATTAATGCAACGTGAGAAATTAAGGAAGGGCTGTGGCAGTGCAGAGGGATTTGTCATATATTAAGAAAGAAGACACTGATACCAATCCTAGGGCAATGGAAGCTACATCAAAATAAAAAGCTTTTGCACAGCAAAAGAAACCATCAAAAAAACAATAAGAAAGCCCACTGTATGGGAGAACATATTTGCAAATGTTATCACTAATAAAGGTTTAATCTCCAACATCTACAGGCAACTTATACAACTTAATAAAAGGACAATAAATGATCCAATAAAAAAAGTCGGCAACGGACCTAAATAGAATTTTTTCGAAAGAAGACAGAAGGAAGGCCAAGACACATATGAAAACATGCTCAAAGTCACTAATTATCCGAGAGATGCAAATCAAAACAACAATGTGGTACCATCTCACATCTGTCAGAACGGCTATCAACAAATCAACAAACGCCAAGTGCTGGTGAGGATGCGGAGAAAAAGGAATCCTCGTGTACTGCTGGTGGGAATGCTGACTGGTGCAACCTCTGTGGAGAACAGTGTGGAGTTTCCTCAAAAAACTAAAAATGGAGATCCCATTTGACCCAGTAATCCCACTTCTAGGATTCTATCCCAAGAAACTAGAAACACCAATCAGAAAGGATATATGCCTCCCTATGTTCATAGCAGCACAATTCACCATAGCTAAGATTTGGAAACAGCCTAAATGCCCATCAGCAGATGAGTGGATTAGAAAACTATGGTACATCTACACAATGGAATACTATGCTGCTATAAAAAAGAAGGAATTCTTACCATTTGCAGCAGCATGGATGGACCTGGAGAGCATTATGTTAAGTGAAATAAGCCAGTTAATGAAAAAAAAATACCACATGATCTCACTGATTTATGGGAAATAAAGAACATTATAACATGATGAATAAAAAGATAGATACAGAGGCAGTAAAGCACCAAACAGACTGTCAAATTATAGCGGGAAGACTGGGGGGGGGAGGGAAATAGATCAACCAAAGGACTTGTATGCATGCACATAAGCACACCAATGGACATAAGACACTGGGGCGGGGAGGCGGGCGTGGAATGAGGGTGTGCGACAAGGAGTAGGGGAGGCTGGGGAAAGTCAATAAGAAAAAAAAGGAGATATATTTACTACTATATGCAATATTTTAAACAATAAAAATATTTTAAAAATAAAAGAAAAAGAAAAAAAAGGAAGAAGAATTGGCAGGGTATATTATACTTAGTGCAAAATTAAAAGTTGACACTCTAAGTCAGGCTCAGTGGCAAAGACAGCAGTAACAGAATCTCTAATTTTTAGTTGGGCACATGGCTTTCCAGGTTAAAAACTACTTATAACCACCTTCCTTGCAACTTGAGGGGCCATGCGACTAAGTTGTGGCCAATAATTTGTAAGTGGATGAGTCTTATTCTGGGAACATTCTTTGTAAGTTACCTTCTACCCACCCTTTGCATCTCTTCTTTATCCTTTCCTCCTTCCTGCTGCATGTGATGGATGGAACTGGAAAAAAAAAAACATCCTGGGCCTTGAGATGATCATGACCTTAGGAATGGAGGTCAGGCAGAGCAAGGTAACAAGACAGAAGGAGTCTCTAAGTCCCTGGGGGCTTCTTGGAGCAGTGCCTCCCTATCAACCCAGGAGGACCTCCCTCCAGATTTTCATGTTTAAGCCATTTTTCTATTGAATCTCTGTTACCTTTTACGCAAATGAACTAAGCCTGATCCTGTTAAAGTTCAGTTTTAGCTGTTGATAAAATCCCAAACTCTAGGAGACATTAGTCTGTACTACCCCTTCAGTCATTGGCATATTCCTTCTTTTGTGACTCAGCCCGGGGAGTGAAGGAGTAAGAAGAATTTCCTTCCTTTCTAAGGAATATCATTATATGATATTCCAGCCCATTGGTCACAAAACACTTGCCACACATGTGCCAGGCAACCTGCCAGTCACCATAGAAGTGGGCGTTCCTAGCCCAGTGGGAGGCTTCCTATCTTACTTGCCACGTCAGCTTTTAGGGTTCATATTGTAGCATGTGTAGGAAGAAGATTCCAGCAAGACTCTGACTCTGGTTCCTCCACTAAGACGTACAGCCTTGAAACATGGACTCGTGTGCTCCTGGTCAGCCGTTTGTAGTGGTAAAAGAAGAGAATGCAGCACCAGGGGGATCATGGGGGAAATTTGTGGCTGGGATTCAGGTGAAGACTTCATCTGGTTCCATGCTGGCACCCTGCTGGCATATGCTTCTCCTTTGTGGCATATATCTCATTTATAACAAATTAATGTTTCCTGCATTTATTTGTTCAATATGTCTCCCCTACTAGAGCATTAGCTCCACGGAGGTCAGAAACCAAGACTGCCTTCTTCACCAGGTTACTGGAGCAGAGAGGGCGCTCCACAAAATACCTCTTTGGGAGGAAAAATGAATGAATCAACCTTCTCATGCAACAGGAAAAGAGATTCACAAATAGAATCCGTCAAGCTTTGCACGGAAAAACGCTTTACAACTTTTAAAGGAAATTGATGGATAAGATTCACTTGTGGATGAAATCTGAACCCTACTGCCTTCCCATCCAGCCAGATAACCTTTCTATTACTCAGCGTTCCAGGAAATGCAATGAATTTCAACATTCACATAAGAAAATAAAATGGAGAGTAAATCTGCTGGTAGCAAAGGTCAGGCAGATGTGACTTTGAATTTATCCCCAGGATAGGGCGACAAGCACGTGAAGTTGGCGGTCTAGCCCAGGCCAAGCGGTGCCGGCGGGGGGGCGAGCGAGTGGGGAGGGCGCCCCTCTGCAGGGGGACATCAGCCCACAGCCTTTGGAGTAAACATCAACTTCGAAGGGGAAAGATGCAAGGGAAGAAAACCGATGGAAACTGCCATCCAGGAAATGCCCTTCACGAGTATGTCTAAGCCCCGACTTTCCTCCTGCTGGAGAAGAACTGCGATTAATTGTGGATAGTGATCGCCCTGATCCCGGGAACTCCCACCACTTCCCATCCCTCAAATTCAAAGAAAGAGGACCTTCTTGGGACTATTTGAAAAGATAGGGTCTCACGGGACCCTCTTAGGACCACCTTCTGGGTTCTGGGGCGCAGGGGCGGGGTGACCTTGGGCTGGATCTCTGGCATGAAGAAAGGCTGAGTGCTGCCTGGGCACCTGGAGCTGGTCCTGGGGGCACACCGCGGTGCAGCCCCGGACGTCTTTTAGGCTGAGGGTCGGGATCCACCCGGAGGCTGCTGAAGGGAGGGGGGGCGCGTGGACCCAGTGGGGGTAGTTGCGCTTCACAAGTACCCCTCTCTGGTTACTCATCTACAAAATCGGAGACTGAATTAGATGCTGACTCCGTTGTCCTTTTTAGATCAAGAATGGAAGACGGCTTGGAGTGTGAATCAGAAGAAAGGAATAGGTGGGAGTCCTCTAACCTGCTCTCTTCACAAGAAAAGCTTTTTAGGACCGGGTCTTCCTTTACTGAATCGGGAGTGACACCTAGTGGCGCCTCCGCCCCACGGTCACTGTGGTGCTGGCTCTCTGGATTTCAGAGGCCCAGCACCGGCTTGGTACTCTCTGCTAAAAAAGCCTTGCAAGTGCCTGTATGGCTGATGTTTCCTAGGACTTCCCAGAAGCACTGGCTATCTCCCATCGACAGCCCTTTTCATGTACTGTATGCAGCTCTAGTTAAAATGCTTTTGTTGCCTGGAGAGCTGGCTTTGGCACATCACTCATGCTCAGGCAACATGTGTGTATTGAGCTGCTGTTCCATGTGCTGGGGATACCTAGATGGCCAAGAAACTGGCCTCAAGGAATCACAGGGGTGGGGTGGGGGGTGGTGGGAGGGGAACGGAGAGATTCTAAAAAATTACTACAACACAATGGACAAAAGTTAAGAGTGTGTGTTGGACAAAATAGAAACAGAGTCATGAATACATGGAACAGACTGACAGCTGCCAGAGGGGAAAGGGGAGGAGGGACTGAATGAAAGGTGAAAGGATTTTCCAAGGAACATATATGCATAACCCATAGACACAGATAACAGTGTGATAATGGCCAGAGAGAAAGGGGGAGACAGGGGGCTGGGTAGTGGTGGCGAAGGGGGGGATGGAGACATTTGTAATAGTGTCAACAATAAAAATAAAGTTGAAAATACATACTTCAGTTTTTTGCCTATATAATAAAAGGCTAATATGCAAATCGATTGAACAGCTGAAAGACCCATTGCTATGATGCACACTGACCACCAGGGGGCAGATGCTCAATGCAGGAGCTGTCCCCTGGTGCTCAGTGCGCTCCCACAGGGGAAGAGTTGCTCAGCCAGAAGCTGGGCTCACAGCTGGCGAGCACAGCAGCAGTGCTGGGAACCTCTCCCACCTCTGCTGTAGGATATCCCCCATGTTCTCCTGGACTGCGAGAGTGTGTAGGCTGGGCTGAGAGAACACCTCTCTCCCCTTGCTCCCCTCCCCAGTGCACAGATTTTGTGCACTGGGCCTCTAATTACTAATAAAGCTTTTAGAAATATTTCTTAACGTGTTTGAATGCTATGGGGATAGCAGGAGTGGGCCTAACTCTGCCTAGAGGCATTGAGGAAGGCCATAATCCTTGAGCTATGGTTTTCAAAATGAGATGGTGTGGCAGGCAGAATTCTAAGAGAATCCCCAAGATTCCAGGTTCTCTTCACCCATCCAATACACTCACCTTCTCTGTTATTCTAACAAATACTGATTTAGATGCAGCTATAACAGATTTTGCAGATGCAATTAAAGTTCTAAATCAGTTGATGTTAAAATATGAAAATTATCCTTGTGGGTCTGCTCTAAATGGGAGAGCTTTTAAGAGATACTAGGCCTTTCCTAGCAAAAGAGATTTAAAGCATGAAAGGATTTATCATGGGCAAGATATCCTTTTTTGTTAACTTTAGAGATGAAGGAGGCCACATGGCAAGGGATTTGGGCAGCCTTTAGGAGCTGAGAGACACCCCTGGCTGATAGCCAGCAATGAAAGAGGAGACACTGAATTCTGCCCACAATCAGGGAGCTTGGAAGAGAACCCTGAGTTCCACATGAGAACGCAGCTCCAGCTAAGACCTTGGCTTTAGCTTGTGGGAACCTGAGCAGAGAACCAGCCATTCTGTGCCCAGCTGCTTACTTCATGTTATTTGCTATACAGCCACAGAAATCTAATGCAGATGGTATTTTGAAAGAAGAGAAACATGGACAAAGGCTCTGAGGCATAAAGCATCAAGGTGCATTTGGAGAACTGAAGTCATTCAGTACTGCTGGGTCATGTGGGGCAAAGGCTGTGATAAAATGTAATGTTGAGAACTTGGCTGTGGATCAGAGAGACTCTGTCCTTGACTAGTTAACAGAGCTTTCTGTGCCTCCGTTCTCTCAAAGGTGAAATACAGCTAATAATGGTTCAGTTGGGCCTTCAGTGAAACAGGTTTGAACAGTGTGAGTCCATTTATACAAGGATTTTTTAAAATCAATATACAGTCAGTCCTCTGTGTCTCCAGATTTGGCATCTATAGATTCAACAAATTGCTGATCAAATTGATCCACAGCACTTTTGATCCACAGTTGGGAATCCATAGAGGCAGAGGGCTGACTATATGCATTGTTCCACACCATCTATAATAATAAAATCATAATATGCTAATTAGACCGGACAGCCCAATGACCTTCTGGATGTCCTTCCTGACAAAGCTGCGATGGCAGGGCTGAGACAGAGGCAGTTAGGGGCAATCAGGCAGGCAGGCAGTTAGGAGCCAGTGGTTCCAGATTGCAAGAAGAATGTCCGACTGCTGGTTTAGTCCTGATCCTGCAATCAGACATCCCCCAAAAGTCCCGGATTGCGAGAGGGTTCAGGATGGCCTGAGGGACCCTCTGTCCCCCCATGCACAAATTTTGTTCACTGGGCCTCTAGTTTTATATAACACTGGAGCATCTGCAGATTTTGGTATCAACAGTAGGAGGAGAGGGGATACTGAAACCAAACTCCTGTGCACACCAAGGGACAACTGTAGTTAAGATGAAGAGTTTTGTTTGTAGGAAATAGGCATATGAAGGGCTCTACACAGTCTTGAGACATAATACATGTTCAAAAATGTTAGGTAGTAATAGTTATAGTAATTGATCATGTGGAGAACAGATTGGAATAAGGAGAGACTGACTAATATAGAGTTTCTTACAAAGTGGTCAGAAATCCTTTTATTAGGATCACCTGGGGAGCTTATTAAAAAGGCAAATTCCTGAACCCTACCTTGAGTTCAGACTGAATCAGACTCTCTGGGCATGGAGCTTCAGATGTGATCTTCTTACACTTTCAAGAAGCTTCCCAGGTGATCTTGATGAGGATGACTGAACAGGAGATAAGAAGACTTGTAACTAGGCCATTGCAATAGTCCAGGTAAGAGTGAGTAACTAACATAATTAACCAGGGCATTGACAAGGAGAACAGGCAGAAGGGTGGTGGACTTGGAAGTAGGTATGATCCACAGGACTGGAATAGTGATCAGAAGGGATCGTGAAAAGAAGGAGGCAAAGGATGAGCTGGGAACCTTTTGAGGACACAGGTGGAGATGGTTCTGTTGACTCAGGTTGGATCAGTTGGAAAAAACAAAATTTAGGAGATAAGTTGGGGCTAGAAATACAATTTTTGTATGCCCATGAGTACACAGAAGTCAAGGGGTGATGCCTGTAGAATGAAAAGATGCTGAAAAAGACAATTTAAAATGTAGGTGAGTTTTATAAGTTCTTTATAAATTTTGGATATTAACCCCTTTCAAAACTCAACACCAAAGAAAACAATCAAATTTAAAAATAGGCAAAAGACCTGAATAGACACTTCCCCAGAGAGGACATATAGATGACCAATAGTTATATGAAAAGATGCTCAAGGTCATTAATCATCAGAGAAATACAAATTAAAACCACAATGAGGCATCACCTCACACCTGGCAGAATGGCTATCATCAATAAATCAACAAACAGCAGGTGTTGGCAAGGATGTGGAGAAAAAGGAACACTTGTGCACTGTAGGTGGGAATGCAGATTGGTGCAGTCACTGTAGAAAGCAGTATGGAATTATCTCAAAAAAAATAATAATCGAACTGTCTTATGACCCAGTGAATCCACTTTTGGATATATATGTGAAAAAACCTGAAACACTAATTTGAAAGAATTTAAGTACTCCTATGTTCATTGCACCTTATAATAGCCAAAATTTAGCACTCTTGTCTCACTCATCATGGTTAATTCCCTTCCATCCTTAGATGTCACCTTCTCAGTGAGACCCTCCTTGATCTTCCCAATTTTAGATGAAACATCCTAGTACCTGCTCCAGAGATTCGCACCCCTTCCTTGCTTTATTTTGCTCCACAGCACTTTCCACCTTATTCAAGCTCCAGGTTTTACTTATCTATTTGTCTATCACCCATCTCTCCTCAATAGGACGCTTATCTGTTACTCACCACAGAATACCCAGAGTTAGCCATCAGCAAAATATCGGTTTGCAGGAATGAATGATACCTTCATTCATTAAGGTCTCAGCTCAAATGTCACTTCTTTAGAGAGAACTTCCACCACCACCATCTAAAATAAGCTCCCTGCCGTCACTCTCTATTCCCTCACTCTACTTTCTTTTCCTGCATCAAATTTATTTATACTGGTGTTGTATATTTGTCTATTTTCTTATTGTTTGTCTCCCCAGCTAGAGGTCAGCTCCCACAAATATTTAGATTTAGTTGGTTCACTGTATATCCACACTGGTACAGAGTAAACACAATAAATATTTGTTAAATGGTTGCAATATCATTGTTGTTGTTTTTTACTATTATTATTAACTGGTGGCCCAGTGCATGAAATTCATGCACATTTAAAGAGAGTTAATTAGAGGAAATATTTTAATATTTCTATTTGCACTTTCTCTATAATAGAAGTGTTAGAGATGAAAGAAAATTAGTAAAATGTATATGAAAATCTCCTTTCTATCAGAATCTGGGGCACACCACAGGACCCAGAGTCAAGTCCCTGCCCATACGTGCATGCCTCAAATTTGCTAGAGACTCAAACCCAGCCAGCCCCACCCTCATCAAGCCCCTCTGGGTGGGGAGTGCAGCCTCAGGCCCCCTGTCAAGCCCTGCCGGGTGGGGGGTGTAGACTCAGGTCCATTATCAAGCCCCACCAAGCAGGGGATTTGGCCTCAAATCCCCCAGTGCAGCCTCATTTTCCCCAGCCTGGATCCAGGGCATGGGGCACAGCCTCAGGTCCCCTGCCCGGTTTCAGGTCACCCAGCCCTGGCACTGGGGCAGGGATACAGCCTCAGGTCCCCCAGCCCTGACACAAGGGTGCAAGGGCACGAGGATGTGGTGACCATTTGCATATTAGCTCTTTATTATACAGATTAGTGATATTGGGAAAAAAAAGGGAAGGAGTAGTTGCCCTATGGAGAGTAGAGCAGAGGGTGAGGAAGTGGTCTTTGGGCAAGACTTCCTAAATGAATTGTCTACTGGGAACTACAAGAAGGAACAGGATTCCCATGCCCACCCCCAAGACCCTGGGCATCAAAAACACAGGCAGCATCTTTGTTTTTTTCCTATTCTATTGGAGTGCCTGGGTTGGCACACACTGGAATTGTATAATCATCTGTGAGGTGAATGCACAGAACTTTCTAGAACTTTAGAAGGAACAGCATTGACATCAACATGCAGTTTGTCTGTTCTTATCCAAGCAGCACTTCATTTTCAAAGTGAAATTCCATAGCTAAGACAAGCTTTGGGGTCATCCATTCAAGAGAGTAGAGCAAGGAAGGAGAGAACAGATGATACAACTATACTGCCTGCTTCAAATCCTGTACCTACTACCTACTTGGATAATGTTTTCTGTGCCTTAATTTTCTCACCTATAAAATAAGAATACTAATAATACTGACCTTATAAGGTTTTTATTGGAGGATATAGATACACATCTACACTAATTAAAGAAAAACATGTCAATCAGGAGCGAGTATGCAAATTAACCCAACAAAGATGGCAGTGTCCACAGAGCTGGAGCGAGCAAGAGGCTTGGAGATGGAGGAAGTCAAGCTTCCCACCTGCTCTGGCTGGCCCTGGCCTCTACTCAAGGTTTGAAAGTTTCAATTATCCTATCTAATAAAAGAGTAATATGCAAATTAACCATCACTCTGATACACCAACAATCCACACCCACCAGCCAATCAGGAGGGAGTATGCTAATTAACTCCAACCAGGATGGCTGCAGCCATGGAACGAGCAGGAGGCTTGGGTTTCCCAGGCAATGGAGGAAGCCAAGCTTTCTGCACACCATGGCAGTCCCAGGTCTCCATTCAAGGCTACAAAGTTTCAATTATAGAAGATAAATAAATTCCAACAAAAATGGTGGCAGCCATGGAGCTGGAGAGAGCAGGAGTCTTGGGTTGCCCCTGGCAATGGAGCAAGCCAAGCTCCCGCAGCCCTGGCCTGCCTTGGCATCCACTACAAAGTTTCAATTATAGAAGATAAATGAATTTCAACAAAAATGGCTGCAGCTACAGAGCAAGCAGGAGGCTTGGCTCCACTCAAGGCTACAAAGTTTCAATTATAGAAGATAAATAAATCTCAGATACCAGGGCCTCTGCTTGGATCACCAGGGGGTGTGGCCTGCCTGCAAATCACCACAGACCCCTCTCCCAGGCCACCCCACACCTCAAGGGAAGCCCCATCCTGATACGGGATACCCTTCAGGGAAAACCAGCTGACCCCCACCCGTATACCAAGCCTCTATCCTATCTAATAAAAGAGTAATATGCAAATTGACCATCACTCCAACACACAAGATGGCTTCCCCCATGTGCACACAATATGGCCAGCAGGGGAGGGCAGTTGGGGGGACCAGGCCTGCAAGGGAGGGCAGTTAAGGGTGAGCAGGTCTGCAGAGGAGAGCAGTTAGGGGCAAACAGACTAGCAGGGGAGAGTTAGGCATCAATCAGGCTGTCAGGAGAGTGGTTAGGTGGTGATCAGGCTGGCAGGCAGAAGCAGTTAGGGGCAATCAGGAAGCCAGGCAGGTGAGCAATTGGGAGCCAGCCAGCCTGAATTGTGAGAGGGATGTCCAACTTCCCGTTTAGGCCCAATCCATGTAGGATAGGGCCTAAACAGGAATTGAACATCCCTTGAGGGGTCCCAGATTAGAGAGAGTGCAGGCTGGGCTGAGGGACACACTCCCTCATGCACGAATTTCATGTACTGGGCTTCTAGTAGAAGATAAATAAATCCCAGATACCTGCTTTCAGCCAGTCCTAGCTTCTGCTCAAGGAGGAGCTGGGATCCTGGATCACCAGAGGTCATAGCCAGCCTGAAAACAGCCCTCACCTCCTCACCCAGGCTGGCCACACTCCCAAGGAGTGAGGGTCCCCACTGGGGGGCTTGGCCAGCCTGTAAACAGCCATCAGCCCCTCACCCAGGCTGGCCAGGCACCCCAGCAGGGACCCTCACCCTGAAGGTGGTGTGGCCAGCTTGAAAACAGCCCTCAGTCCCTCATTCCCTCATCCAGGCTAGCCATACTCCCATGGGGGTGAGAGTCCACATTGGGGGGTGGGGGAGGGCTTGACCAGATTGAAAACAGCCCTCAGCCCTTCACCCAGGCCACCCTACATCCCAAGGGAACCCCACCCTGATCCAGGACACCCTTCAGGAAAAACCAGCCAGCCCCCACCCATGCACCAGGACTCTATCTATACTAATAAAAGGGTGATATGCTAATTAGAGTGGGATATCTTCCAAGAGACCTTCTGAACGTTCTTCTGGACAAAGCCATAGTGGCAGGGCCAAGGTAGAGGCAGTCAGAGACCAGAGGAAAGGGCAGTTGTGGGTAATCAGGCCAGGATGGGACAGCAATTGTGAGTGATCAGGCTGGTGGGGGGTGGGGCCATTGGGAGTAAGCAGGCCAGGAGGGGGGCCATTTGGGGGCAAACAGGCCATTAGTGGGGGTCAGTTGGAGGTGATCAGGACAGTGGAGAGGGGCAGTTTGGAGTGAGCAAGCCAGCAAGGAGGGCAGTTGGAGTGAGCAGGCTGGTGATGGTGGGGCAGTTGGGACGAAGCACACTGGCATGGGGGACAGTTGGGGGTGATCAAGCTGGCAGAGGGGGGAGTTGGGGGCAAGAAGGCTAGCAGGCAGAGTGGTTAGGGGCAATCAAGCAGGCAGGCAGGCCGGTGAGTGGTTAGGAGCTTGCAGTCCCGGATTGCGAGAGGGATGTCCAACTGCCCATTGAGGCCCGATCTCTGTAAACAGCAGTAGGACATCCTTCAAGGAGTTCCAGATTGGAGAGGGTGCAGGCCAGGCTGAGGGACCCACTGCCTGTGCACAAATTTCATGCACCAGGCCACTAGTACACTTATATTTAACAAATGTGTTTGTGTGTATTTTCCTAGTGTATGCCAAGAATAGTAAAAGATTTGGGAACTTATCCTACTTATAAGCTAACAAATTAGCTTGCCAACCTTTTATAAATGCTGGCAGATGACACAAGACTCCTGGTCAGAGGCAAAAAATGAAGAATTTTATTACTTACACTAGAGGCCTGGTGCACAAAATTGAACTTGGGGGGCCCCCCACATCCCAGCCTGTACCCTCTCCAATCTGGGATTCCTCTCACAATCCTGGACTGCTGGCTCCTAATCATTCACTTGCCTGCCTGCCTGGTTGCCCATAACTGTCTCCCCCTGCCAGCCTGATCACCCCTCACTGCCTGTGCATGCTAACTGCCTCCCCTAATCACCCCTAACTGCCCCCCTTACCAGCCTGGTTACCACTAACTGCCCTCTGCTGCCAGCCAGGCCACCCCAACTACCCGCCCCCCACTTCAACAGTCTGGTTACCCCACACAGCCTGTTTGTTCAGTCATTTGGTTGTCCCTCACTAACCCCCCTGCTGCCTGGTCTCCCCACACAGCCTGCTTGTTCAGTTGTTTGATCGTCCCTTGCTCCAGCCCTGGGGAGCTGGGAGGCTGAGTAGACCGGGCACTGCCATCTTGTGGCTGTGGGTACCACCATCTTTGTGAGGGTCTGACAGCCAATTAGCATATTCCCTCTTTATTAGAGAGGATCACTAGTAATAATCAGCATATCAGCATATGCCCCAATCCCTGAGCTTGATTCCCACTGAGTGATGCAAAAACTACCTGCACACACAGTGGGTCATATTACAGGAGTAGAACTCTGAGCTTAGAGAACCAAATATAATTTAATGGGTAGTAAGCATGCTTGCTTTTTGCTCTAGAGCAGTGGTTCTCAACCTTTTTTAATGCTGTGACCTTTTAATACAGTTCCTTATGTTGTGGTGACCCCCAATCTTAAAATTAATTTTGCTACTGTTAATGAATCATAATGTAAATATCTGCTTTCCGATGGTCCTAGGCGACCTTGCTAGCAGTTTTCAACCTGTGGGTCGCGACCCACAAGTTGAGAACCGCTGCTGTAGAGCCTAAGACCATCAGAAAACACAGATATTTACATTATGATTCAAAACAGTAGCAAAATTACAGTTATGAAGGAGCAACGAAAATAATTTTATGATTGGGGGTCACCACAACATGAGGAACTGTATTAAAAGGTCACAGCATTAAAAAAGGTTGAGAACCACTGCTCTAGAGGGAGACGATATCTAAACCTTCCAAGGCTGTTTACTAACAAACATCTCTGAAAAGATAATCTGCTAACAAAGGGAATCAGTGCCTATGAGAGGTGCAGAAATATGAGAGAGCCAGGGAGAGATGTCTCCCAGGAGCATGTGGTGAGAACTATTATTATTGTTAGTGGTGATGATACCATGGAAAAATGTACTCATACTATATAACTTCATTTATTTTGGCAACTCTGAAATTGATAGGAATTATAACAGAGCAAACCAAGACATGAACCAAAGGAAGGTTACAAAGACTGATGGCAAGTCATGGCATTTAAGTTAGTGCTCGGTGATTAGACTACCAAATGCATTTCACAAATGGGTTTCCAGGGTGGGGGAAAAGCTGCTGTCAGTAATTGATCATGATACTGAGCAAATGAGTTTGCAATTTCATGCTGAATAATCTATCACTCCCTATCTTGGGAACTCAGGCACTCAGTCTTTTCTGACAGCCAGCATGGATATTCCATTGCCGGGAAGGAAGGCAGTCATCAAATTCTTAATTTTTCTCTGTGAAAAATTAACATTTAACTCAAATATAAGGTCTGTAGGAACACATGAAACCTTAATTACAAAGTGCATCCAAGATATGTGCTAGTTAATAAGCTGATGAAAAATTCATTGGAATTCAGAGAAGAATCAAGGGAAAAATTGGCCAGTGTTAACACTGAGTTCTATAAAATGTTTAAGTCTTTCCAAAGAGGCAGCCCCCTCTCTGTCATAATTATAATTTAATCATTTACATGGTTATTTTATTTTGTAAGACTTTAGTTGCACATCAAAAACTATACAGAAAGAATATTTCTTTAAACTTTGTGATTTCTAATAGTCATTATACTAGCAAGTTAGAGATTTTTGAAGAAGACCAGCCTAGCTACCTAAAATATGAATTTTTTTTTTGAAGATGTGAGAGAAGACAACCATTTGAACACTGGCTTTGCCATTCACTAGCTGTGACCTCCAGCAAGTTCTCTGAGCTCTTTGAGGCTGTTTCCCCATTCAAATGGGGATTGTAATGATGCATGAGGTTCTGGTGAAGGTGAATAGTTATTGTTGTGAATTAATCACATGCGTCCTCCCTTGCAGATTCTTCAACAAACCAGACCAGGAACCAGACGAGACTGAAATGTATTAACTGGCTTGTTATCAATACAGCTGAATTGATGAATAAGATAGAAGCCAAGCTTTTTAGGAATATGGCGCTGAAATAGAATAAGTCCCTACCCCTCCCAAAGCCAAAGCCAAAGCTAAAGCAAAGGCTTTGAAGGCAAAGAAAGCAGTGCTGAAAGGCGTCCACTGCCACAGAAAAAAAAAGATCCGCACATCACCCATCTTCTGATAGCCAAAGACACTGAGGCTCTGAGCAAAGGCAATCTAAATATCCTTGGGAGCTCTAGCTGGTTTGGCTGAATGGATAGAGCATCAACCTGAGGATTGAAAGGTCCCAGGTTCGATTCAGGCCAAGGGCACATGCCTGGGTTGTGGGCTCGATCCCCAGTATGCGGCATGCAGGAGGCAGCAATCAATTATTCTTTTTCATTATTGATGTTTCTCTCTTTCTCTCTCCCTCTCTTTTCCTCTCTAAAATCAATAAAATATATTTTTAAATAAATAAATAAATAAGATATTCTTGGAAGAGCACACCCAGGAGAAACAAGCTTGACCACTATCAAATTCCCCTTGATTACCAAGTCAGTAACAAAGAAGACAGAATACAGCAAAGCACTTGTGTTCATTGTGGATATCAAGGCCAACAAGCATCAGATCAAACAGGCTGTGAAGAAGTTCTATGACATTGATGTGGCCAAGGTTAACACCCTAATCAGGCCTAATGGAGAGAAGAAGACATATGCTTGACTGGCTCTTGACTATGATGCTTTGATATTGCCAACAAAATTGGGATCATCTAAACTGAGTACAGCTGCCTAATTCTAAATAAAAAAAATTTACACTGAAGGCAAAAAAAAAAGATAGAACCCAGTTTGAAACTGGGCTTCCTGCATCCACCCTCCCCAGCCCACCCCAGCCACCTACCCACTTAGTCCTGGGACCTGGTGGTGGGGAGAGTAGGTCTGCGAAGCAATATCCCGACAGCCAGTCTACTCCACCCCCTCTAAGGAGCTGGAAAGAGAACCACCATTGAGAGGGTGAGCCTGTTATTTTCTGTGCTTCATGTAGAATGTTTTAGCTTCTTGAGCATCAGATGGTACATTCAATTACATTAATTCATCCATCCATCCATTCATCCGTTCATCCCACAATGATTAAAAGTGTACAACATATCAAGGCTACTTGTAAGCTAAAAAATGAACCAGGCTTTGGTGCCTGCCTCCATGCAGTTTATAATCTCTGCAAGCAGATGGACACACAATCAAACCACTGCAGTGTTTCTCCAGGAATAAGGGGTGAGGATTAAGCCAAAACAAAACACTTAGCCAGCCTGGCCAGCATGGCTTAGTGGTTGAGTATAGGCCTATGAACCAGAAGGTCATGGTTCGATTTCCAATCGCATGCCTGGGTTGCAGGCTCAATCCCCAGTGGGGGGCATGCAGCCAATCAATTGATGTTTGATATTTTTTCTCATCATTGATGTTTCTGTCTCTCCTTATCCCTTCCTCTCTGAAATCAATAAAAATATATTTTAAAAAATAATAATAAATTCAAAAAAATAAAACACTTACCCAAAGTAAGTGCTGGTTATTATTATTTTTTATTATCATTATCATTAACCAACTTTGTGGCTTTGCCATATCCTAATACCACTTGGTTTATTACTAATAAATACAGTGGTACCTCGAGATACGAGTGCCCTAACATATGAGATTTTTGAG
Organism: Lasiurus cinereus; assembly: GCA_011751065.1. Taxonomy (NCBI): domain Eukaryota; kingdom Metazoa; phylum Chordata; class Mammalia; order Chiroptera; family Vespertilionidae; genus Lasiurus; species Lasiurus cinereus. Next base: position 36,874,802 of record JAAGEH010000304.1, read on the forward strand.
ATATGAGCAGTCTAGCGAGCGATTTTTGCTTTGAAATACGAGCAACATTTGAGATAGGAGTAATCACGCGGATCGGCCAGCTGCACACGACCCACCAGTTTACCGCGACTCAAGATTACGGAAAGAATTAAACTCTTATCTCGAGGTACCATTGTAGAAGCCCAGTACATGAATTAATACATGGATGGGGTCCCTCATCTTGGCCAGTGATGGGGGCTAATCAGGGCCAACCACGGCCAGCGAGGGTGAGGGACCATGGGAGGTTGGCCAGCTACAGGAAGTTGGCTGTGGAAAGTCACTGACCACCAAGGGGCAGTTGCTGCATTGAGCATCTGCCCCATGGTGGTCATTGCACATTATAGTGACCAGTTGACCAGTTGGTTGGTTGTCTGGTTGTTTGGTCACTTAGGCTTTTATATACATAGATATTTTCTTTAAATCAATTTTACCAGTCTACTGAGCAAGTGTTGGAAGGACTAGTTATGTTTATATAATACACATGAAGATTAAAATGTGTAATTATTAAAATAAAACCTGGTCATCTGAAGACTGCTCCCACAATCATACCCTCTCCTGGCACACCTAGAGAAGCACTGCTTTATGCAGAGATATGCTCACATATCCATCTGCCAGCAGAGATTTTAAGCTGCATGATGGCAGGCACCAAAGCCTAGTTTATTTTTAATTTGCAATTTGCAAGTTCTCGTGACAAGTTGTAAACCCCAAATAATTGTTTGTGAGATGAATGGTTGAATGTAATTGAGCACATCAACAAATGTTCAAGAAACCAGAACATCCTACAGAAAGGATGGAAAATAACCAACAAATGAAAAATCATAGGTAGCTGCCTTTTCCCCTCTCTGCACCTCTACCCTAGGGACAACTGAAATGACCTGCCCTCCCAACCTTCCCTCCTCCTTTGCAACAAACTAGCCTCCTGGCTCACTTGACAGCAAGTTGGAGGGGGGTTCAGGATGGAATGAATGTTACAGTTGTAATGAACCAGAAACTGGGGAAGGGAAATCAGATTTCAGCAACAGCAGAATATTTTCACTGTTTGAAAAGCACTCGTCCCTTAGGCTTGAAAAGATGAGAAGCTAATAATTTATGTCAAAATCCGGGAAAGCCCTCCACAAAGGCCTATTGCTTGTCCCTGCCTTTTGACTGACAGATATGAAAATAGAGACTGATTTGAAAACCTAGGGCTATTAACTAGAGCAGCATTAATTTATCCATTAGAAACTAAGAAATGAGACACCACAAAGAAACAGATGTTGCTGGTGGGAGGCCACACCTATTTCCAAATACAAAACACACCAGCTCTTCATGTTTGACTTAGCTTTCCAAGCCTCTCAGACCTCAAATTGGCAAAAACAATTTTTTCCATGCTAGCTAAAATGCCCTTAAGCTACAGTCATTAGACTTGCTGGACAGCAGCATGATTCTGATGTTATCAGCTCTGTCTTCCTGTTTTTATGAATAATGTATAAGAAGCAGCTATTAGAAATGGATTCTTCCATGGCTGACGGTATCGCCACCAGACAGGTCCCTGAATTCTCAGGCATTTCATCTGCAGCTTTCACAGATCTCCTTCTTCTCTTTCTGGCTACCTTCTGGCTTCCTGCCATACATGGAGAACCTTCTAAAGATGCCTTATCCCCTCTTCTCCCTCAATACGAAGGAAACTAGAAGCGGGTATCGGGAGGGAGACAAGAAAAGGTATCTGCCACCTTCCTTCCTTTTCACTGTTGCTACATGTCAAAAGAGTAGTGTGGAAGCTACTGACACCAAGTTTATGGGTTTGATTCATGGTCCTGCCCCACGTGGGCCAGCCAGCCTTATTCTGTAACCAGATGCCAGATGCCTGCCAAGAAAATGCTTCATTGTGGGCATAGACAAGAGCTGGAAGATCACTTCTACCTGCTCGATTTTCTTCTATATCTCTATGGCCCACAGCTGTCATAACTTTATAAGACATCTTCCTGCCCCACCCCTTCATTCACCCATTCATTCAACATCCTATATAATAAAAGGCTAATATGCAAATTGTCCTCTCCACTGGGAGTTCAACTAGGAGTTTTACCAGGGGGTAGGGTTGCCCATCCCAATCAGCAGTCCCCACACGGATTGGGGGTGAAGCCTGCCAACCAACCACCTGCAGATATAAAAATACCAGGCTTCTAGTATTTTTATGTCTGCGAAACTTCCACTGGAGGAGGCAGATGATAAACAAGGATTACAAACATGATTAGAGGATGTATAACAAAAGAAGTGCAGTGAGCCCTGGCCAGTGTGGCTCTGTTGGTTGAGTGTCCTCCTGAGCACCAAGAGGTTGGTTAGATTCCTGGTTAGAGCAAATGCTCAAACCCCATTCCCCCTCCCAAGCAGGAGGTGTAAAGGGGCCAGCTAATTTATGTTTCTCTCTCATAGATGTTTCTCTCTCTCTCTCTCTCTCTCTCTCTCTCTCTCTCTCTCTCTCTCTCTCTCATCAGTAAAAACATATATATTTGTTAAAGGAACAAGTTTTTAAAAGGCTGTAAATGTTCCTGAGAGAAATGTAAACAAAATAAAATAGAGCATTGATGATGAGAGTGAGTAATAGAGGGAATTCGCCGAGGCAGGGAAGGCAGTAAGCCAGCGGGTGGGGTCCCACAGCAGGGACAGTGTGAGCCAGGTCCCTGCCGGAGCAGGGGCGGGCTGGGAGAGAAAAGACGGAGGACAAGGGTGGGGCTGGGGAGAGCTAGAGGACCCCAGGGCCCAGAGCACAATTTGCAAATGGCTGCCAGGACTTCTCTATCGCCTTTGACAATTTCCACTTTCTCCTTCCAGACACTCTTCCCTTCCTTGGAGTCCCAGAACTGCTCAGTTCTGGCTCTCCCCTGCTTCCTGATGGTTCCTACTCGCCCGGCTTCCTCCACTCTTGGCCCTTAAGTGTGGTGGTAACTTCCAGCTTCTTCCCTGTCTGCCTGGTGTCGGTGCAGTGCCTGCGGCCCAGAAGAGGCACATGGAGTTCAGTGGCCTGTATTGTTCTGAGTCCCACCAAGAACTTGAAAGCATCCTGGTTATCCAATGTGGGAGTGGTTAAGTCAGCTGTTCCACCCACGTACTGGAAGGACTGCAGTCATTAAAGTGATGTTTTTGAAGATTAATGATCTTGAACATTTTTGGTGATAGAATATGAATTTGAAATCAAAATATAAAGTTCAACCTCAAGCATGATCTCCATTTTATGTGGAAAAATGAACAACAACAACAACAACAACAAACACACAGAAGCAATTTCATCAAAATCCTAACAGGCTATTTATGGCGTGGAGTTTTTGACTTCCATTTTCTTTTCTTTTTTATATTTTTATGGATTTCAGAGAAAGGAAGAGGGAGAGAGAGTGAGAAATATCAATGACGAGAAAGAATCATTGATCGGTTGCCTCCTACACTTCCCACCCTCAGTGGGGATCAAGCCTGTAACCAAGGCATGTGCCCTGACCAGGAATCAAACCGTGACCTCCTGGTTCATAGGTCAATGCTCAACCACTGAGCCACACCAGCAGAGCTTTACTTCCATTTTCACACTTTTTCATCTTCCTCCAAAATGTCTTAACTAATTTAATTATTCATTAATTAAGTAAATTTAGTTGAACTAATATTAGGCACTTACTATTTGCTAGATATCACTTCCATTTCAGTGATAGATAGAACACAAACATGGTCTCTGTCCTGAAAAACTGCTTTTATAAACTAAAAAAAAAAAAAAAACAAAAAACGAATTTAATAAAACAAGATGAAAAAATGAAAGTTATCATTCCTAGAAAATGACTCAGAAACTGCTTTTTCCTGCCCTTGTCAGCAGGGAAGCTCTGTCATCGCTTACTGATATTATCATCTACCTATGGTGCAGATGGCCGAACCTTGATGAATATCCACTTGTCACGTATGCCCAAGGTGAGATGCTGGGAACGAGGCCCCTTCCTGTCCACGTCTGTTACTCTGGAGTGGGGAACTCTTTGTGCCATCATCACGAGATTTAGTCCCACCTGTGAATGCTTACAGGCACTGCATCCCAGTCCACCTGTGGGTCCACTTCCAAGGTTTCCTTTCGGGGAACCAGCCATCAAGGACTGTAAACCGGCACCTCTCTCACATGTCTGGAGCCTGGCTCCCCTACCTGCTGCTTCCTAACCAGTCCCAAAGCAAGGGCTTGTGATTAAACCCCAGAAACAGCGCCAGCCTGAGAGAGCTGGCAAAACAGCAGGAACCGAGGACTCCTATCCACTAACTGTCCAATTGTTTTTAAGTAAATTGTTTTTCACAGTAGGGAGATAACAGGCAAATGAAATAAGGGAGACAGGCAGAGGGTTTTCTAAACCAATGTGAGGGGTGGGTTCGTTAATAAAAGCACTGCATCCTTTAACAGTTAAACTACCAAGTTCTCATATTTCATAGCAAATGGAAAATAATTTCTCTGTACGCTGGCTCCTCTTCCCCCTCTTCCAGTCAGGCATGGTCATGTCTCTTTCTGCTTCTCCAACATCCCATCTTAGCCTTGTCTGAAAGTCAGCGCTTCCTAATGATGAAAAGCCTTGCACTAGAGAATAATCTTAAGGAGTAGACAGAATAAATGATATTAATTCTACTAATTGTCTATTTATTTTAATGCATTTGGGAAAAACTATGTCTAGCATATCAAACCCATGATTTTATTATAGGCTATGGCAGCCTAAGTTTTTTAAAAGTGGGTTAATATAGAGCCAATAAAGAAGAAAATATTAAATAAATCATGATGTGTGAGGTATGCTAATACGGTAAAAACTGCGATGTGGTGCATATTTGCCGATTAGGAACTACAAGTGGGAATTCTTCGAAGAATCTGAGGCGGCTCTGATGGTGAAGGGTCAGGAAAATCCATCAGTTCATTAAGATAATTTAGATGCAAACATTTGCATTCAGCTCTGGATCCTCAATAAATCTTTATTCTGAGTCCTGGCACCTCCTGAGGTCTAAGCTCTGAGTTTACAGGCTGGTGGTCTTTGTCTCCAGCAAGAGAGGTACTTGGTTTTAAAATTCAGAGGATCTCAGATAAAATGCAGGTTTCTCGTTCTCTTTAAAAATTGGAAGGTCTGGCACACTGGGTCTACATCCCTGCATGGCAGTAATCTGGCTCCAGGTATCGCTATTCTCGGACACAGACCCTACCTGTCATTTCTGTGACTGTGGCTGCCCAAGGACAAAGGGTAAAAGAGGATCCCTCCTCCATAAGGGTCCTCTTCCCTTGCTTTGTAACATTCTCTTTCTCCGTCTCTTCTCTTCCATAGCAACCCCTTCCACCCCTACCCACCTCTCTCTCTCTCTCTCTCTCTCTCTCTCTCTCTCTCTCTCTCTCTCTCTCTCTCATACACACACACAAACACACACACGTCACCAAAGTCACTGATAACTCCCAGGTTAGTGATGGATTGCCTCTTAGCCATTTAACTGACAGAAGATCATTTGAAACCACCTTACCTGATATTTTTGTGTAGGATGTGAGGTGGAGGTGAAAATTCCATCTTCTTTCTACTTACTACATCACAAGGACAAGGACACATGATCTGGTGACAGAGGGTCTGAGTTCAAATTCCGGTTCTCTCATTTCCTGGCTTTTTGAACATGGGCATGTCATTTAACTTCTCTCTACCTGTTTCTTTGCCTATAAGATGGGAATAGTGGTATCTATTGCATAAGATTCTTATAAAGATTAAAAGAGTAAATCTATATGAAATGCCTGGCACACTGTGAGGGTTGTAAGAATGTGACTGATTTATGAGCAATAGCTTTCCATTCTATGAACTACAACTGGGACAAGTTTTGCCTCTGCACCCGCGATGTGACAATATTAGGCATATTCCTTTTAGCCAGCAACTTTCCACAGCTGCCATGTAAGCGCCAGCCACTACTCTGAGCTCTGCACGTAGAAAGATGTAAGACAGTGTCCTTGCCCATCAAGAGCTACCTACCAATACCTAGGTGATTTGGAATGTAAGGTTAAATTAAACCAACATCATATGACAATTGTTTAGATAATGATGAACTTTATAGAGAACAAAGATTTTAATTATTCTGGATTCAGTCTACAAGAATCATTCTCCCAAAGAGTTTGAGACAAATTGTCATTTTGAAAGGTATTCCTAGTACCTGAACTTATGACCAGAAAAGAGTGGGAGCCAGAAGAAGCTGGTCACACACACACACACACAGAGACACACACACACACACACACATCTTGTTTGAGGGAACATGGGCTGGGGTTGGGCACTAAGGGAATGGATCCAGGGTTCAAAACAGCTAGAATCTGTTCAGTTTTGTTTCTTTGTGTAATTTAAAATCAATTAAGTTCACTCTAGCCTGGTAACCATGGCTTAGTAGTTGAACATCAACCTATGAACCAAGAGGTTACAGGTTCAATTCCTGGTCAGGACACATGCCCAGGTGGCGGGCTCGATCTGAAATCAATAAAAATATCATTTTTTAAAAATTCACTTTACCTATTTTCCCATTAACAATAGAAGCATGTTACACATTCTCTCACTTATTTTTAAGTATTTTAGGATAATCAGCATGATATGATGCATTTGCCAGGGGTCACCACCAGATGCATGGTCTGAGAGAGGTTGGCTAGCATTGCATTTGGACAGCCAGCTCCCGAGGCAGCTGTGAGTCCTTCGGGGATGAATAGCTCAGTCAACAACCAATCATTTGTTACCAGCATATTGAATATACAATTTGTTTTTTATTAGTGACTTTGCATGATGCATATTAGAAAAAACTCTCAGCAAAGATAGTCAAGCCATGTGACTGGGGTAAAATGGTTCAGAGATACAACCCTCCCCCACCTCTACACCCCTGGAATAAATAGAGAACAAGAATCTAGCCAAACCCTAATACTGCACCTAGACCAGTGGTTGGCAAACTGTGGTTCACGAGCTGCAGTTTGCCACTCTGTTGACTAATGAGTTTGCCGACCCCTGAGCTAGACTCTTGATTCTAATAATTACAGGCTGTTGTTGTTCCTTGTGATTAAGCCCAGTGGTTGGCAAACTCATTAGTCAACAGAGCGGCAAACATTGTAGAGGCCTGAATGAGTTGGGTGAATTTAGGTGGGTATCTGCCTTGCAGAGCCGCTAGTGACTCATTTGATCCCTTTTGACTCTTACTGTATTCTTCAGGATCTTATAAACAAGTCTCCTTCTAGCAGGTGTTCTGCCCTCGTACAACTCCAAAGGGCACCTTTATATATAATACAACCTGCAATGCAGTGGTTGCTCTAATGCAGTGGGTGGCAAACTCATTAGTCAATGGAGCAGCAAACCGCTGGACTAGACTAAATGTTACCATGTAGTTGGAAGCTAGGAGGATTAGGCAATTGTGGCATATTGTGTGCATGTAGTTTGCGAGCTGCAATTTGCCGACCACTGGACTAGTGTGACTGAGAAACTGAATTTTAAATTTTATTTTATTAATTTAAATTGAATGGCCACTTGTGACCAGTGGCTACAAGTATTGGGCAGCACAGGCCTGGAATTGGGCCAGTCTCCCCACCCTTGGGACCTTCTCTCCACCCGGAATCAGTTTGACTTATTGCCAGCCTTCCTCCCAGAGTCATGTCTTCACTGCAGTCACCTGGCTCTCTCTCCTTTAACTCCCCGGAGTGTTCTGGCTTGAGTAGTGAAAGGGAAGGAACCTAATGCATCTCAAATATCCCCAAAACAGGGACAGGAAAGAGGCTAGCCTCCAGGAAATGGGATATTTAAAGACATATGGAACCAATAGAATGCATATGCCTCATTTGGCACTAGTGAATCCAGTGGTGCTATTTATAGGAATAGTAATAATGCATCTATCTACATGTGGACACATCTGAACATGTCACTGCAATGCATGCTGCATGTAAGGCAAGCAGAGCAAGAACTAGACTCCCCATTTCAAGAACAAAAATAACCGAAGGTCAGTTCAGCTGATAGGATCACATAGCAGGTAATGACAGAGCTGGGACCAACACCAGGTGTTCTGACTCCTGACTTCTCACCATTGGAGTATTTGAATAGGCCCCAGTTAGAGAGGGAACATGGATGGAAGAAGAGAGAAGACCATATCACCCCCAAGAGATTGACAGTGTATTAAATAAGACTTTTTTCTTACAAACCCACAGAGAGCCATATTGGATATAATATGTATCAATTCGTTCTCTAGCATTGTAGAGGCCCAAATGAGTTGGGTGAATTTAGGTGGCTATCTGCCTTGCAGAGCCACTAGTGACTCATTTGATCCCTCTTGACTCTTACTGAATTCTTCGGGATCTTATTACAAGTCTCCTTCTAGCAGGTGTTCTGCCCTCGCACAACTCCAGAGGGCACCTTCATATACAATACAACCTGCAATGCAGTGGTTGCTCTAAGGCAGTGGTCAGCAAACTCATTAGTCAGCAGAGCAGCAAACCTCGGTTCACAAGCTGCAAGTGGCTTGCGAGCCGCAGTTTGCTGACCACTGCTCTAAAGGGCTTTATTCCTGAATTAAAGGAGCCAGTGGTTTGCTGCTCTTTTGACTAATGAGTTTCCCACCCACTTTCCTAATACTTCAGTTAAATTCATTTTCATATGATTTTTCTTGGGTGTTCCAATTCAGCTCACGTTAGGCTAAAGGTTCCACAGCCTTAGCTATTTACCCGAATTTCAGGTGCTTTTTAAGAAATACATGTGTCCTAGCCAAGTGGTTAGAGTGTCATCCCATATACCTAAAGGTTGCAGGTTTGATTCCCAGTCAGGGCACATACTTAGGTTGTGGGTTACATCCCCAGTTGGGGAGTGTATGGGAGGCAACCAATCAATGTTTCTCTCTTTCCCCCTTCCTTTCTATCTCTACAATCAACAGTAATAAAAAACATATCCTTGGGTGAGGATTAAAAAGAAGAAAAAGAAATACATGCCCCAGGTTCCAATCTCAAGAAGCTGGGCATCTGCATTTCCTTGCGGTTCCCCAGATGGTGCTGACGCCGAGAGCCGAGACTCAGTCATTGTTGGAACAGGAATCAGGACACACACATTCTGGTTCCTGACTTTCCCACACACTGGTCTCCCTGAGCTTGTTTCCTATTTTGTAAAATAAAGAGAGATGAAGTTTGCCCTACTTTTACAAGTTTTAAGCATGAGCACTCCAAGGAAAGAATTTTGAAACGTTATCATGCATTTACGGTGGGAGGAGCTAGTGGCCAGCAGTCAGGCCCAGGTGCAAACAGGCCTAGAGTTCAGTCCCCAGGTGACATTTTCACATGGGCTGGCATGGCCAGCCTGCCTCCATCGCATTATGCTAAAAACAGCTGGGAGTGGGTGGAGCTCAAAATACTTGGAGTGTAATTGTGTGGGCAGTTTCCACTTTAGGTAGGTAATTCTGGACACATGGAAGCTGCCTGCATGCAGTTCTATTTATTTCCAAAATAGCTAGTGAGAGCCCCAGAAATTTTAGACATATATTTCAGTTTTATCTGTATTGAGACCTTTAGGCCATCGGATTAGAAAGCTCCAGGCATGAATCAGGAGGCAGAAGAACACAAATTATTCATCCCAACCTCAGAGCTAATACTCAGCATAAACCCACAGCCATCTGATGTGAGAACATGTTAATCTGGGAAATCAGATGCCAAAGATACAACCCCCCTACTCTTCATTTCAAGCAAAACACACACACACACACACACACACACACACACACACACACACACTGAATACCCAAATCCTAGCTGTATACAAATTACAGTTTTACACAAAAACTCAAAGATGCTGACAATACTTTTTTTAGAAACTTCCTGATTTTACCTCTCTGACAAACAGGTATATTTCATTGCTGTAATCACATTTGTGCACTCAGTGCACCACAAGTTGTCCATAGCAGGAAAAAAAAATGCATTAAGGATCATGATTTTGCAAAAGATTGAGATACTGGAAAGAGGAAGTTAAACTTTTGATGGCCCTGATGCAACTATTTCAAATCTTTCATGCAGCAAATTCAAATTTCTTCCCCGAAGATAGACATTCTCAAAACTTACTTTCAAAAATAGTTATCAGAATCCTATCCCAGATCTAGGGAACCAGAAAGCATCCTATCCCAGAACCAGTCGGGTGAGGGCATCTGCCTCTTCAGAAAGCATTAAAATCCAGCCACCCAGAGTGTCTGCAGGGTGTCTGCTCTGAAGTACCAGAGAGCGATAGAATGATCAAACCAAGAGCAACCACAGTCGCCATCGTGAGCCGCCCTGGACCCCTTATGCTAAAGCTGCTGGCAAAAGAGGGGCCCCAGGGCGCACCCCTTTGTCTGCCTGAAAGGTCCAACAAGGCAGCCCAGGACAACAAGTTTTTAACAGATGAACTAGTAAGAGAAGAGTTTTAGGGAAGAGGTGAGGTGTCCTTTGGTAATTCACACATCCGTGTAGTTTAGGTTAGCTGCAGCCCACTTCTGGTTCCTGTCCACTGATCTCTTCTCATTCCTGGCTATGAAAGCCTGAGTGAACAGCAGCCTGGGTCTCACAGCCCAGGAGCTTCTTCACCCCCAACCCCTCCAGCACAGGCTCGAGCACCCTGCTGGACATGGCATTAAGTGGACCGGCAGTCTGGCTTCCCAGTGATCTGATTCCAGGTGGGGCTATTTTTTTCTACTCTATCCCATGAGAACAGAAAACTTCACCTCCTCTTTCTCTTGCCCTCCATCCCTGCATTCTGTTTGGGTTGTCCCTGAAAGGAGACCTGCTCTAGCCTTCCTTCTTCATCTTCTCTTGTTCTTCACTTCTGGCCTTTAAGTTAAAGACAACTGGTCCATTCCTACACTTTACCCTGCATGTCTGAATCCTGTTTGGGGGATTTTAGGAACTGTTGACTACCCAAGACTTTGAGATTTGGGCTTTTGCCACCTCAGAAAGTCTCAAAAAAAAAGTGTTTCTTAGTAAAAAGATGGTGAATGCTCAAATTCTATCTTGCCCCCTCCTTCCACTTTTATACCCTAGCTGCTATCAGGGTAACCACCCCTTCTGTCTTCACCCCTCTCTCTATAAGCCTGCTTAAAACGTTGAAATACATGCTGTTATAGGTGTTTAGCAAAATGGTTTCTGGTGCTTGACATGACCGAGGCCATCTTAAGAGGCAAGTTGCTTTCAGTGATTGCCCATAGGGCCTGGAAAGAATGTTCTTGAAAGTTATGTTCTTAGGTAGATAGTAAGTTGCTTACTGCTTTGGAATATAGAAATACCTGCCACTTGTCTACAAGTCACCTGGGTTCCTGGAGGCTACATATACAGGGTTGAGCAAAAGTAGATTTACAGTTGTTCATATGGAAAAAATGTAATAATCGATAAGTAATGATACAAGAGCAAACTGTGTATACTCATGACTGTAAACCTACATTTTACCCACCCTCAAGACCCCATCCCCTTTCCGTGCAGAGATCCAAGACTCTGCTTGTCTGTAAGTTCCCTTCATAAACTCTTTGTTTAATTCTGGAGTTGTCAGTCACTTTCTTTGGTTTTCCTTTGCAGGTGGTGTCTAGTACATCTTGGAAAATTTCCCAGAAGTAGGGCTGGTTAAAAATTCTCTAGAGGCAGGACAGACAAGTCCTAGGATCCTGAAGAAGCTGTAAGAGAAATATAATGTTAAATTACAGTATCTTGTGTGTTGATGGGGGGATCACTTTTCTAAGTGCTGGTGTGCTTTGAGAAGCAAGTATCTTGTAGATCAAGGGGATGCCATGCTGGCTGGAGGTAACCTTGCCAACCAATGGCAGGAACCCTGGTACATTTATTTATTCCATTTGTGGACAACAGGTACACTGACACAGTCGTTCATGGAGCATCTGGTGTGTGCTGAGCATTTTGCTAAGTGTTGAAGATAATCCATATCACTGCCTTGGTGCAGTGAATAGTCTAGTGGTGGAGAAACTCCATAGATGGGTTAAAATTGACATATGCAATCACATACTGTATTAGGTGTGTTTCACAGAAAGAACACTGCAGAATAATATGACAAAACCTACATTAGACAGTGAGTGAGGGGAGGTGTGTCTGGGCAGGACTTTTAAGCTAAAACCTGCAGGATGAAAGAGAGCCAGGCCCCTGAAGAGTGGGGATGCTTGTTCCAAGCAAGATAGTACTACAAAGACTGAACTGGAAATGCTAGGATATAAGTTTCTACCCTTCTTCTCTCCCCCAACTCCTCAGGTTTCTCTTCATCCTGGCTCCTTTGTTATTGCTACTAGTGAAGTCCGAGACGCACCGAGCACCATTCCTGGTATATGTAGTAGCACTCCAGGCCAGTTGCTATTCTAAGTGTGTTCCAGGCATTAAACTGATTAATCCTCACACCAACCTTATGATGGAGGTTCTGTTGATGTCTGCATTTTGCAGATGAAACAACTACACAAGTCAGAATGTAATAATGGTCACTGTTAATATTAAAATCAGTAACTTACTCCACAATGGCATAGCGAGCACTGTCAGGTTCCTGGCAGACTTCCTTTTGTTCATTTCTGACATTTTCCCTGCTCATTTAGGTCCTCCTTATCAGGCTCTCTTCTTCTGTGTGCTTTGCGAATATAGAACCATTGTTCAAGTAATCGGTAGTAAATCTTTCATCACTGCTGATTAGGGTTTATAGGGGAAAAAATCATTTCTGCATCCTCCTTACCTCGTGATACTTCTCTGAATTCTATTCAATTCAGTAAATGTATATTAACGATGTACTCATGGTCTAGTGTGACCCTGGAGATGCCAAGACCAGATCCTGAAATTCCAAATCCAAAAGAGAAATAGACACAAACAAATAACTAAAATAGGATAGGATCCAAGTGCTGCTTGTCTTTTAATTAAAATACAAATAAAATGAAGAAGCAATTCATTCTGTGGCTGCTGATTGGGGAGAACATAACCTATAGTCAGGTAGACAACACCCAGCAGATATGTTCTTAACCTTAGTTTATTTTGTGTGTGTGTGTGTGTGTGTGTGTGTGTGTGTGTGTGTCTGTGTGTTTTCAGATAATAAGTGTATAACTGGTCACAAGCCTTTTAATATGAGGATGTAAAGTCTCCACATTTTGGAATGTGTTGCTCTAATAAATCTGATTTGTTTGAAAAGAATTAGTTTTTGTTTGTTGTTGTTGTTTTTTCCCAAAAAATTACCTACTGTTTAGATGTAAATTCACCATCAAATAGATTTTTTTCCTCTTTTTAAAAGAATTTACAAGTATGGAAGCTCATCTTTGAAGATGCATCAACTAAAGGAAATGGTAATTGTTGAAGGAGAATGAGTGCCTAGTGTGCTTATTTCTAAGTTAAGAAGGAAGATAATTTTTGCAACAACAAAAAAAGAGTGGTCCACCCTTCCAACAAGGGTTAGGACACTTCCCCTGTGCTCCTGATTCTCTTCTGGGTCAGCACTAAAATACACAGGAAAGGGGAACTGTGCCGCTGGCCCCTAGGCAACCAGCCCCACAGTTATGATTACAGCTTCATATTTTAACCAAGGAGATGGAAAACTACAGAGTTCCTCATCTGTATTTTAATGGGCACAAAATTTCCCTTCCAGGGGGAGCTGGCCTCATCCCTCATCCATTTCAAAGAGCGATTCCATGCAGTGAGCAGATTAAGTGCTTCTCTTAGGCAAGCATGTACATTTCCGCTCTCTGAACCACTATCTCTATCTGAAATGTCCACATCTGATGATGAGACCACCACAGAGGATGCAAAGGACCCACCAGCTACTAAGTCAGCCAAAAACACAGTAACACCAGTGTTAGAGATTTGCATAAACAAATCCAAGGTGGAAAATAATCATGTTAAGCACTGGCCTCTTCAAGCATGAAGGCCTGCTAAGTAAGTACTCTCTAAGGAGAGTTGATGGGAATGAATTTAGGCTTTTCCAGCTAGCATCCTGATAGGGCCCTTTCTCTCTTCCTGTTGCTGAATCTGTCTATTTTTTAAAGGAAGAGGATGTAAATTATGATGTAATTATTCAACTAGGTGGGAAGTGACATCCTAAACCTGCATCCATCACAGGCCAGAAAATGTGTGCTGCCCCTGGTTCTTGACTTGGTCACCATATGGTAGAAGAACCTCAGACAGCAGTTTTAACATGGGCCTGTGAATGTGGAAGGCTAAAGAAAATTACATCTTTATTTTTCTGAACTGAAATTTAGCATGTCTTTCAATCACAGATGTAGGCATGTAGCCCCCTGGAATAGAAAGTAAAGGTAGCACCTGTGACTGTCACCAAGGGAAATCAGAGCTTTTCAAATCATATAACAATTGCTGCAGATGCTTTGATTTATACTTATCCACTTCAGATCATGATTAAATATTAGAGGTGCTGCTACATCCTGTTATTGACAAGGTTACTACAGAAATCCACATGTTACCATGTCATAATTTTACTATCTTGCAAGTGTATCTCAACATTGTTGTCTTCCTTTGTAATTCTACATTTTTACTTTATTATTTTTAATTTCAAAAATGGTTTAAAATCTAAAAACATTCTGATAAGAGTCCATAGATATCACCCAGGTGGTCAAAGGGATCTATGCCCTCTGCCCCCAATAAAACAATGTAAGAACTCGTGAGGAGACCCTCAGACTTGCCCTTGCTGTTTTGGAGTGACTGCAGTATTACCCCATTGCAAAATCACGGCTGCTATATATCCAGGGGCCTGTAAAGTTACTAAGTTGGTGCATGTCATATGGTGTTAGTTACCTCTTTTCCAATAACACACCTTAACAAAAACCTCAGATGCAGTACAATTGTAAAATATGGAATCACTTAATCTTCAAATTGCTAGTTAAAACTGCACCAGCTTTCAGGTATTCAAGAGCTGCCTATCTGAACCGTGCATTACCAAGGCCCCCTTTCCTCCCTGGCTTCCTCTTTGGCTATTTACCCTGCGATTCTTTCACTGAGTGTCACAGGTGCACTGACAGATAGGCAGGACACTCAGGGGAAATGACATTCAAATCTGACAATTTTCCTATATCACTAAAAAGTCGTGAATGGGTGGAGGTTGAAAGCATCGATTAAATTCAGATTTTGGATTACCTGTGGATTTTAATTACCGTGCCATCTTTATCCCGAGGCCTTTTGTCTCCCCCTGCCACTGCACTCCTGTTGCTCTCATGAGACACTTACTAACTGCTATGTTGTGTGGTTAGTTATCTTCACAGTGCACACACTCTTTGAGTTCATGGAACCTGTGTTATTTTTTCACTTGGGTTACCTCTGGTGGTTGGCAGACAATGCACCCACCGTCAGTAGGTGTGGCTAAACTGAAGAGCTGTCTACTGTGTATATTTAGTAGGCCTCCATGCTTGAAGAGGCCAGTGCTAACATGATTATTTTCTTTGGACTTGTTTATGCAATATCTATTCCACATACTGAGCACTTATTATCTGCCAGGCATCATGACTAGATATTAGAGCTAAAGATGAAGAAGACATAATCACTTCCTCTAAAAAGTCTAGGGCTTGAGGATGCCAGACAATATTGCTATGGGGTATAATGAGAGAGGTATAAACTAGGCATGCTGATGGCATCAAGGAAGGAGTGATCAGTTCTGGAGAATGAGTGTCAAAGAAGATGTTAGAGTGGGAACCTAAAGGATAAATAGGACTTGGGAAGGGGGAGGTGGAGACTTTCCAGGAATGGAGAACTGCTTGTCTTTCAGTACTAAAGCAGCAGACAGAATTCTTTACCTACCCACTAGCTCCTCTTCTCTCCTTCTTCCCCATTAATAGAACCCTAGTTTTATATCTGGGACAATCTCAAGGAATATATGCTCCTTCCCTAGACCCAGGCTCAAAAGCCAATCAGGAGCTGATCATGGCCATTCCTTTGCTCCTTGCACTGACTAGTCCATTCTGATCAATGAGATATAAGGGGATGCCTGCTCAGGACCTTCCGTTTGCATTTAAAAAACTCTAGAGTTTTTCTGGGAGAAAGATAGTTTTCCCCTTCTTGTCTTGAAAACTATTACAATACCTGCAGCTATCCTGGCTATCTTACCACAGAAGAAAGATAATAAGAGCCCAAGTGCTCTTTGATAGTAACAATGAATAGCAACCAATACGGGTAATGACTGGACTCCTTGTGTGGGGAAAAAATTAACCCTCACTTGTCCATGCTACATTATATTTTTCCCTTTTAACTAAACATATTAAAATGGATCTACATAGCTTCTATAAACTATTTTTCATAGATCCCCAGTCGTATCAATAAGATCACATGACTATAACCCTGAATTGTACTGGCTGATTATCCCTGACCTGCATAACTCAACTCTTCCCTCCAGTCTATCCACTTGTTTTAGGAAGACCCCAGGGGAACAGCTTTGAGAATGTGGTTTCCTTCCTGCTACTCTGTATCCCACCCCTCACCCCACACCAGCCATGCTGAGACAGTATTCTATGCAAAGCTAGGAGAAAGCCCTTCTCTCTGACTGTTTCACTCTTTCTAGACTAGCCCCTGGTAGTGTGAATGTCTTGAGTGTCATAAACTTTTGGCCAAAGTGCATCTTCTGCCTCCTGTCTACTCCTGCTCTCTATAGGAGAATGTCTGAGGAACAGGATTGGAAGTCTCATTGACTTTTCTTTATGTCCTCCTCCAGACAGAACAGAACAGTAACAGAAGCTTGCAGGCATATCCACCCGTGCCCATAGATGCCTCAGAGTTCAGGCTTACTGGCCCCTTTCAACTACTCTCCAATGAGCTCAGCCCAGAGCACAGTTACAGGTGCACATAAAGAAATGGGAACATAATATTGCAAAGATAGGTAGGCAGGGATCTCATATATCAAGTGAAGAAGTATAAGCTGTAATTCCTGAGTAAGTGCTTCCCAACAAGTGTGCCATATGGTGCGATGAGATACTACTCTGCCCTCTGGGCTGCTGTGACTCCCGGCAGAACCTGGCAGCCAGAGCCCTTAGGTTGTCACTTCCAGCAGTGAGCAGCTTTGTATGGTTCTAGGAGGGTAGAGCCAAGCAGAGGAGCCTGATGAGGCCATGAGTAAAAAGATTGGGAAACAATGAGGAGTCACGGAAAGACTTTTAGCAGGCGATAATCTTTTCATTTTGGAAGAAAATGGGGCAGGGCAAAGGCTGGATTGGAAAGGAGGCCAATGGGCCTGGACCAAGAATACCAGTCTCACCTGAAACAGCCCAGGTATAAAAAGATGAGGGACCAAATGAAGGAGCAGATGTGAGAAAATAGAAGGAACCTGGGGTAGGAGGAGTCTTAAGGAGATAAAATCAATGGCTTGCTGACTGGTTAGATATAAGGGGAGTGGAAATATCCAGGATGACTTCCAGCTTTTGGACTGAGAACCTGGTGAACAGTGGTGTCAGCCAGAGAGATTGGAAACACACGGGGGAAAGGTGGTAAAGAAAATTGGTTTGAGGTGCTGTAGTGTCCAAGGGAGATAACTGGTGGGCATTTGGACATATGGATCTCTGGTATAGATTTGAGAGTCTTCAGCAGATGAGTGATGATAGAAGCCCACAGGCACTGGTGGTACTGATGAGGGAGAATAGAGGTAAGAGAGTGCCAAAGACAGAGCAAGCAATAGAAGTTAAGTCAAGCTGGATTGGCACTAAGCACTCAGCTCTTCTGGGTCTCAACCAATCTCTCTCTCTCTCTCTCTTCCTCCCTCCCTCCCTCCTTTCTTTTTTCTCTCTCTCAATCTCTCTCTTTCAATCTTTCTCTCTCTCTCTCTCTATCTCTGATTGTCTCTCTCTTCTTTTGAAATGTTGGCCTCATTATCTCAGACAGGACTTTTCTATTAGGCAAAGAACAGTCACTAGTAGCCCCAGGATTTTCACCCAGTGATTTTTTTCTTTCTGTCACCATCTATATATCAACCCTGGAGAGAACTCTGATAGGCTTTTCTTGGGCCACCTGACCTATCCTTAGACCAAACACAGTTGCACTTGGGTTGGTCAGTTCTGGGTCATGGACTCTCATCTGTTTAGGGATAGTGTGCAGTGGCAGGTTCAATTACAAGAAAAAAGCAGTGGCAACACTTTCTGGGCAGTTATAGTTACCAGTGAAGGAGACAGAAAGCTGACATATCAGAGTAAATTATCAGCTTTTCAGAGGCCAAGCACTGTCTTGTTCATATCTGTTTCCTCCTTCTCCTACAATTTGGAACCAAATGCTGTGCCTATAATCAAAAAGTGTATGTGAAATGGATACATAAACACTTCACATGAAAAGCAGTGGGGATTTTTCAAAAGATGCAACAAAGACTGACACCCAGAAATCTGATTTGGACAATATACAAAAGCACAGTTTTAAGTGTGAATAGATCCCCTGAAAAGAGCTCTGTCTTTTCCATGATTTGGATGAAGTCACCATATCAGTTTGGGCCCAAATAGTTATAGCAGCTGAGAATTTGATTTGGAAAATGTCTAATGGAAATCAGGGTTTTCTTTTAAAGAATGTTTTATTATTCTGTTCCAGGGCTGATTGTAATTTCATGCTGCATTTGTAAGTCTGTAGACAAATACCTTAATTACTAAGGATGTCAGATATAAAAAGGAGGCCTAATCAAACCTTTATTAATGGGTGACATACTTGCAACTTTAGAGGACAGATGCCAGGGAAGAATGAAAGCTGGTGAGCCATAGTAAACCACTCTGTAGGTAGTGAATGCATCATTTTTTTCATGTCAAGTATCTTTTGTATCCACTAGGGGGAGTAGTGTTGTGCATCAAAGCTTGGCTGTTTCTACGTATGATGGAATTACATACCCATGAAAACTTGTCTGTTGGTGAGGTGGGTCCTCCCTCTCTAAAGTTCTCAGAGATCTGGCATGTTGTCATTTTTCCCCCAAACAGATGAGAGAATGTTATTCAAAGCATGTTAAAGAAAATTGTTTAAATTCTCACTGAATTTAGAAAGATCCACTAACCACTTAGATGAAAGTTTTTATAAGACAGAAATTTCCATCATGAAAAGTAGGGTTTTTATTCGCTAGAATCTTTGCTTATTAAAAATATAAAATACTGAATCTGTGTTATTTCCATTTTAAAGAATTTTATTTTAAATGCCTGCTAGACACTAGTGTAATCTTAGTGCTCAGTGGAGTTCTTAAAGTATTATTGGCACTCAGTTGATAATTATTATAATTATTATAAGCTTGTCTAATGTAATTACAGTATAAGACTTTTTCCTTTTCAACACAAAGCCATTTTAAAGCAAAGTTTGAAAGGTGCTGTAAATTAACATAATTCAAATGCAATGCTCAGACTTGCATTCAGTGGCAACTCCTCTGTATTGTCAATAATATTTTTTTTGTAGCTGAATATTTTTTCTACTTTTGTGTTCTCTGTTTTTGCAAAGATAATCAATTCACAAATTGGTATTTGGAAATGAGGTCCTTAAAGAAGCAAAGGAAGGTCATTAGGGTGGGTCCTAAACCAGTATGACTGGCATTTTATAAGAAGAGCATATTTGGACATAGATATAGACAGGGGGAAGACCATGTGAAGATGCAGAAAGAAGGTGGCCACCTATAAGCTAAGGAGAGAGGCCTCAGAAGAAACCAACTCTGTCAACACCTTGATCTCATACTTTTAGCTTCCAAATTGTGAAGAAAGATTTTGTTGCTTAAGCCCCTAGTCTGTGGTATTAGTTATGGTGGCTCCAGGAAACTAATTCAATGGATTAACATGGCACTTGAGCCCTGATGTCCAATAATGATAATAATATGATAATATGATCATAATAATGTTATTATTACTTATTGAGCATTTCCTGTGTGCCAGGCATTGTACAAAATGCTTTATACATATTACCTCATTTAATTTGCTTTAAAATTTCTTGAGATAGATGCTTTTTTTTTCTTCAGGCTACAATGCAGCTGCTGAAGCTCAGAGAGCCCACAGGGTCACTGGGAGGTGGCCCTGGTGGTGGAACCCAGCCTGACTAGGGCCACTGCTAGCCAACAGAGTCTTTGTACAAAGACAAGGCATCTCTCCCTTTGGGCATACCCAGCCCCATGCCAGGATACAGGGCTTGATGAGCCAAAGATGAGCTAGATTTCAGTCCCTCTTGCCCCGATGCCCTTATGCAGGATTAACCCGTTGTGGTTGCCTACTTTTCCCCCAAGCACTTAATTGTTATATTGGACTGCCCTGGGGAAGAAGCATGTGGGTGCACACAGAGATTCTGAGAGCTGGGCACATGACTTTACTCACTCCACAGTTGGCAATGAGGCATGTGGGAGTTCTAGGTCTCTGGTAAGGGCCGTGTTTCCACAAGAGGCCTTGATTCAGCCCAGTTCTGCGAATTCACCTCAGAACAGCCCTGTCTCCATTTCTCAGACAGCAAGAATTCCAATATGCTATCCTACCACCATCACCCCTGCACCGTCCCCCAAAATCAAAGAGACTGAGAATTGCATCTTTGACTATTCAATGATGAATGTGAATGTGCCTTTCTTTACAATTAAAGCTCCTGAATGTCCCAAATTTGCAGCTTTCTTGGTAGGGGAAAATGCCTGACAGTGTAAATAATTAATCACCATTAAGAATGTCCAATAAACTATGGGAGTCGGGTTTCACATTGGCTGGTTCAGATGATTAAGATGCAGAAGTCATAGCAGGGTAAAAATAAAGCACTCTCTGAAAAAGTACCTTCTTTAGAACTCAAGACGGTTTCTATTTCTACTGCAGAGAACAGTGTGTGTCACCTGTCCTTGAACCATGAAGGCACTAAGAATATTGGATTTATCTTTAAGTATTAGTCGGTGGGTGAGGTCTGAAGTTGAGGAAGTATGGCAATCTCTCAATAACACTGTTTTAATAACAGTGAGTGCAAATGGAATTTCTAGACCGCTGGAGCTCAGACTTAAGGAGAAATATCTAAGAAGGAAGACGCATGTTGCTTCGTGTCTTATTTGAAAAGATATTTCAGATGTGCAGTGGTGTTTTATAGGTCATGGCCACCCTGCCCCCCACCACATTCTGAACCCTCAGCCCCAGTAATCCTTGTTGACTTTTTAAATAAGGCTTTTACTTTTATGACTTGCTGGCAAAAAAAAACCCACGTATAATCCTACCCAGTCAGGTTTCCATTTGTCTGTATCACCAGGCTGTACTTAGTGTAAAAAAAGCCTTTGCAAAGGGAGGAAAAATGTAGTTTTCCCAGGGCCAGATTTGGGGAGCCAAGCACGGGAGAGGAAGACCAGGAGTCCCTGTGCCCAGCAGTCTTTCATGCTTCCCATCAGTGAGTGGACGAACAACGTGCAGATTGCAATACCATCTAGATCGCTTCTCCAGCCGTGTTTGGAGGTAGGTTGGATCTTTAGTTATGGTTCTGGCAGGAAGCAGGTGACACACGAAAACAGATACACTAATGAAGGGACCAGGGCAGAGGCACAGGCAGGACGAAGGGAGACCAGTAAAGGCTAGCAACAGATGGGGCTTTGGCTCCCACAGGCTGGAGGAGGAGGGCGAGGGAGTGGTTATGAACCGGAGAATGCTGTGACTATTGCTGTGAGGGAGGGCTGTCCATGGGCTTTGTGGCCTCCACGACCTTCCTCCAGCAGGGAGGCAGAGAGGAGAATAAATATCTGGACACTCCTCTAGCTACTACCTCTGGATCTGGTGCTGGTGCCTCTCATTAAAGCCAAAAGGCAAAGGATATGTCCATAAATGGTGAACTTCTGAGTGTAGAGCAGAAGGGAAAGAGTGGGGAAATGGTATAGAGAGAAATGGAGCATATCCAAGCACAGGTGGGAAAGAAGAATAAACAGGGTAGACCAGAGAAGGGGCAGAAAGGAAAAGTAAATGCTCAACCTTCCATGGGATTTGTACCTGGGATTCTGTGTATGAGGCTTCCAGTATCTGAGAGAGTCTATGGGCCCTCCACATCCCCAGTGCCAACCCCAGGGCGGTGCCAAGTGAAGCAGCCCTCACTGTGGGGACCACATGCTGAGCTTCCCATCAGCCACAACTGCTCAGAGCTGATACTAGTTGATTCCTGCCCACCTTGATGGAAGTACTTTCTAGGGAGTGGAAAGGACATAAGAAAGAGAAGGGGTGCCAGGGTGGCGGCTACCAGCAGACCGCTCATAGCCAAGTCCAGCAACTTTATCAGTCATCTCAGAGCATCGCCTGTCAGACTCTGAAGGAAACAGAACGATGAGTGACTGCAAAGGTATCTGTGTGTTTATCTTATCTTCTATTCATTTCAAGAGTTTGAGTTATTATTAATATGATGGCCCAGTTTCTGGTTACTCTTCTCTTTGAATGGGTCTATGCCAAGCTGCCAGTTATCAAAGGATTCAGGGCCTAGGATTATGCTGACAGGGAGCCTCCGAGCTGTGATGGCAGAACAGAGACTTGGAAAAGGACATTGCATTAAAGAGGGATCAGCATTTTGTGTGTAGTCCTTCATGCTCTTTTGGCTTCATATTTCAAAAGAACAGCAAGTAAAATATGAGCAGGGACAGCCTTGAATCTTGTGAAAATCAGAGAAAAGCTGGTGGCCAAGAAATTGCTCAGCAAGTTACAGAGATTCACCAAATCTGAAGAAATAATGAACTGGTGGTTTTGTATACTTCACGCAGGGTGAACGCCTGGAAAGAAGTGTGATGGCTGATTTACCATATTTTGCTTTCAAGCTGTACAGTAGTGGTCTCAGACTCTTGACCACTGATGGTCTTGGTAAATTTTTTGAAGAAAGGGCTCAAGAGAAACTTCATGACAGAGTATACCACCTGAGAGGTGAGGTACTGGGGTGCCAGGGTGAAGTCCTAGACACCAGTCTCTTTAAAACATGGACATTCAGCCCCGGCTGGGTGGCTCAACTGGTTGGAGTGTCATCCTGCATACCAAAGGGTTGTGGGTTTAATTCCAGGTCAGGGTGGGACAGGGATGGGAGGCAACCAATCAATGTTTCTCTCTTACATTGATGTTTATCTCTCACTCTTCCTCTCTCTCTAAAATCAATAAAAAATATACATATATCCTCAGGTGAAGATTTTCAAACATGCTAAATATTAAAACTCAACCCCCCCCGCAAAAAACAACATTTACATCCTTTCCATAGGCAATAGCTCATGTGTCCTAAAGCTGAGCAAAGGCCCTTATTTAGTATAAAGGAAGTCATTTTGACCTTGAGTAAAAAATTGTTTCTTTGTATATCCAATCCATCCTCCCATTTGTAATTGCAACTCTCCTTGGAAAGACCATGAGCTGTTAAGCCATGAGGTGGGAAAGGAGACAAGTATCATATCACAGGTGACCCCACTTACACCTGCAGAAGGAGCCCCACTGAGCTTCATGGCTTTAGCCACACCCTCTCACCAGGTGTAAGAAAGTTCAACAATTGTGGGGCTGGGTAGGGAGGATGTGTTCCTTCAGTCACATCTTGACTGTGCTGCATTTGACTGACTTCTCTTGTTGCTTGAACTTGTTTCTCAGCATCAATTCAAACTTCTTAAATGGTTCTTCATCTTATCTGTGTTCAACCATCTGCTCATCAGCAGACCAGAAAGGAGGCTGGCTAGCTTCCTTTTCCTGTCAGTCATCAAAAGGGGCCGGGAGCTTCGATAAAGGCCTCCACATGGAAGATCACGTAGGTTTGAGCTGAGCTGTGGAGAAAGAAGTAGCCTCTCTTAAGTCTTAGAAGAATAACACATACTATTGAACGCACTGGGTAGCGTTTCTCAAATGCTCTCTGACGGGTGTTGTAACTATGTAGACAAAGTGTAAAGAGAATTCACTGACCACCAGAACTAATTTTCTCAGTTGCTTTCAATCCCTGCTGACCCAGTCATCCCTAGAGACTACTGTTAGAGGTTTTTGTTGTTGTTGTTGTTGTTGTTGTTGTTGTTGTCAGAAAGAAAACTGAAGCACCATGATAGCCATCTTGTGACTGTGACCAATTGCCTGCTGAACATTCTTAATGTCTGAGCCTCAGCAGGAAACCACTGAATCTCTAAAGTCCTGTCCAGCAGAATGATTCTGATTGTGGATGGTCTGGTTAACCCAGATTGCCTCCAGTGCCTGAGGAAGTTGATATTTTCTCATTATGAAGACTTTCCCATCTAGTGAATGCTACAAATAAAACTGTTCAGAATCAGTCTGAACTGCCTATTTCCCTGGTAGCAAGCCTCTGTCTGGAGGATAAGTCTGCACCATCTTCTCGGGGGTGGCAGGGGTGGGGGGAAGGTCAGCCAGTAGTGTTACAAGGAGTTCTGAGTGAGCAAGAGTGACATCCAAACGGATGGGCTCTGTCAGTTGGAGAGGGAAGCTTTGTCACCAATGGGATTTGTACCCTTGTCCTGATAGCAGTATCCAAAAAAAAAAAAGAAAGAAAGAAAGAAATCAGAGATGCAGCATCCACATGCCTAAATATTTATTCCAGTTGTTTGTATTTCCCACACTTTTCAAATGTGAACTTGTGCCCTGAAGGTGGAGCTTTAGTTCACAGGAAGATTGGGAAGGGGCAACCGTGCCTGCACAAAATAGGGCAAAATTGGCAAAAAATACATTTATATGCCTCCTAGTCTCCTTCATTTTTCATGCCCCAAAGTAAGCACAGACTTAGATTTCTTTCCTAATAGGAGCCTGCATACAGTTAAATGGGAGAGAAAAGAAGCTCGCTCTCAAGAGTGGGGCTTATGGTTCCCATAGAATGGGGAGAAACTAGCCATCAAAGCCATTTGTACTTCTTGATGGTAGTATTTTTAAGATGTTTCTGTTTCAAAATGAGGCAGCAATGAATTGAGTAGTGATCAAAATGCCACACCATAGAGTATGTTTAATCCAAATGGCTCTCAAGATGGTCTGCTACTGATTGCAGCAACTCTATAGGACTTAGAGAAATTACTTGCTTACCAATGAAGTAAAACCATCTCTGCAGTGGCACTGAAGTGTTCCTTCTCAGTACACAACAATGCTGCCACAGCCAGTTATGATGGCAGTGACGATCAGTGTGATCTTCATCACTCACAGGGAAATTTCAAAATGCTAGCACACAAATCCCCTGCTACGCCATGATGGGTTCTATGAGCTTCTGCAGATGTTTCTTAGATACTACTTTTTCCATTTCCAGCAGTGCAAAAGTTCTTAAAGCATTTCAGATGGGCAGAGAATGGGGCGCACGGCCTGATTACTGTGGAGCAGAGAGAGCGAGCATCTGATCTGCCTTGTTTATGGTCAGATTAACATGAAGCCTGTATCTCAGGCCTTTCCCCTTCCTCCTCTGCCCTCCTCAGGATATCCCAACCACCATCACCACAGCAGAAACAGCAACCATGTATTTCATGGGAAAGCATTTGCTGCCCACTGACAGGCAAAGATGCTATCCAATTTCAAAGAATGAAATTATGAAGGGAAAGATGACCCCCTCTGAATTCAGAATGTGAGAGTCTGCTGATGGAATAATTTGATCCATTAATGGTATATTTGGGGCAGAAACTCATGTTTCTTTTCTGCTTCTTGCTTTAGTTCACCCTTCTTTCCTTATATCTCTGAACTCCTTCTCCTGCCTTATCCCTCAGCACTGGGGAGAACTTGAAGCACTGTTGTAGAAGTTTAAACCTGGATCAGCTGCTCCTTCAGGAGGGCTCACCATCTGTAGGAAGTCCACTTATCCAACCCCGTCCTCCCCCACCCCCCAAAAAAAAAACCCACAAAAAACAAAACTGCTCCACAGATTCTACTAGAGTTGAGAATTGGGAGAAGACAGAGGGTGCACCCTGTCCCCTCCCTGGGGCCTGGAAACAACCTGGGAAGGGACAGAGACCATTTCCTACAGATGCCTAGGGTCCCCAGACGCCCCCAGGATCACCTGCCTGACTGTAAGGGTGCTGGTGGTGCTATCAGTTGCAGCTCTGGCAGCTGAGAGGCATTTGTGTATCCTCTAGGATGCCTCCTGCTGAGAAACCTTGAACCTTCACCCAGGGGAGGTAGTCATTCAGGTGTGCAGTGATTCAGAAATACAGGGTGGGGCAAAAGTAGGTTTGCAGTTGTGAGAGCAGGAAACATAGTTTATTCTTGTATTATTATTAATTAATTATTGTAAACCTACGTTTGCCCCACCCTGTATACTGTGCTTCAGAAATTCTTGATGGCTTTGTTTGTTTGTTTGTTTGTTTGTTTTGGGGGGCAGGAGGGGCAATCAGCTGCTACTTGCCGCCTAAGGGAATTGGTGAGATCTCAGAGGGTCCAAAGTAAAGAACAGGGAAGGGATGAGAGAGAGGGCAGGCCTCTAAAGAAATAAAGGTACCTGTTCTAGGATTGGAAGGCTGGGAAGTGGAGGCGAGTGTGTAATTTGGGGAACTGTTTGGTCACACCTGTGGAGAATGCTCTCTGGGTAGTATTGTAATGGCCACAGGTGGCACTTGGTTAGAGCAGGAGGTGTAAGTGGCCCTAAAGCTGGATACAGTAGTAAAGTGGTAAAAGGTTAGAATCTTTTTCCAGCGACCTCCCACCCCCCACAAGTTTCTTAAGCTCTGCATGATCATTCTCCTCACTACTAAGTGAGAATAATACTCGCTAATTAATAGAGATGTTATGAGCATTAGATGAGTCTTCTGTAGTGAATTGAGAACAGCACCGGGTATGTAGTAAGTGTTAAATAAATGCTAGATATGATCAGTAAGGTCAGATGGTGAGTAGGACTTGAAGGGCTAGGTTTGAGAGCCTGGGACTCCTCCGTTGCCAAGGGAGATTTGAGACCCTTTTCAAATATGGGAGCTCCAGCGTCAGGGATTGTCCAGGATCAGAGCTTTGGCGCCTGCCTTCCCCCACCTCCCTCTTCTGATCAGGGAAATCCACCCTCCTTGATAGGGGAGCCCTGGACCCCCGAGCCTCGGGCTCCTCCACGTCTCCCGCGGGCCTCCCCAGGGCCTCCCTGACGTGGTCCACACCTGTGTACCGTCCTTGCAGCCTCCCTGTGGCCCAGCCCCCAGGCCTCAGAGGCAACCCTCTGGTGCCCGAGGTCGTAGCTCCCGGTGTCTGGCGTCTCCCCCCACCCCAGCCCTGCTCCGCTGCTCTGGTAAACAAAACCCTAGCGTTGGAGCAGCCCCTCCGGCTGAGGCGTGCGGGAGCTCTCTCCGGGCACAGTTAGCGCGCCCCGGGAGCCCCGGGCCAGCCAAGGGGCATGGTGGCGGCGGTGGCGGCAGCGGCAGCGGCAGGCGGCTCAGCTTTGTTTTGAATAGATGAAAGAGGCCACCTACACAGTAACCCAAATTATCAGACCTCCCTCCTCCCTATCTCACGGAATCAAGAGGGGAGGGGAGATGGGCGTGGAGGGAGGGCGGGCGGGCAGGAGGCGGAGGGCGGAGGAGGAAGAGGATGAGGAAGGGGGCCAGTTGCATCCCACTTTCACAATGGGAAAGTGAAACGCACCCAACCTCTCCAGTCCTCCCCGCCTGCCTCGCTCCCCCCACCTCTTCGCCTCCCCGAGAGCGCCAGCGCTGCACAGAGGAACTCTCCGGAGAAGGAGGGCGAGGAGGAAGCGGGCCGGAGCGCGCAGGGCTTGCCACCGCCGCCACCGCCGCCACCGCCGCCACCGCCGCCGCCGCACAGGCTGCCGGAGCGAGCCCGCCGCGCGCCGCCCTCCCCGCTCTCCTTCCCAGGCGAGCGGCGGGGATGGGGCGGCCGCGGGAGCCCGAGCGCGCGCAGGAGCCGCCGCCGCCCGCGTCTCAGTCGCCGCGCGCCTGAGCCGCCGCCGTCACCTCGCGCCCTGCCCGGGGGCGACCCCCCAGGCCCCATGGAGGTCTCCCGGAGGAGAGCACCGCCGCGCCCCCCGCGCCCCGCCGCGCCGCTGCCCCTGCTCGCCTATCTGCTGGCTCTGGCGGCGCCCGGCCGGGGCGCGGACGAGCCGGTGTGGCGGGCAGAGCAAGCCATCGGAGCCATCGCGGTGAGCCGGGCGGACGGCGTGTTCGTGGCGAGCGGCAGCTGCCTGGACCAGCTGGACTACAGCCTGGAGCACCGGCTCTCGCGCCTGTACCGGGACCAAGCGGGCAACTGCACGGAGCCCGTCTCGCTGGCGCCCCCCGCGCGGCCCCGGCCGGGGAGCAGCTTCAGCAAGCTGCTGCTGCCCTACCGCGAGGGGGCGACCGGCCTCGGCGGGCTGCTGCTCACCGGCTGGACCTTCGGCCGCGGCGCCTGCGAGGTGCGGCCCCTGGGCAACCTGAGCCTCAGCTCCCTGCGCAACGGCACCGAGGTGGTGTCCTGCCACCCGCAGGGCTCGACGGCCGGCGTGGTGTTCCGCCTGGGCCAGGAGCAGCCCTGGTACCTGGCGGTGGCCGCGACCTACGTGCTGCCAGAGACCGAGACGGCGAGCCGCTGCAACCCGGCGGCGTCCGACCGCCAGACGGCCATCGCGATCAAGAACACGGAGGGGCGCAGCTTCGACACGGAGGAGCTGGGCCGCCTCAAACTGCACGGCGGGGGCGCGGGCAGCCTGCACTTCGTGGACGCCTTCCTCTGGAACGCCAGCGTCTACTTCCCCTACTACCCCTACAACTACACCAGCGGCCACGCCACGGGCTGGCCCAGCATGGCGCGCATCGCGCAGAGCGTCGAGGTGAAGTTCCAGGGCCAGGCGGCCCTCGACTGCGGCCACGGGCACCCCTCGGGCCGCCGCCTGCTCCTCTCCTCCAGCCTGGTGGAGGCCCTGGACGTCTGGGCGGGCGTGTTCAGCGCGGCCACCGGGGAGGGCCAGGAGAAGCGCTCCCCGGCCACCACGGCGCTCTGCCTCTTCAGGATGAGTGAGGTCCAGGCGCGCGCCAAGAACTGCACGCGGGACTTCGAGGCCCCCGAGCCCGCCTGCGTAAGTCCTGCCCCGGGCCGCTGCCAGGAGCGCGCCCGCGGGGGAGCCGCCGCCGAGGCAGAGAGGGGGGAGACCGGGTTGGCATTTACCGGCTCCGGGTTTCACGCAGCCCGGTGGCCCGGTGGCCGCCCGACGCCCTTCTCACACAGTCGACGAGGCCTCAGAGACGCGCAAGCAGAGCCAGGGGTCCCCACAGGGAGTGTAAAAGGGGAGGTGGAGGGGGCAGGAGTTAGGCTCAAAACTCTGCATCCCAGTGTCTGTCTCCCTTCCCTGTGCAGACGGGCTCGCTTGTGTGGGGCTGAGCCTCCCCTGCAGCCCCACCCCCTTCCTTCCCTAATCGCTCGCTCAGGTATGGGGTTTTATTTAGCTGGCTCGTGGCTTTGACCCCTTTCCTCGGCATGGTTATCAAACATAGTGCCTTCCGCGGAGAAGCCACTTCCTAAAGGACTTGCTACCACACTCCAGGCCTTGTGCCCCCGCCACGGTAACCATGTGACGCGGTCCGAGAGTTGGTGGCCTGCTGGACATGGGGCAGAGCCAGCCTTACAGAGAGAGGCTCGCGTTTGGCAAAACAGAACCCTCAGCTCGACCCAGCGCAAGGGGGCGGGGCTGGGGTTCTGCTGTGGGTGCGCTGTGGTCTCCCGCAGGGTGGGGGAGCGGGTGGGCAAGCAGAGGTGGCTTTGTAGGAAAAGCCTCACCCTTGAGGGGAGAGCAAGAGAAAGTGTTGGGTGCTACAGGCAGTTTCTGGGCTCCAGATTGCCTGACTGAATCTTGGGGCTCAGAGGCACCACCCTTGTGTTGTACCCAACCAGGCAAACAGCACAGGCTTTCCTGAGGTTCCCAGGGCAGCCACAGCTGACTCTTGAGATTGGCATTTCTTTGACTGGGAAATAAAGCAGCGGTTCAAGAGGGTCCGGTTGATGGGGATTATGGAGCCATTGTGCACTTCTCAGAGGCCGTTTTCCTTCCAAGGCTGCTGGCACATCTACTCCACATATGGCTCCTGAGAGGCGGGCCTGCTGAGAGCATCCTTTATAACTGGACAGAAATCAAAGAGCAGGAATTAATGGCTACAGGTGTTGCCATTGTTTTGGCATAAAAGGCGTCAGGGAGGCAAGGGAGCAGTCTCCACTTAGAAAATGTGTTGTGTTGCTACAGTTGTGTAGGCATACAGGGGAGCATTGGCTCCAAGGTGTATTAATATGTGTCTTAGAAAGACACTCCCACCCAACTCCTCACCCTTTCTCTGCAAAACCCGTCGTACTAAATATCAGCCCTATTTTCCAGGGAGAAAAATAACAAGTCCTTTGCAAGGCTCCTTAGAATGGTCATTTGCATGTTCCACCTTGCCTATCAGTTGCATGCTGATTATGCCTTCATCTAGTCACTGGTGTAATTTTTTTAAAGCATAAATGACATATTATGCACCCTAAAGGACTTAATCTTGCTATACACATATAATTTAATATTTGTTATCTGTCTTTATTGATCTCTATATTCTGTAGTTTGAATTTGGCAAAAATTATCACCTTCCACTCCTCTGTTGAAAGACTTGAAAATACCCCCAAATATTACTTTGTGTCAAGCTTAAGGCATAGTTGGTCTCTGGGGCTAATGACAAGACAGCTCAGAGGCCCACAGCAGGTAACAACAGTGGAAGTCCAAGCTTTGCCATCTGACAGCTGTGTAGATGTGTGGAGCCAAAACATTTCTCTTGACTGCCTCTCTCTACCCATTGGATCCTGGAGGACTTAGTTCCCTTCCAAACGCAGCAGGCATCCTGAATGCACTCAGAATCCGTGTTTTGGCTCGATCAGGTGTTCCTACTGGTGCTGGGATGAGGAGGGGAAGGGGCAGTCGGAGAGCTGTTTATCATCTTCACGGGAGCTTCTGGGAGAGAGCTGCCCATTGGAAATCAAGCGAGGGATAAACACATGCTGCCACAAATCTGGAATTGTAAGAAGAAATAATTAAAAGAGGTCCCTCCATAGCATTTCTTGCTGCTGTTATTTATTGAGAACTCCCAGTGTGCCCAGAGCTATGTGTTCTGAAACACGGGGTCTCTACCACCTGAGCTTGTCATCCAAGTTAAATAATATACTCTGGTTCAAACAATAGCATGTCATGTCACACAGGTGGGAGCTGGAAGTTTTGCCTTCTTTTTTATTTTCTTCCCTCATTTAAGTAAATTTCTTGCTGCTGTGCATGAAAAAGCCTTAGTGGAATGGAATTTCAAGAGGGGTTTGAATGGAGGGGAAAGGTGGCAGTTTTGCTGAAAAAGCTGACTATTTTCCAACCTATTAAATAGGCAGATAGGCTACTTCATTCAACAAACATTTGTTTGATGCCTCCTAGTGTGAGCAACATTCTGTGCTGAGTGCCACTGATTTTGCAGCTGCAAGGACAATGGCAGGTTGCAACCCCATTTAATGGGGTCATAGGATCAGTGTGCCTCCAGTTGTCACTCAGAACACTGAAGTCATTTTATTTTCAGGTTTGATTGTGTTTTGGAAGAGGCAGGCTGAATTATAGGTGCCTAACACAGGAGATGGACTTGAAACACTCTAGGGAGCCTCAATAGATTCCAACAGCGGTTCCTTCAGAGCAGACAGTCATTTGAACAGTAAGCCACAGGCAGCGAGGCACAGGCCACTAGATGTGCTTGCCTTCTCCCTCTCCTCTTAGATGGCTTGCTCTGATTTTCCATCTTCAATCAACCATGGGTAGCAAAGTGACAGGAGTGACTGGGTTGTGTTGTCTTATTTCTTGGCTCGGTTCCTATCAATCATATGTTGCTGATTTTCTTTCCCTTCAGCTCCTCCTGCTAAGGGCTCATTTGTGGGATGCTTCTTCCACGAGTGTATACTACTCAGCCTTTTACACACTGGGCTGCTGCTTTTTTCTGTCTTGCCACCAACTTTGAATCTCCTTTCACAATTCTATCAGGTTAGCTTCAGCTTGTGAACGTGCCAAGGCAGCCAATTTCAGTAGACCTTAATAAATAATAACAGTCCTATAATAATAATGACGATAATCCCAGGAAATATTTGCACAGTGTCTTGCCATATAGTATTTCTCACGAGCCTTCATCAAATCTGAGACTGAGTCTATGAGGAACATTCCCATTTATCTGATGAGGAAGCACAAAAGAACAAAACAGCAGGTGTCAGGGCTCAGGTCTTGCAAAGTCTTCTTGTGTATCTTTTCCACTCTGGTGGTTCTCAAACTTTCCCTTGGAAGTCCCCTAACTGAAAAGGCAGCAGCCAACCTCCCCTAAATGTGGGGTTGAGGTTGGAGGGGGCCCTTTGAAATGCATTTTTAAAACTTCATGTGATTTTTTTCATTCTATTTTTTAATATATCTGTGTGCTTTGGTGAATATAAAAAAATGAATGTTTTAAATTATGTACAAGCTAATTACTTTAATTTCTTCCCTCTCTGAACTCCAGCTACTCCCTGCACACCAATGCACTTGTAGAAAGTGTTTGTACCTGAGGTTTGAAGTCTGATTGTTCCAGGTTTGTTTAGCTGCCATAGTTGGGTCCTGGGATTGCTTGTGGTTTAAACATGGTGCCCTCCCCCCATCTGGAGACACTGAGAGTGGTGTTTTCTTATCCTGTTTGCATAATTTAGCTGTGAGGCCAACAACCACAAAACGCTCACATGCTCTCCAGCAGACAGTAACCCAAGACACTTCTAGCCACTGCATGCAGAAGTGATGTCCCAGGACCACTTGGCAGTGCAGCCTTCACGACCTCAAAGTCCACAGTCTTCCTGTCATGTTTATTCCTCCTTTGGTTTCTGTTATGATCCTGACTCATCATTTTGCAATCTATAGACTACACAGTGATTTTTACCCTCATATATACATTTGATATGCAATAGTGGATTTTCAAAGCTCAGTACCCACTCAGAGGGAAAAAGCAGCCATGGCTACTATCTACTAGATAGCTGTCATGGCCAGGCTTTGTCTTAAGGCTTAAAGCACTTGAAATGCCTAATTTTTGGTTGATACTCACAGCCATCCAATGAGGCAAGGACCGTAGGTATTATGATTTTGTAGATGATAAAATTGAGGCCCAGAGAGCTTTAATAGGTTCCATAGCTGGCAAATGGCAGAGGTTTTAGGACCTGGGTTGTCTGGCACCATGGATAGTGGGTGCTGGTGTCAGTTCTATCCTGTGTAAAACTAGCTGGGCCCTTGCAACTGCTCTGATAAGATCAGCTGTTTGTGGACATGAGACTTATGATAGAGCAGAGGATCCTTGATCATGAACTGAGTTTCTGGTTCTGTGTGTTTGACCACCTAAAGTTAACACTCTGGGAGGTTGTAGTTCTTAAATGGTCAACTTGTAGATAGTGCTGGCATTCTTTGTGTTCAGGTTTCTCATGACCTCAGAGAGACCTACAGGGTCTCAAGGGAATGCTCCTAGTTTTTGTTCTTGGACACAACCTAGCTCATAATCTAAATCCAGAGATCTCAGCCTAAATCTGGACTACAGACACTTTTTTATTTATCAGCAGCCACAATTAAAATGTAATCCCCAGAAGGTAAGGGACCTTGTAACATTTTCTTTTTTGTTGAACCAAGAGTACCTAGCATGTAGTACCATATATAGTTGGGGACGTGATAAGTATGTGTTGAATTAACAAATGAAGGGTCTTGAAGGATCATGTTGGAAATAATTTCTGTACTTAATGCCAATACTTTCCTGAATCTGGCCATCTCATTTTCCCTTAGCTATTGTGTTTTCTTAATGTCTGATGCCCCCAGGCCTCTTTTTCCCAGTTCTAGGCTATCTGGCATCCTCCACTCCTCTGGCTTTTCCTAAAAATCCCTATTACTTGGAATAGCCAGACTTCTGATCTTGCCAATTTGGAGGTTAACTTTGACCATGGAAACCCATGGTTGGATCTTGTATGGCATCTTTTAGAATAAAAGCCTAATATGCAAATAGACCAAACAGTGGAACAACCAGTCACTATGATGCACAGTGACCACCAGGGGGCAGATGCTCAATGCAGGAGCTACCCCCAGCCCACAGGCCCCAGACCAGTCAAGGCAGGTACCATGGGGGTCCCCTGATCGCCCCGCCAGTCGCCCTGCAGATTAGCCCTGATTGCCAGCCAGGCCTAGGGACCCTACTTGTGCATGGATTTTGTGCACTGGGCTTCTAGTAATTTAATAATGTTCATGATCATGCCTTTCAGTGATAAGAGGAAAAGGGCTTTATGCTGTAGGTAGGGCAATGATTCTCAGAGTTCAGTCTCTGACCTAACAGCCTAAGCATCACCTGGGAACTTGCTAGTAATGCACATTTTTGGGCCTTTACATCAGACTTACTAACTCAGAAACTCTGTGTTTTAACAAGCCCTCCAGGTGATTCTGATACACACATTTTAGAACCACTGCTGAAAGGGAACACAATTTTCCTTGTAGTCCAGCTGAGGCACTTGAGATAACTTGTCCATTTTTTTTTCAACTCATCCCACTATGTTCAAGGATGATCTTGGTGTGGGTGTGGTGAAGAAGGAAACTTTATTCAGTATAAACAGCTCAATTGAGATACAGTATGGGGAGGCTCCTCTCTGACTACACAGCTCTGCTCTGCTCCAGTAAGACATTTAAGGTGTTTCAGCTCTGGCCATGGAAATGCAATCTGTCTCATCTTAAGTGGAAAGGGAAAGTATACTCCCAGAGCCACAGGGGAGCTGACTTATATAGACAGAAGTTCCCACCCCTAATGCCTAGGATTTGGAATCCTTGAAGTTTGATTAGTTCAAAAGACATTGTCCTAATTGTTCAGAATGGAGCCACTCTGATTGGTTGGTGAAGAAGCTGATGGGCTTATAGCTGCATAACTCTGATTGGATGTGGAAAGCCTCAGTCCTATTGGTTGAAATAGGATCCAGGAACTCCTTTTTAAGGGCTGGCTCAGATGGCAGAAACAGTGCAGGCAGGCAGTCCAGTGCTGGCATCTCCCTGAAGTGTAGTTCATGGGAGAGGACCCTGTGTAAGAATGGCTACCAAGCTCTGTTTTTAAAATTTGTGACCAATTAAGCCACTGAAAGCCTTTCTTAGTAGGTAACTTCTTTTTCAGGATCCACAACTACCTTATATTCCTTATTCTCTTCTAATTGCTCAAAGGGAATACCTAGAAAACCTAAAGCCTTTCTATTTTTGAGCTTGTGGTCTGACTCTCAAGAACCTACAGGTCATAGTTTAATTACCTCATTCATTCTTGCATACAACAGTCTATTTGCATTTTATTCCAGGATGTAGGGGGTGCTTCTAGAATCTTCCATTCTGCTGTACATCAGAACCAGTTTTACACACATAAAATCTCTCCAAGGGCCAACTCTTTATAGCATCAGTTCGAATACTAATATCCATTTTAGACACAGTTGGCTGCATGAAACAAAAAGCTACTTAAGCAAGCTCAGATAAGTGATGGTGGATTTGGTGGGCAGAAACCCATGGAGTTACACTGAAATCTAGGAATGGGAACAGTACTGTGTAGTAGTTACATGCACAGACTCTGGGGCCAGGTCCACTGGGACCAAAGCTACCACTTACCAGCTGTATGGCCTTGGGCAAATTATTTAACCTTTCTGTGCTTTGGTTTCTTCACTTATAAATAGGCATTCTATTTGCCTCATAGGATTATTGTTTGGATTAATGAGTTAATCTGTCTAGGACGAACACTATTTGACCTTTAGTAAATGCTATGTATGTATTGACGACTATCATCACCATCGTGATTAGTAATGAAATAGGATAGGGCTCCTTGAGATGGAATTGGGAGATGGTTCTGGACTCAAAGCAGCTTGAAGTAGCTTAGCAGGAACAAGTGATGGATGCCCATTCTAAGGTTTCATTGTCAACATGATTAGCAAGGCTGCTCCCTCAGTCTGGCTAACAAATGGCTCTGCTTCTTCAAATGTCTGCCCCTCAACCCTTCCATCTGAATGTGTCTCAGCCTGCCTGCTCCCCACTCTACATCTCCATGGCATTGGCCCTTCTCATTGGGCTCTCCACTGGCAAAAACTTTCTATATCAATTAGTTCAAATCACCAGGAAAGAGAATTGTGTCCAACTCATCTTTCACACCAAAGAGAGCAGTAGACAGAGTAAGGATTTGTGGCCCTTTCGGCAGATACTGACCCCTGGTCCAATCAAGAAGGGGGTCAAACATGTGACGCCCCTGGTAGGCACAGTGGGAAGGTTCTCTTAGGATGGAATGATGGAAGAGCTATGATCGCCATATTGACCACATAGCATGGTACACCTCTGCCTCCCTTTGAGCTTGGTGACCTCTGCCGACCTTGCCACGTAGTGCACATAGCTGACGAAGACTGAGGCCTGCTGTGAGAAACCCCAGAGTCTGCTGGGGGACAATTTGTGGGCATCAGGGTCTGACCCATTTGTGGGAATAGGGGCAAAGCAGTAAGATTTTTTTTTTTTTTATCAAATGTACTCACCGTTTTTCTTAGTTTAATTTCCTATCTTGATGAAAATGCTATTATGCTATTTTTATACTATCTCTGTGTGTTTAACCACCTAAAGTTAACACTCTGGGAGGTTATAATTCTGAAATGGTCAGCTTTTAGATAGTGCTGGCATTCTTTGTGTTCAGGTTTCTAATGATCTCAGAGAGACCTACAGGGCCTCAAGGGAATGCTCCTAGTTTTTGTTCTTAGAGATCCAACCAAAGAGTGTTAATACTAACAGTTTTATATTACTACAAGTTTTTATATTGTCACAAATTATGACCTGTGTTTCACAGTTCCTGTAGTTGATTTTCATATCACTTTGGCTGTCTAGTCAATAGTTACACAAAGTGTTCTCCTCGGAGAAGTTATGATAGGGACTTGACCCCAGTGATCCTGGCTCACTGACAGGCCAATGCTGTAAGGCAGAGGTCAGCAGCTGTTTCTGTGAAGGTCAGATCTTCAATATTTTAGGCTTCACAGGCCACAGACAGTCTCTGTTGCAGTGACATAGCCACTGTATAGGATGGCAGCAGCCATGGGCAATGTTCTAATAAAACTTCAGCTACAGAAATCCAGATTTTATTTAATTTTTATTTGTCATGAAATCTTCTTTTGATTTTTTTTCAAATATTTAAAAATACATAATTCTTACCTCATGGTTGGCCATTTGGAAAAACAAAACAAAACAAAAAAACACTTGGGCCAGATTTGGCCGACAAGGGGTATTTTGCTGACCACTGCAGTTGTGGTGCGAGAGCAAGACAAACCTTTACAATGCAGGTATACGCAAAAAATAATAAATAAATAAATAATAAATAAATAATAAATAAAGTGCTGTGTCAGCCACAAGAAGGGGCATCAACTCAGCCTCGGAGGACCTGGGAGGCTTCTGAGGGGTGAAGCTGGAGCCAAGGGGAGAAGGCAAGGAAGGGAGTTGTGGAGAGAGGGAACAGCTTGTGCACACGAGGAAGTTCAATAGGCTTGTGAACAGCAGGAAGCGCACCCAGCTGGGGAGTGTCCAGAAATGAGTGTGTAGGTCCAGATGGCAAAGGGCTTAATGAGACAGGCAAAGGTGGTTGGATTTAACCTGATGGTTAGTCGTTTTCAGACTTTCCAAACCTGGCCCTTAACATAAATCTTATCCAGAAGCTCGGTATGAGAAAAAGATTGCAAATCATCATTGGCCTGTGGCCCTGGCTGAGACCATTGTCACCATCTGGGACCCAGGGTGAGGCAGGGGTGGGGAGGTTCCCAGACCCCGACACCCAGGCCTGTCCCTGAGGCATCTTAGAGGACCTTCCCGGACCCTGCTGCACAGGGTGTGAAAGCATGGCTCTGGCTGATGAAGGACACAGCAGGGTTATAAGCAGACAGGATCTGATGGCGCTCTAGAAAGATAACTCAAGAGATAGAATGGGTGAGGCCAGATTGCAGGCAAGGCAACTGAGTAGAAGGGCAGCCATTGTTTTAAACAAACAGTTTCTTGCATTCCTATTGTGTGCCAAGTACTGTGTGAAAACATTTCTCCCGCTGGTACAAGAGTAGACAATAGACATGCAGCACACAAATAAGTTACGTTTCTATTAGAGTAAATGAGCAGTTACAGAGCATGTACTGTGTACCAAGTGTTCTAAGTAAGCACTTTACCAATATTAACTTATTAATCCTCGCCACAACCTTATGAGGTAGGTAATGTTGTTACTTTCATCTTACAGATGAGGAAACTGAGGCACAGGCTGTAATTGGGGCTGTAAAGGAACTAAATGGGTATTGGGGACAGTTGCCTTGATGGAGGTTGAGTTGACACCAGGAAGATGAGAATGGATAGTTAGGGTTGTCTACAGAGCCAGAAGGGAGCCACTCCTCGCAGAGAGAAGAGCAAGTTCAAGGGCTGAAAGGAAGGCATGACTTGGTCAGTTTGAAGAACAAAAGTTTTATGTGGTTGAGTACAGGAAGGAAGGCAGGGGAGAGTGTTAGGGGAGGAGGTTACTGAAGGAAGCAGCAGCCCAATCCTATATGCCTTGCAGGCTGTTGGAAGGAGATTATATTTTTTTTCCTCGAAGCATAGAAGAGCCTTTGAAAGGATGTGAAATTATTAGATTTGAGTTCCCCAATAATGTTTGCCCTGTGGGGAATGTATAAGGGATTGGCCCCAGTGGAGGCAGGGAACCCTGCAGGAGGCTCCTGAAGTACTCCAGGCAAGAAATAATGTCGCCTTGGTCTAAGTGGTGGGGCCGATCATGGAGAGAAACAGGGAGTCTGTGGATTACAGTAATCCATCTGAGGGATGCTGGGTGAGGCAAAATTGGTAGCAGTGAGGGTGGAGAGGAAGCATAGAGGAAATAGCTTATTAAGACGTAGAACTGAGAGGTGTAGGTGACCAAGTAGAAGATAAATTTAATTTTTGTTGCTGTTAGGATGCCTTGGGGACACCCAGGAAGAGTCACTAAGCAGGCAGTTGGCCATGATGTTGGGAATTGGGGATCTACTCTGTCAGCCACAAGAAGCTACTGTAACTCTGTGCAGTGCCTCCCATACCTGGTACAGTGCCAGGCTCTGTGTTGGGCTCAGCACGGCCTGTTTGGGGTGGGTGAGCCTGAGGGAGTGGCTGCGTCTGTCCAACTTTGTTTCCCAGGCATCCATAAGGCTGTGTAACACATAGTGGGACCTCATAAATGCTTATCAGACTAGAAGAAGCTGCTCTTCATCTGGGGGTGAAGATGGTGAGTGCTGCACAGGGAGCTGAGAGCTTCCACACCCTGGAGCTGTGTTTATAGCCAGAATACAGGCTCAGTCGCTAAAGGGAAGGGTGTCTCCTGGGGCTCCTCACCTTTGAGGCTGGGCTGTTGATTGTTGCCCCAGGAATGAGCTGGTCTGAGAAGAGTTTGCTGGAGAAGTATATTCTCTGACACACCGGCTGTCCCTAAATGCTTGCTCATTGACTTCCTCCTGAGGCCTCTTTCTCCATCAGTGACCGATTCTTAATGTTAGATTCCAAGTGCTGGCCTGACTTCTCTGAGGCGGCAGGTTGGGGTAGGTAGCCCAGGGAGCCGGTGGTTTTAGGTGTCACCAAAGGCACATCAACCTCCTGTGCGTCGCAGTTCTACACGCCCCTCCACCAGGGGTTCCGTATCCCACGGAACCTGGTGCTCTGGCAAAGTTTGTAAATTATTTTCAGGATAATGGATTTAAGTGCGTAAAACAAAAAGAGAGAATTGCAGAACGAACCAATTATATACATATACAGATATGTCAAAATACTTTTTTCCATTTGAGGTCTAGTAATATATTTTAACACATTAAATAGCAAGATCTAGGAGCAGTAACAACCATAATGTCAAAGTAAAGATAGTGTAAACAACATTTTGAGGTATATGAAACAACTATGAAATGATATGAAAATATCTGATTTCTCCTAGTGACAAAGTCACAGGCTCCGTTAATACCACTGTGGCCTGCATCCATAATGAAAGGAAATGCTAAGTTTCAATTAGAGTTTGCTAAAATAAAGATTTTTTTTTCTTATCCAATTTCATGGATCCTCTGAATTCTATTCATGAACCATGGATGTAAGTGCAAGCCTTCCAGCCATTCATTTCAGTTAGCAAGTGTTTCAGAGACCAGTGGCATAAAGTGTCAAGTGTTGCATTTTGTTTCAAAATGTATTTGATTGGCTTATTCTGACAATCCCAGCTTTATTCTCCTCTGTATTTTACAGATCAAGACTTGGCCAAGAGCAAGTGCTCCATGATGTGTGGATGGGCAGATGGAGAAACTTCAGCAAGTTTCTGACTGCCCAGACTTTTAGCCCATAAGTAATAGAGCTTGAACTTGAACCCAAATCACTTTTTACTTAAAATTTCTTGTTTTGCCTATTCTTCCACGCTACTATTATGCTATCATTTTTTAAAAATATATTTTATTGATTTTTTCACAGAGAGGAAGGGAGAGCGACAGAGAGTTAGAAACATTGATGAGAGAGAGACATCGATCAGCTGCCTCTTGCATGTCCCCTACTGGGGATATGTCTGCAACCAAGGTACGTGCCCTTGACCGGAATCGAACCTGGGATCTTTCAGTCCACAGGCCGCGCTCTATCCACTGAGCCAAACCGGTTTCGGCTATGCTATCATTTTAAAGAGTTAACTCAACTCGAGGCATGTTCATAATTTATGCTACTCTGATCACGGGAAAGAGCAGTCAGAGAACACCTGAAGCACTTTCAGTCCCTGGACCTGTGGACCTTCAATGGCTGGGATGGCAAAAGCCCCAGAAACTGCCTCTCACAGACTGTCAGTGAACCGTCGATGTGAAATTTAGAGAAGGCCAAGATACAAGGGAGTAGAAAATGTGGGGTAGTTTAATATTGCGCCCAAGGTAGAAGTGTGGCTCAGAGTTTACAAGGGACAAATGTTGACTCAATTGAAGAACTCTGTAATGTTGAGGCCTCCTCAGCGATGTGCCAGCATCGCCTGAGGTGATAATTGACTGAAACCATTCAAACATTGATTCGTGCATTTGTTCATTCATTCAATAAATGTTTATTGACAACCTACTACATACCAGAAGCTGATGTGTAGGTTGCATTTAAAGTGTAGACTAAGATATACTATTGTAGAACTTAGCATCTATTGAGAAACAGACAATAAATAAAAATCTAAAAGCAATAGTTGTAATAAGAGCTTTGAAGGAAACAAATGGAGTGCTGTGATCCAGAATAACAACTGGGGTAGGGATGGGAAGATCTATAGTTGTATATCCTTGAGGAGGTGACTGAACTTGAAACTTGAAAGATTAAAAAGACCTACAAGGGAGTAGAGTAGGGAGAGGACATCTAGAAGCAGCAGAGACAAAGGCTCTGTCAGTGGCAAAAAGATGGTAACATTTGGAAAGGCTGAAAGAAGGCCCCCGTGGGAATTAAAGCAGGGAAAGAGGGGCATAAGGAAGTTTGAAGAAATTGTCAGGGACCAGCTCATTGAAGACCTTGGCGGGGGGAGGGGGAGGGAACATTTGGACTTAATTCTAAGTGTCATAGGAAGCCATTGAATTTTAGGCAAGGGAGTAATATGATGGGTTTTATATTTTAAAGGATTATTCTAGCTATTGGATGGAGAATAGATTTTAGGTTAAGAGAGAGAGAGAGACCAGGAGGCTCTTGGAGAAGATCAGGAGTGAGGGGATGGGGGCTTGGATGGGGTGGAGACGTGGAGATGGAGAAGGTAGATTTTATATTGTTGGGAAATTCAGCTGAGATTTTATGTGGGGAGTGATGGAGACAGGCTCTGGTGGTGATTGATGGTGCTGTTTGCCATGATAGGAAGACTAGAGAGGAACAGGGCTGAGGGAAGAAGTGTCTGGATAACCATTTCCCAGCAACTCTGAAACCTTGTGACAGACTCCACTGGTTCTCAAAGGGGATGATGCCACTTATTTAGAGGGCATTTAGAAATGTGGGGACCAAGCTTTTTCAGTGGTCGCCATGATGGGTGGCACTGCTGGCATTTTGTGGACAGGGGTCAGGGATGCTAAAAGTCCTGCATCACACAGGACAGCCCCATAGTAAACAAATCTCTGAATTCAACGCCAGTAGCTGGCAGACTGGCAGAGTGTGTCTCTTTCAACTCCAAGAACCTACAAAAATGAATTTTTCACACTATCAGCCATTCATATCTTTTTATGAATCATTTAAGTCAGGTATCTTTTCATAAGTAATTGACTGAAATTAGCTATAAGAAGGGGATGGAGATTTAGATGGAAGATGGTGCATAAAGCAGGAAAAAGGACAGATAAATCTTGGGGGATATTTGGTGGCAGGGAGGACTGAGATGCTGGAGGGCCTGGGGCCCTTTGAAGGCGGAAGGAAGTGGGAGGGTGTGAAATACAACTTTGCCACTTTTCGTGTTTCCTTTGCTGCACTGCACGCTGCCAGATCTTGCCTGGTGCAGAGGTGGCTGCCTAGCTGTGTCCCCAAACTTGCCTTCTCCATTCCTCCTGCACACTTTGAATTTTTCCTTTTTGTCATTTGAGTCTCCAAAGTAAATTCTTCCTTCAGATGTCAGAGAGATGCCACAAACTTAGTCAGAGCCCGATCAGTGCTGTGTACTCCAGAAGAATAAGGAAAAGTAACAGGAACCTTAATGGCTAGTGAAATCACTGTCTAATCTGAGTGAATACTTGTTCTTCCTATCTCTCTAGCATAATGAAGATTATTTTCTAGTTTTTTACATACAGATGATTTCATTTTGGCCTTCCAACCATGCAAATAGACAGGCATGTGAGTTATTGTGTCCATTTTACAGATTCTGTCATTGAGGTTCAGGGACTTAACTTGCCAAAATCAAGCATCCTGTAAGGGACAGAGCAGGGGCCAAGAACTTGGGTGGAGGGCTCCTAGGGAGGTTTCCTACATGCAGGTGAGCCTGGGTTAGTAATTTAGGAAGTGAAGAAGAAACTGTTTCAAAGTAAATGTATGCCAAAGGGTAGCAGGATATAAAATGACATGCCCAAGAGGCCTTTCATCTGTGTGTAAGAAATTCGTGGGCACCAGTCAGTGTTTGCTCTGGCCCTACAAGGAAAAAGCAATTTAAGAGAATCCTTTTAGCACCTTGGAGTATAATACTTCCTGGGCTATGAGCACCCTGCGTGAGCTTTGGTGGGTCAGGCCAGCTTTCACACGGGAGGGGCTGGGACATGATGCTATGACTGGCTCACCTGGAATGCATGACTGGCTCACCTGGGGTTGTGCAGCACACAGTGAGGGTGGGGATTGTCAATGAAAGATGGCATGAAGGAAGTCCAGCGCTTTCTCTCGTGATATGGCCATTTTCTCTCGTGAAGTAGCCATTATTCTGTGTGTGCTCACATACACTCACACACACACTCACACACCAGCGCTAGCGCCTTCTCGGTAGCCTCCATTCCACTTTGGCATGTCTGGCCCAAGGCTCTATCTTTTTCAGCCCAAGCATCGTTTGAGACAAGATAGCTTTTTCTGCAAACTGCAAAAGGTTTCCCTCGCAGCGTGGCTGCAATGTAGGTGTGACGCTCCGGTTAGACATGGCAGGCAGGAGAAGCAGAGTGACAAGTCTGAGGAAACCAGGAAAGCCCAAAGGGGAGACAAGGTGGAGAGTTAAATCAGGATTGGATTTTGTCATGAAAGGCAGAACTGGCAAAAGCATCATTACAAGGCATTAACCTTGTTACACACAGACGAACAAGCAGAGGCTGGGATTCAGAAATAAATTACACATAAACTAGTCAGAATAGGCCGAGAGCAACATTAGCGATTACGCTCCAAGAGGAGAGGGGGGCAAGAGAGAAAATGGGTCAAAAGAAGAGTCAGAATAGTCTCTGGACGCTGAGGCTGACTGTACTATTTCCCCCCTTTTCTGCTCAGCTCCCTAGATATTCACTTCACTTTTGTGAGGATGTCTCTCTGGGGCCTTTCTTTTGTTTTCAGTTGCTGAAATGAGCGTAACAGAGCCATTCATAGGGCTCCTTTTTTTCATTCATGGGGATATGTCCATTTCTGTGTGTTTCCAGCACAAAAGAATCCATTTCCATTCAGCCACAGCAGCCCTCACGGGAGGGCCAAGCTCCACTTTCTTATTTTCTCCCAGGCTCCTTGCTGTAATTGGCTGCACAGTCCTGCCTGGCCATCGTCCTCGAGGGAGAGAGGATGGAGCTTGGCTTCCCGACTCCTGGGCCTGGCAGCTGAGGGGAGCTGGTGAGCAGGGCCAGGCCCCGCAAGCCAGGGCTCTCCTTGCGCACACAGTTGCAGGTAACAGAAAACCTCATCAAGAGCAACCTAGACCAGTGGTCTGCAAGCCGCAGCTCGCAGCCACATGCGGCTCGTGAGCCGCAGTTTGCCACTCTGTTCACTCATGAGTTTGCCAACCACTGACCTAAGCATTTAAAAAAGGAACACTGTGGCTCAGTAGTTGAACTTTGACCTATGAACTAGGACAGTGGTTGGCAAACTCATGAGTCAACAGAGTGGCAAACCAGGGCTCGTGAGTTGCAAGTGGCTCGCGAGCCGTGATTTGCCGACCACTGGCCTAGACTAGTGGCTCTCGAGCCGCGATTCGCCGCTCTGATGACTCATGAGTTTGCCGACCACTGGATAGGGGCTTAATCACAAGGAACAACAACAGCTTGTAATTATTGGAATCAAGAGTCTAGTACTTAGACCATGACAGCGATCGTTAACTTAGTAAAAAGTTTAAAGATAG
Organism: Lasiurus cinereus; assembly: GCA_011751065.1. Lineage (NCBI taxonomy): Eukaryota > Metazoa > Chordata > Mammalia > Chiroptera > Vespertilionidae > Lasiurus > Lasiurus cinereus. The sequence continues at coordinate 36,919,369 of JAAGEH010000304.1, forward strand.
GACATCTGTGCTCAGTCACGTCCTAGAGAGCTGAGGCCTTTTATCATCACCCCCACACCAGCCTCAACTGTCCGTTTTCACCTTCTACCTTGACTGTCCTGGAAACCAAATGTGCAGATGCCTCCACACCACCAATTTCAGGGGGAAGTGGAGTGGGAAGGGGGCCAACGGCTCACCTTAAGAACCTCCTCTTATTATCAAGGAGGAAACTTATTCCCAGAAGACCCTCAAGCAGACTTCTGATAACTTACTGGGCAAACCGGGGCCACATGGCCACCCCTACCTGAGGGGTGGAAAGCTGGTAGATGGCCCTGGGGAGTGGGATTGCCATTTGGCTCGGCCCCTAGTCATGGTTTTCCCAGGCTTGGGTTTATTGCTACCTGAACAAAAGTATGGTTCTAGTGGCAAAGAAGAAGGTGGAATGCTGCCACAGGGTGGCAGGAAGCCTTTGTGTTTTTAAATAAGGTAACGAGAGCAAACATGTGCTGTGTGTCCCTCTGGGTCAGACACTGTCCTAAGCTTTACTAAGGCTTCCTTCTAACTCATTCAGCCCTCATAACAAGCCTATGCCATAAATGCTGTTGCCACCACTTCTACTGTGTACAGCAGAAACTGAGTCACAGAGAGGTTAAATGACTTGTCCCAAGTGACTTAGCTGGAAAAAGACAGAGCCAGGATTCCAATCCAGGAGGGGTCCACTCACTCCCCTACACGGCTCCAATTAGGTAAGATGATAAAATATTCCTAGTAGCACACAGTAAATACGTGTTATTGATAACAGTGATGTCAACTGAAACTTATCAACATATTCTTATTACTACTACCATTATTAACTCTTTTTCATAACCACCCTACTAATCAAGCTGCACTAGCCTTAATCACACCCAGGAAAGCCCACCCCAGGAGGGTGAAATAAACTGCCCCCACCTCTGGTATGTGAGAACCATGCTGTAGTCCCAACCTCTGGCCTCTGTTCCCAGGCGTTTTATTCTGTGCCACCAGCTCCCCAGTTGGGTAACATGGGTTTAATGGCTGTACTGCTTACCTATGCTATTGATTCAGACCTTCACTCTGAAAACTGCAACTATTGAAGGACACTCAGAAGTCAGGAGAGGGCATTGGAAAGGCTGAGACAGAAATTTGGAAGCAATTTTCACCTTGTTCCCTTTCAGCTTTTAAGATGCCTCTTTTCTTCTCTCGTTCTTGGCTAGTCAGAATAGCTACAGTAAATAAGCAAGCACCCTCTATTAATCAGACATGGGATGCACTGTCCCATTTGGTCCTTGAGGATGCACCACTGCTATTCCTCTTTCTGTGTCAAGAGATGGAGGAGAAAGGAGTTCTCTAACCAAAGATAGTGGTATTAGAATATACCATATGCCCAGACAGAGATGACACCCAATTCTCTGAGTTAACCTCTTGGTGTTGCTCAAATCTTATATAATAAAAGACATGTGCAAATCAAACTGTAGAACGACCAGTTACTATGATGTGCACTGACCACCAGGGGGTAGATGCTCAATGCAGGAGCTAATGCAAGAGCTGCCCTTTGGTGGTCAGTGCGTTCCCACAGGGGGAAGCACCGCTCAGCCAGAAGCTGGGCTCACAGCTGGTGAGCACAAGGATGGGGAAGCCTCTCCTACCTCTGCAGCAGCGCTAAGAATGTCTGACTGCTAGCTGTCAGACCTCCCCAGAGGGCTCCCAGACTGCAAATTTTGTGCACTGGGCCTCTAGTATTTAATAAAAGTAATAGGCATAGGTAGCCAATGTTAAGTTTGAACAATTCTGGTTTTATTTTAAAGACGTGTGGTATATTATGTGTGTGTGTGCTTTTTTTAATCTAAAGGTCATCTGATTTTTCTTTTTCTGCTCATAGTCACAAGATATCCTTATCTAAAAACAGTGATCTGTTGTTCTGATTCATAGATTTTTTTCTTAACTTCAATTTTAACAGAACAGGTCCTCATCTTCCCCAACGGCATGGAAAGTATCTTTTAACAGGAGGGAAAGCTGTAATGGGCTTTCTAAAAGTCTTTCAAAACTAAGTTTACTATGGAATATTTTATGCAAATAAGTCACTTTCTCCCTTGGTTATGACATTTTTCCCTTGAAAAGAGATCATGGCATTGGCATTGGAGGAAATCCTTCCCAGCTTATCTTCTTCACAGCACAACTTCAGCAAAGCGATACAGGTGGCACTTTAAAGACTTCAGACATCAACTTAGTCCATGGATCCATTCAGTGTAGATGTTAATGAAACTTGGTGGGTTTAAAAATAATGAATATTTAATAAGACATAAATTGAAAGACATAAACACTGTTGGCAATAATATAATGAAGTTAATAAGTCTTAGTTTCCCTTGCCAACCTCCCCCTCCCCAGATGGGGTGATTTGGGAGTTGCGGTGATGCTCATTGAAGTTTGCCAGCTCTTTCATTGGCTAAGACTTAAACGTGTCTTTGAAAACCTTAGCACAGTTGGGAACTGAGTGCTGGCAGATAAAGTGCATATCACACTGTGTTCAGCAGCTACAGACAGCAGCGACTCTTTCTAGCTCCATATCTTCCTGAGATTTGTGTAACAAACTCAGTTCTCTGTTGGCGAAGGCAGGAAGCAACATAAAATACTTCATGTCTTTAGACAAGAAAGAAAAAGACATTTTGGTCAGCACTCTGTCTGCTCTGGGTTTAAAACAGGGCTTTCTTTAATGGTCAGGAGCAAACATGTGAGTATATGCTCAGACCTCAGACTATTTAAATGCTTTCTGGTGGAAAGTATGCTCTTCATCTCATCAGCTCTCACCGTCTTTCTCCTCTTTCCCTCTGAATTAATTACCCTGTCTTTGGACTTCACATTACACCCTTCTTGGAAATCCAGAACCTTTCCTTCTGCCATCACACCCAGTAGGAAGGATGGTCTGCCTCACATCTTGGGCTTGTTGAACCTTGCAAAAGCCAGTGCCTCACTAAAACAAACTGCAGCATGATCCTGCAAACAGCCAAATGTAAGATTTCTCCCTCCCAATTCAGCAGTGGGCTCTCTCTTGGCAATAAAGTGGAACTCGGTTTCTTATATCAGCTAGGGGAGTGTTAAATGGATGGCTAGCTCACTGCTGGCAATCAATACGTGTTAATACATAGTAAACAAATGGCTTTCCATGGGCTGGGCAAGCACGGTGATTTTGCAGATGAGAAGGATAAAAGGTTGTTCCTGGGATCTTGTCAAAGAGATTATATTTGGGGCTCAAGTAGGAGCCTTCCCAGGTGGGCATAAGAGATATTTAATCATCATGAATTATGGCTGTTAAAAATTAACTTTTCCTTTTTGTGCATTTTTGTGCATATTCAGAAAGAAGATCAACCTGAGAAAGTGCAGCCAATTGCATCGTCTACCATGATCCATTCCGACCTGACGTCTGTTTATGGCACCGTGGTGATGAACAGAGCTGTTCTGTTCCTGGGGACTGGAGATGGCCAGTTACTTAAGGTGGGTGTTTTGTGCCTTCTTCAATGTCGATGTTAATAGTGATCTAATTTTTTGCTTTTTTATTATGTTTTATTGTGTCTGAGTTATGCACAACACCATACCAACTGCTTTTATGAACTTTTAGGTGACTCCCAGAAATGGCCTGAAAGAATTTTCTAGAAGTCTGGTAGTAATTTTTTTGCTAGCTATGTGACAAAGCACCAGCTACCTTCTCTCCCAGCTCCTGCCAAGATATCCTCCCTTCCTTACTCACTGGTTGCCTAGGAGAGGTAGATGGAGGTCTGGCCCCTACCCCACCCCTGACTCACCTCCCTGAGACATTTAACCTTTCAGTTCTATCTCCTTTATAATGAAAATGTGCAAAGTGCCTGATTTCTCACAACTTCAAGAAATAAGAGGTTGTAGGGCTTGAAGAGAGGAAAGAAGCAGGTGCTCCTTCTTTCCAGAGAGGTCGAAGGCCTGAAATCTGTGAGACTCCCCTTGACTTTGACCTCTGAGGCCTTCTGCACTGCATGGATGCACCCTAGTCATGTTGAGATTTTTTATTCACTTGGGGGAGGGCCAGTGGGAAGGAGGAGAAAATAAAGTCAGAAATACCTAGTAATTGGCTTGAAATTATATAGTACTTAGCTTTTCAATTTCATCAGCAAGCATGTATGGAACACCTCCTGTGGCCTCCACCAACATTTGTGGTTGGGAACCACACTCTTTCTGCCCCCCTAGGGTGACATTCCTTTGCCTCTCTGTAGCCAATTTATTGTCAGCTCAGATTCAAAAGGGGAGGTTAACGTATTTATTTTCTCAGCTGATCTCCCACCGATAACTAGCTGTGTGCCTTGGGTAAACTGCCTGATCTGAGAGTCCATTTCCTCATGTGTAAATGAGATTGCACTAGACAGCCTGGAAAGCCTCATCCTCTTCAGAAGGCCTCCAGTCCTGCCTTCTGTGTCTTATCCCCACTTGGCCAAAGCTTTGCTCGCTCTATTGCAAATGCGCACCACAGTCTTGTTGCCATACCTTTGTTCGCACTGAATTGCTTTCTTTTCTCTGCTATGTCTCAGTTTTGGCTTAGTTTAAGCCCCATTTCATCTCTGAGGACTTCTGTACTAAATCTGTGGTGATTAGGTATTTCCCTTATTTCCTGAAATACTCCTATCTGTATCTATTTTTTTTTTTTTTTTTTGGCTCATTACAAATGTCTTGCTTTGATACCTAACCTTTTCTCTTGTATTTGTCTGGCCTTCTCAACTTGATTTTAAGTGTCTTGAGAAGGGGGCCCTGGAGTCCCACAGCCTGATGCAGTGCCAAGTGCCTGGTAGGAATTTAATTTAATCTGATTCCTTTGGAGGAAACCCAGTAACATATGGGAGGGAGTTTGTTTGTATACACATTCTTTTAAAGTATACATTGATCCTGTTTCCTGTTGTGTTAGCTTAATTTCCCCGGGAAAAGTAAACACCCATCAGTCATTCTGCATAAATTGCTCTGTGCCGTGAAGTGACTTCTATAGCTACACCAACCTGGTCAGGCCAGTCAGAGCCATTAACCTGGCAGAAGAAGTTCCCCTCGATCCAAACTAGGCCTCCTCACCAATGATCTCTTCGGATTTGGAATATTTTTGACGAGTGTTTTGACAAGAACACTGTTTCCCCAAAGCTGAGCCAACCAAACTGTTACATGGTAAATTGGAGGTGAAGGAACACTTGGCTCTAAGTAGTTCCCCAAGGAAGGCCTGGCTAGCCCCCCTGTTTGTTCGTCCTGCCTGTTCCTGTGCAGCTGGCCAGTTTTTAGAGATTTGTGGCACCAGAGGGACCACACTGCAGCTTCAAGCTGCTGAGCAAGAGGTGGCCCACTGAAGTCTCCCTTCCCTCAGCATTTGGAAGGGGTACCCCTCAAAAACCACATCTGGGGCCTTGTTTGAATAACAAGGCAGGTTGATTTTCCATTTGTTGTGTGACTGCTAACATTTATCCAGTGCTTCCTGTGTGCCAGTCACACTACATGTTCTAGCTAATGCAGTCCTCTCCAGAATTCTGAGAAGTAGGTATAATATTCCCATTTTACAGATGAGAGAACTGAGGTCCAGAGAAGTTGGATGATTTGCCTACGGTCACACAGTGGCAGAGCAGAAATTGGCACCTGGAGCGACTTCAGAGGCTGCCCCTAATACCCCCATGACTTTGTCATCTCTGCCCAGGCAAGGGCAACCGTTCCCTGAGGGTTCTCTGGGGGGAGTGCGAAGCATGTTGATATTGAGATTGATATGGAGGACCAGGGATCCTTGGGTGGGTCCCAGGTCTTAGAGACTCAGAGAAGAACCTCAGCTTGAAAAGACAGACCATCTGACAGGGAATACCTCGCTGGCGTGACAACATGTTGGAAATTCAGCCCTGCCCCCAGCTTCCCTCAGGAGGCGTTTATGGGGGAGTGTGAGCTGACTTGTCCCCCTCCCACCCCAGGCTCCGTAGAATAGCCCAGTAATTCCCAAGATTCTGCCATATAACTTGTGTGCAGGTCCTTGGATGCAGCCCCTGCCACTGCCTGGAGTCCTAGGTCCTCAGGCCTGTGTAGATAATTCAGAAGACACAGATAATCCCCAAATCCTTTATTGATAAACTTCAAGCTTCTCACTGGCCAGACTTGTCACCAAAACTGTTAGAAAAGCTGAGCATTGATAGACACAAGCTTGGCTTCTTACAGCCCAGAGTGGCAGTACTAATGAGCAGTGAAAAACAAAACCCGACTCAGGTCCTAATGGGTTTGGCTCAGTGGATAGAGCATCGGCCTGCAAACTGAAGAATACCAGGTTTGATTCTGGTCAAGAGCATGTACCTTGTTTGTGGGCATATCCCCCGATAGGGGGTGTGCAGGAGGCAGCTGATCGATATTTCTCTCTCATCAATGTTTCTAACTCTCTATCACTCACCCTTCCTCTCTGTAAAAAAAAAAAAAAATCAATAATATATATATATTTTTAAAAATGAAACCTGACCCAGGTCATATCTGCCACAATTTAGGGGGCCAGTTGCTGTTTTTTGCCTCTACACACATAAATCCTGCTTCTTAAGTCTTTGAAAACCTCATGAATTTTCATATTATTTGGTGCAATATTAAGTATCTTATTATTTAGTAATTTTTTAATTATAATAGTGATATATGCTATAGAAACAGTTGCAAAGTAGCAGGAATGAGGGGAAGGCAAACAAAAAAAATCCTTCAGTTCTGTTGGAGGCAACTGTTGTTAACAGCTTAGAGTCTTTTTTTTTTTCCTCCCACATAGCTGAGATCAGACTTTATCCAGTTTTGAATCCTTTTTCTTTTCTTCAGTTAATGAGAGAAGATGTGTACATTAAAATGTTATGGTAAACCTTTTGTAAACAGTATTTAAATAGCTGTATCATGTTCTGTTATGTGGAAACATTATTTTGAATTTAAGCTGAGATAGTGAATCATTTTAAAGTGTCTTTAAAGACCTGCACTTTTCCTCGTAATCTGGCCCTACTTCCAAGGGTAAAATTCTATTCACTGTAAGTGGAAAAACAAAAGACTTGACTGCATCCTAATACCATTGCTGCCTCTTTCTCCTGCCTGTATTCCCAGTTCCTTCATCAAATTTTAAAAAATGGGCGTACTTTGGAATGAAAAGTGTCCTCTGAGAATGTCTAGTCTGCCCCCTTATTTTATCAATGTGCAGTCCTTGTGGTTATAAGACAGGTTATGCTCAGTCACTCCTGCGCCCCATTATTTCCTCATTTGACTTCCTCTCTGAACACAGTGGCATCCTGTAGTTTTTCAGTTGTCAGTGTCTCCGCTGGGATCAGCTGAAAAAGTATGGTCACACTGAATTCAGCTTTGGGGAATTTACATCACACGAGTTGCCAGTCAGGACACTGCTAAGTGTCCCCGTTTTCATAAACACATGCGGAATCTTCCTCCAGGTTGTGGTTCAGCCTTTCATGTGGTTTGGATTCCTCTGAGCTGACTAATGCATATAGGAGTTTGTCCTGCCCTGGCCAGTGTGGCTCAGTTGGTTGGGCACCATCCCTCCAAAGGGTTGCTGCCTGGATTCCCTGTCAGGGCACATGCCTGGGTTGTGGGCTTATTCCCATATGGGGCATGTAGGAGTCAGTTAACCGATGTTTTTATCTCTCTTCCTCTCTCTCTAAAAATCAATTTAAAATCTTTAAAAAAAAAGAAAAAGAAAAAGGAAATTGTTCTTATTGCAAGGGCAGAGTTGAATATGTTGAGGTTTTCAAGGTGGTAAAATAAGTAGTAAGAGAATATGCATGAAATTTGTAACTTTACTTATGCCCACTACACTTTCTTGTAAGCATAAAAGATAAGGCAGCAAGCAAGGAATAATAATAGCTAACATTTCTGAGCTCTTACTGTGTGCTGGGTATTAGAACTAGTGTCTGCATGGGACAACTCATCTATTCCTCATGAGTTAATTCTATCATCATACCAACTTCATAAATCAGAAACCCCATGGTGCAGAGAAGTGAGGTAACTTGCTCAAGGTGAGTTGGACTCAAGCAGTCTGCCCCAACCAAACTACATTGGTAATGAAAATATGGTCTATAGAGTTTGGCAGAGTTGGTGGAACTGGCTTTTATTTTTATCTTATTCCTAATATTGGAATATCAGGGGCAATACCAACTCACCACTATTTGGGATTTCATGAGAAGGAGCTATGGCTTCTGTGGTTTAAGTTTGATCCTATTTGTGGATAGACTTCTCTATTAGAAGGAGAAAGAGTCCTTTTCTCTCAGGGTTGCACGTAGCTCACAGGATCCTCTGGTCCCACTTAGGGCCCCTGCTTTTCCTCAGTAGATTTCTTTAGAGCAAAAGTAGGAAATCTGTATTCGAGTTGATTCTTGGGATAGCCCAGTCAGAGGAGTCTGGTGTTGGGTTCTTCAGCATCCCTAGGACTGAAGGAGAGTTCCGGGGGCAGGAGCCATAGCATGCCCTTTCCCCCTTCCAGAGAAAGGCACTGCTGCCCTCAGAACCTTACTCCCACTAGTGGATTTCAGTATCCAAACCGTGGAACAAACTCTAATTCCAAGAAGTTCTTCCTGCATCCTAAAGTAAACAAATGATATAACACCTACAAAGCCTTTCTTGACTGGTTTCTAAAGTTTTTGAGTGAAAGTAAGAGAAAACAAAAATAATAAAATCCTTTATAAGGACTATATATATACAGAATGTTCAAATAAGAGAACAGAGTGGGCAAACCCGGACAGTATCTGGGCTTGGAAGTGGGGCTGGTGGGAATGGCTGAGCTAAAGCTATGGATCAAAAAGCAAAAGCAGCAGAGATGTCAGAACTTGGAAGTGGCTCAACCGGCATGGCTCAGTGGTTGAACATCAACCTATGAACTAGGAGGTCACGGTTTGATTCCCAGTCAGGGCACATGCCTGGATTTTGGACCTGATCCCTGGTGTGGGGAGTGCAGAAGGCAGCCAATCAATGATTCCCTGTTATCATCACTTGTGGCCCAGTGCACAAAATTCATGCACATTAAAAGGGGATTAATTAGAGGAAGTAACTTAATATTGCTGTTTGCTCTTTTTCTATGAGAGAAATGTCAGAGATGAAAGAAAATTAGTAAAATGTATATGAAAATCTTTCTCCTGTCAGAGTCTGGGATGCACTGCCGGACCCAGAATCAAGTCCCCGCCCACCCATGGCACCTCAAAATCACACAAGACACAGACCCAGCTGGCCCCACCCGCATTGGGCAAGATCCAGAACCAGCTGTCCTCACCCTAATTAAACCCCGCCAGGCGGGGGGGTTGCAACCTCAGGTCCCCCTGCCTGGTGCCTTGGCAGGGGGTGCAGCCTCAGGTCCCCTGGCCTGATGCTGGGGTGGGGTGTGTGGCTTGAGGTCGCTCATCAAGCCCTGCCAGGTAGGGGGGGGGGCATGGCTTGAGGTTCTTCGGCCTGGCGCCAGGGCTGAGGGTGCAGCCTGAGGTTCCCTGGCCTGGCACTGGGACAGGAAGCACAGCCTAAGGTCCCCTGTCAAGCCCCAGTGCCACCCAGTTTCAGGTCGCTGCTGATTGCTTGTTAAGGCTCATTATGGGAACATGGCCTCCGCTGTGGGCACAGCCATCTTGTGTTACAGAAACCACCCCACCTCTGCTGTGGGTGCCCCATCTTTGTTGCAGCATGATGGCCAATTTGTATATTCCCTCTTTATTAGATTAGCTATTTCTGTCTCTTCCTCTTCCTTCCTCTCTGAAATCAACAAAAATATATTTAAAAAACAAACAAACTTGGAAATGTGCTCCCTGGTGGGCTATCTAGAATGTCATATGAAGCTACTTCAAGTTCTTTCCCAAGTCATTCATTTTAATTTGTGAGTTCTCAGGGAATCTCCAGTTTAGGGATATTACTCCCTTGTATTCCACAAATCTAGAATTTGTGATTCAGTTGTATGCTTCTCTCACTACTAATGGTAAAATAAATAGAATGGAAACAAGAGAGGAATTTCCTTAAACTTTGTATATCATCATTATTACACACAACTATTAAAGCACATTAAATGCTATTGGATAATTCCCTTGCTTGCTTGTTTGTGTGTGTGTGTATGTGTGTGTGTGTTTATAGGGGAAAAATAAGCGAGAAGATGGGCCTGTTTGCCCTTCAACTATGAAACCCTAGAGAGTGAAGCATAAGGAAGGAGTTTTTGCATCTTTAAGCTTTTTTAAACGTGGTAATACTAAAGAAGATATGAATGAGTCTTTTGTTCAATTTTTCTCTCCCCTCATTTTCTTCACCATGCTTTCCTTCCCACTGGTGGTGTCAAACTTGTAATGTAACTAGCCATGTGGTGTGGGTGTCTCACACACCATACATTTCAGAACTATAGTTGGGTTATGTTTTGTTTTGTTTTTTGTTTGTTTGTTTGCTTGCTTTGTATGCAGCAAAAATCCCAAGGCTCGTTAATAGCCTACCATGAGGCTTCATGAAGATGTCAACAGAAACAACATGTTGACATAAACTGAAGTTCTTCATCAGGGAAAATATATTTTCTACATAGTCTTCAGCTGGAAAAAAAATATGAAGAGCCTTATAAAATATTAAATGCTAATGGAGTATTTTTTTCATTTAGTAAATATTTATCGGGCACCTTTTATGTGCAAGGCACTTTCTGGGTGCTAATGATACAAACATGAACAAAACAGACAATGTCCCTGCTCTCATGGTGGGAAGAAAAAGACAGAAAACAGGTAAATGGATTAATCAATATAAAGTCATTTCAGATAGTGATAAAAGCTCTGAAGAAAACAGTGATAGGTGGAGAGTGACAGTGGGGTTCAGTAGAAAGAAGACCAGGGAAAGCTTCTCAGAGGAGGTGACCTTTGAGACTTGAAAGATGAAGGGGTGTATCAGAATACACATGACTCAGGTTGACTTCAAGTTAGATCTATATTAAGGGTATATCCTGGAAGCAATAGATAAAAATCCGCATCATGCCAAGAAGTGTGTGTGAATTGGATGAGGTTTCTCTTATGCAAAATTCAACCCATTTTGGGTTTCTGTGACTCACTGTTACTTCCTGCATTGCTTCACTGATCATGTTTTTTTCCAAGGCTGACCAGCTGAATGAGCTGAGGATGAACCTTTCCCTTGCTCCAGTCTTATGGCTTTCTTCCCAGTGTTGATATTGACATGAATTTTGTGGTTGGAAGACCCAGGTGTCCATTGGGGCTCCTGGGCTGGGCTGTGGAGTGGGGATGGATAAAATGGAGGTGATATCAATAGAAATCTGAAGGAGGAAAAGAGCCCCCTCTCTCTTGCCTTGTAGTCATCTGAGAGAGGCTACAGGGACACCAGTGCCTCCAGGTAGCATGTTTGGGTCCCTTGTAATGAACATGAAAACTTGTCCTGTCCTCAGGGTTCTGGAGACCATTCTCTGTATAATCTAGCAAAAAGAAAACTAATGCAACTCACTCTTCCTCAAATACTTTTAAAATTTAAACAGTAGGTACTTATTTTTTGAGATAATACATTGGTATTGCTCAAAATACAAAAGAGCCAAGAGAATATACAGTAAAAGTCACATGTTTCCACCCTCTGGGACAACCAATGATATTGGCTTCTTGGGTGTCTTTCAAAAGATATTTTATATAAGTTTGCAAGCAAAGAGGGAAAGATAGTCTTTTCCCCTTTCCATTAAACATGTAAAACATATACATGTATTAGGCTACATGCATATGTACATAAAATATATATGTATGTAAATATGTACATGCATATTTAATATGACATGTGAAACATTACACACAGAGCTTTCTAATTATTTTCTTGGCTAAATAGAATTCAGCCAAGTATAGTTGTTTGTACTATAGTTTACTTGTTCCCTAAGGTTGAACAATTAGGTGGTTTCAGTCTTTTGTGTATAACGCATGATGCAATGAATATCCGTGTACATGTATCATTTCACATATATATGAGGAGCTGCTGGGCCTAGGGTTATATGCTTATAAATTTTGGTAGATAATGGCAAGTTACCCTCCAGGAAGTCTCACTCTCACCATCAATGAAACATAACAGTTTAACCCCAGCATCTGTGATTATCAGTGTAGGCCACTCTAGATAGCTTGTTCAGGAAACCGGTTGATAAACCCTGGCATAGTGCACTTTGGTATTTTTTTTTTAATGCAGAAAAAACTTTCCTGCCATAGTTCAGAATTCTAGAGAGAATACTGGTATCTCATCTCTAGTGTATCAAGCAAATAAAGCAAAGTTGCTCAAAAGAGATCTTTCTAGCCCCTCTCCATCTGTATTAACCATGCTCCAATAAGCCCCAAGAACAACTACAGTGCAGCTCTTAACGCACTTAAAATGGATAAGGAGTGTTTTACAATTATTTTTAATAATGTGTAACTGACATATAACATTATATTAGTTTTGTATTTCAATATAATGATATTTGTATATATTATGACTGATCATCACAATAAGTTTAGTTAACATCAGTCACTGTATATAGTTACACATTTTTTATTATTATGAGAACTTTTAAAGTTTACTCTCTTAGCAACTTGCAAATATACAATATGGTATTAGTAACTATAATAACCGTGCTGTAATTACTAGGAATTATGTTTTTATTTACTTTTTATTTTAAAGCAAATCCCAGACACTGTCATTTCACCCCCCTCATTTCATTATGCATCTCCAAAAAAAAACCCACTATGATCATTTTTTAAATAACCATAATGCTGTTATTTCAACTAATAAAATCATTAATAATTATTTAGGGTAATCTAATATTGAGTCTATATAACTGAATTTTCCTATTAGCTAAAAAATGTCTTTTAAAAATTGTTTTGTTCAAATTGGTATCTAAACTAATATAGGTTTTCTAGTCACATTTTAAGAATATATTTTTTATTGATTTAAAAGAGGAAGGGAGAGGGGGGGAGAGAGAGAGAGAGAGAGAGAGAAACATCAATGAAAGAGAATCATTGATTGGCTACATCCTGCAGGTCCCACTGGGTATTGAGCAGGCAACCCGAGCATGTGCCCTGACTAGGAATTGAACAGCAACCTCCTGGTTTGTAAGTCAATGCTCAATCACTGAGCCTTCCAGCGGGGTACTCTCTGGTCACATTTGGTCATTCTGTCTCTCTTCTTCTGGAGTTGCATCACCATTGACTTTTTGAGGAATTCACTCCTTTTATTCACCACCACTGACTGAATGAGGAAGCAAGTCTGTTGACTGCCTCACATTGTGGCATTGGCCCTTTGCTTTCTTGTGATATCATTTAGCTTGTTCCTCTATTCTTTCCAATGCTAACTGTAAACTAGCACTACAGACTTAACTAGATTCAGGTTCAGCTTTATGGGCAAGAATACTTGTGGTTCCACAGATGATGCCTTCAGTGTGAGGAGAAATCTGGGCAGCAGTCTTTTGTTTCTTAAGTCTCAATTGAGAATATTTCTATCAATCTTTTTAAAATTGGCTTTCTGTTTCTTCTCTATACAACCACTTTCTAGAAATGGATCAACTCTTTGAATCTGAGATTATAAAGAATGTGAATTTGTTGATGTAAAAAATGTCCAAACCTGTTGAGAATTTTTATGAGTTTATTTGAGCCAAACTGATGACAAGTTCCAGGAAGCAAAATCTCATTGTATTGAGAAAATGCTCTAGAGAGTTGCAGTTTTGCTGCTTATTTTATAGATTAGGTCGGCAAACCTCGGCTCTCGAGCGACATGCAGCTAGCAAGACGCGGTTTGCCGCTGTGTTGACTAATGAGTTTGCCGACCACTGGATTAGATCAAAGGAGACATAAGGGGGTTACATGAAATCCACTGGTGGTAGATTAAGGGGGTAGAAGAAAGCAAAGTGGAGAAATCTTTGGGATCAGATAAAAAAGCAAAACGGATAGACAGATACTTTTTTTTACATTGGTAGGTATGGGGTAGTTAATAATTAATATTTACAGCACATAGAGATGGTATTTGGGAAAGAAGATAACAATGAAGGGTTCTGTGGTCTCCTACTCTGGTGCTGGTAGCTGTGCCCTGAGGGGTCTGGAAAAGGAGGTTACTTTGATATTTCAAAGGTATGTCCAAAAAGACAATAGATAGGTTTACTTAAGGTAAAGATTGGCTTTGTCAAAGAAGCATAGGCCTAGAGTATGACTCACTATGCCCCGCTTCTGGTTAGGAATGTTTATGTTCAGACCATCTGGTTATTTTTGATCTTAGAGTTTGTAAGGCACACCATGCTGGCCTCCCCTGAACTTCTCAGGTTTAGTATATAGCCCCTTTTTCATCCATACCTCCCCATTTTGGTCACAGTCTGAAGGATGCATTAATAACCAACCTCTTGGTGGATAATGTGATCCCATGGTGCTAGGAAGGTTCATTCCTAAAAGTCTTAGTATCATCATTTTTCTTGCTGAACAGTGGGCCATTGGGAATGGGCTAAGACTGTAACCTTTGATGAAAGTCTAGGCTAATATTTTCTCAAAAGAGAAAGGCAGGTAAATGGGAGGCAGGTTTTATGGGCCTTCATTAAGAAAAACACTATAACTTATAAGCTGTCATGATCCAGGTTTTGTTGTCTGTCTCACTTTTCTGTATTTTGCAGCTAGTATAAGATTTACTTGTAGTTTGAGGGCACACCATACACCTCTTTAGTTTTTACACTCTGACCATGAGATGGGTTCCCATTTACTGTGGTCCGTCTACTTTCCATTGGAAGCACTCAAGTGCCCTTCGATAATAATCTGATTCCTACTAGTTGTGCAATTGGGAACTGTAACCTTAAGGTTTAATTGGGGCCAAGACTGTAAGAACACAATTGTGTAAATTACAAATACCACCTAAAAATTTCCAGAGGCCAGGAGGACAGTCAGAGTTTCATAAGTAAATTTTCTGTACCTCAGCAACAGTTATAGTGAGACTTTAAAAAAAAATCCTCACCTGAGGATATTTTTTCCATTGCTTTTCAGAGAAAGTGGAAGGGAGTGAAGGAAGATGAGGGAGAGGGAAGAGGAGATGGAGAGTAGAGGGAGAGAGCTGGGGGGAGGAGGGGAATGAGCAGGGGAGGGGGAGAGGGAAACATCCATGTGAGAGAGACACATAGACTGGTTGCCTCCTGCATGCACCCAGACAGGGGACAGGGAGCAAACCTGAAACACTTCAGTGCTAAGGCCAACACTCTAACCGCTGAGAAATACCAGTCAGGGCTAGAGGGCCTTTTTTTAAACAGCCACTTCAGCTTCCATCTGAATTAACATGCTTAATTCAATCCTTGTTTGACTGGGGCAGCGGTCTGCAAACTCATTAGTCAACAGAGCCAAATATCAACAGTACAATGATTGAAAATTTCTTTTGAGAGCTGAAAACGGACTTCTGCGCATGGGCCACGAAGTTTCAATTGCACTGTATGTGTGCACTGCACTTGGTAATTTGTGGAAGAGCCACACTCAAGGGGCCAAAGAGGCAAATGTGGCTCATGAGCCGCAGTTTGCTGACCACTGGGTTAGGGGATAAGTACATTCCTATAAATGAGTTCTAGCATTTATACATACAATTCCTTTCTCAATATTCTTTTCCCACTAACCTTCTCTAACTTCTTTTGGCCTTCTTAGTTTTCTCTTTCTACTCATTCAGAAATAACCAACATATTAGGAAAAACTACTAACATATTAGGACATACTACTTCTTTTTTAACTTCTCTCAAAAACACATCCCTTTTCTTTCTTATGCAATAACATTCTTGCTAAACTGTGAAAAAGAAACCATAAAAGAGTATATTGATAATACAAAAATTATCTTATACACCTTTATTAATTACTAGAGGCCCAGTACACAAAATTTGTGCATGGTGTGTGTGTGTGTGTGTGTGTGTGTGTGTGTGTGTTCCTCAGCCTAGCCTGTACCCTCTCTAATCTGGGCCCAGGATCAGGCCTAAACTGGAAGTCAGACATCCCTCTCACAATCCAGGACTATTGGTTCCCAACTGCTTGTCTACCTGCCTGCCTGTCTCATTGCCCATAACCACTTCTCCCTGCCAGCCTGATCAATGCTTAACTGCCCTCCCCTGTTGGCCTGGTGGCTCACAACTGTCCTCCCCTGCAGGCCTGGTCCCCCCTCAACTGCCCTCCTTTGCAGGCCTGGTCCCCCCTCAACTGCCCTCCCCTGCAGGCCTGGTCCCCCCTCAACTGCCCTCCTTTGCAGGCCTGGTCACCCCTCAACTGCCCTCCCCTGCAGGCCTGGTCCCCCCCCCCCCCAGCCGCCCTCCCTTGCAGGCCTGGTCCCTCCCAACTGCCCTCCCCTGCTGGCCTGAATGCCCATAACTTCCCTCCCCTGGTGGCTATCTTGTGTCCACATGGGGGCAGCCATCTTGTGTGTTAGAGTGGTAGTCAATTTGCATATTACTCTTTTATTTGATAGGATTTTGAGAAGAGCCGTAAGAACAACTATAACTATTATTATGACTAATATTATTAGACAGTAAAGACAATCAAGTGGTTTTTTAAGTTCCAGATAAATCTGTGGGTATACAGGCCTTATGGATGTCTTGGGATACCTGTCTATCTCTGATGTCAGTGGCTTCTGATACCAGAGAAGTCTTTGATCTTCACTGTAGGTGGAGGCAACTGCCAGAGACAGGGGTACATGTCCATTCACGGTTAGATGCTTTTTTAAAAACTAACAAATGTGAATCCTTGTATTAATACCTTTGTGTTAGCTGTATATAAATAAGTTAGTAATACCTGAGAAGGTCCCTTCCAATGAGGTTGGAGTCTTTAATTGATGTCTTTGACAAGGGACAAAATCTCCTGGTTGTAAGTCATGGTCTTTGAAGTCTTCGTCTCCCCAGGACCACATTGTGAAATGAACCAGCTACGAATTTATTAGTTTTGAAAAGCTGGTTAATATGTCCTTGATAATAATGCAGAATGTCTCCTTTTAGTAAGGTTGGTTCCTATGTATCTTCATCTAGATGTGTGGGGTTACCAGTGACTAATGAGGAGAAAGGCTGTATTTACCAAAAGGAGAGATCTCAGGTGAGCACTATAGGGAGAGCTTTTGGCCAAGAGAAATTAAAAGCTTCTGAAAATTTACCTAGTTGAGTTTTAATTGTACCATTTGTACATTCCACCAACCCTGAGAACTGGGGTGATAAGCACAATGAAAATGCTGTAGAATAGGCCAGATATTACAGATAGATTGCATAATTTGCTCAGTGAAATGAGTCCCTTGGTCACTTTGTAACTTAGAGGGAATTCCCCAAATGGGAATTATTTTTCCAATAATAAGTTACCTACCGTTAAGGCTGTTGCTTTCCTGCAAGAGAATGGTTTAATCCAGTGAGAAAACATACAAATCATAATAACACATATTTGTATCTTTGAGTTGGTTGCATGTGCATAAAACCCAATTTGCATATCTCAAATGGACCTAAAGGAAGTGGGAAATGTCCTTATGACCTGTGGAGTGATATTTCAGGGTTATATTTTGGACAGATAGAACATCTGTTATAAACTTTATGAGCTACAGTAGGAGAATGTGTCCAACGATATTGTTTACTCTATGAAATCATCTTTTAGGACCCCAATGTGTTAGCTCATACACATATTGAAGTACAGGTAATTAACCCCCTGTAGGTAAGATTGGTCTCTGATTGGGTCCAAACCATATCTGTTTGAGTCAAAGGTTCCCCACTTTTTGTTGCCATATCCTTTTTTCTTCTCCTGCAAGCTGACCATTGGAATTAAAAGCGAGTCTGTTATTGGCTTTAATAGGAAAAAGAAACATTCTCACATCTGGATAATTTGGCTGCTTATTGCTGCTTGTCTAGTTGCAGTGTCAGCTAAATTATTTCCTTTTGCTTCCATGGTGGCAGCATTAGAATATCCTGGAATTTTTATAATTGCCACTTGTTTCAGTTGTTTTATGACATCTAATAATTCTGCAACCTGTTTTCTATTCTAATTTATGGGATGCCCTGAAGAAGTTAAGAAACCTCGCTGCTTCCACATCTTGAAGTTCTGAGCTATACCAAAGGCATAACTACTATCAGTGTAAATATTGGCTATTTGATCTTTGGCCAGTTGACAAGCTCAAGTTAGAGCAATTAACTCACCTTGTTGGGTAGGTCTTATTCAGGTAAATGAGAAACTTCAGTTATGTCCAGCATGGAAGTTATTGCATATATCCCTGTTCATCTTTCAGATAAGATCCATATGTGAACCAAACTACTATAAGTCAGCATTATCAATAGGAGTTTCCTGTAAACCATTCTTAGAAACAAAAGGGTGGTTAGTAAGCAAAACACAATAGTGGATGTCTTCATCCTTCAAAAATGGTAGCAAATTTGGGTTAAAACTGTTATGTCAAGTTAAAGTAATATTAGGCGCAGAAAACAAGAGTATTTCATAAGATGCCAGTTGACTGATGGAAGTGTTCAGTGTGATGAAAGTTCAGTGGAAATTCAACAGAATGTGGAACATAAGTAAAGGAGAGCCCATAACCATCTCCTCTGTTTGTTTCTGTCATGGAGAGAGGGAGCCTTTTGGCTACTGAGTCTAACTGCTGCCTGTAATCGCCTATATGTCTATAATGATCTCTAAGTTTTTGAGTTAAAACTCCTAAAGCGTTTTCTTTATTTTCATGTATAAAAAGGAACAAAATTTATAATTAGGGTGTCCCAGATGGGAGCTTTTAGATAATACTCCCTCTAGAGCTTCTTCAGCTTGTTTCCCTGTGGGGTTCTATTGAATTGGATCAGGTCCATCTGATTTTAATAAGACATATGGAGGCTGAGCCATTGATGAAAAATTTGGAACCCAATTGGAATAGTATTCAGTTAGACTCAGGAACCTTTTAAGCTGTTTCTGGTTTATTTGTTTTTAGAAGAGAAAAGGAGGTTATTTCTCTAATTCTTTCTGGGTTAATTAGCAGCCCATCTTTAGATGTTAGATGACCAGGGTATTTTACTTGGAGTTTTAAATTGGGTCGAAGCTTGTCCTTTGAGATCCTATGTCCCTTTATGGCTAGCTATTGGAATAGGTAAATTGTGTCCTCTTGTAATCTAATATGTCCAAGAGCATAAAGGTAAATCATCCACATATTGGATTAGAATAGAATCTCTGGAAAATTCAACATCATTCAAATCAGCTTTCAGTATCTGAGAGAAATAGGTGGGACTCCCTGTATATCCCTGGGGCATTACTGTCCAAATAAATTCACGATCTTCCCAGATAAAAGCAACTTTTATGTTTTGTTTACTGACCACTGTCTTTTTTCCTAGGAATGGTTTACAGGAAACTCCTATTGATAATTCTGACTTAATTTGGTTTACAGATAGATCTTATCTGAAAGATGAATAAGGACATCACCAAACTGCCTTTTCCTTTCCTTTTCTTACCTTTCCTTTCCTCTTCTCTTCTTTCTTTCCTTTTCTTTTCTTTTGTTTTCCTTTCTTTCTTTTTCTTTCCTTTTTTTCCTTCACAGGAATACTGAAAAAAGCACTACATAATTCTATCCCTGAAAAATATTGGCACTCCATAGGAGTAGCTAAAAGTAGATAATTAAGACATGATCCCTACCCAAAAGGAGCTTGCAATCTAGTAAGATTATTATCCAAATAAAGAAAATTATAAACTGATGAACAAAAAGATAGATACAGAGGTAGTAAAGCATCAAACAGACTGTCAAATTACAGTGGTTAGGAAGAGGTGGGGTAGATGAGATCAATCGAAGGACTTGTATGCATGCATATAAGCATAACTAAAGGATGCAAGACACTGGGGGGTGAGGGCATGCATGGGAGTGGAGTGGAGAGGGTCATTGGGAAGATATGTATACATGTAATACATTAATAAAAAAATGGGGAAAATGATTATTATCTATTGAGTGTTTATCATGTGCTAAGCATCTTCCACAAGTTTAATTTGATCCTTCCAATTGCTGTGTTTAAGGAAGAAGTTATTAGTCTCATTTCGACATGAGGGAATTGAGACCAAGGATGTTAAGTTACCAGTTCAAATCAGTATAACCACTTAAAGGATGGAGTGGGGGTGGAAACCTGAGCCCAAGCTACCATTATATTTCTCCAGGATTATGGTGAGAGTCTCCCGATGAGGCTTCGACCCATGCTCCAAACCTTTCGCTTTCACCACACCACTCCTCTGCTCCAAGCCCTGCAATGGCTCCCTCTTTCTCACTCAGAGTAAGAGGCAATGTCTTTTCACAGGGTTTGTGGATTTGGGACCACAGGATGCCTTTATTTATAGCTATGAGATCCTATACGAATCTCCATCCTTTTCCATTGGATTTCTTAACTGGAAGGTAGGAGAATTATAGCATTAAAAGTCCCCCCACTCCCACTTTAAGTAGTCTTATATAATAGGCTTGATTCCACTAGGTTTTACAGGATATTGATGAATGAATATTAGGTGAAGGCAAAGTATTGTCAATGGTTTTCAATAGAAGTGGGTGACTTAGTCTTGCCAATACTGGACTGGAAAAGGCCCAAAGTTGCATTGGAACATCCTATAACAAACATTCAGTCAGCCTTAACATCAGTTTCTTCTTATGGAGTTTTCTTTAAAATTGTTGTTTTCCCAGTTGGTTTAATGTCTGATTTATTTCATTCTCAATACAATTCACCCTCTGGGAAAAGGATATATGGGTATCTTTGATTTCAAGAAAGTCTCAGCCGTAGCCAGTTTGGCTCAGTGGATAGAGCATCAGCCTGTGGACCAAAGGGTCCTGGGTTCCATTCCAGTCAAGGGCATGATGCAGGCTCCTTGGTTGCAGGCTCTGCCCCAGTATGGGCCCTGGTCGGGGCTCATGCAGCAGGCAACCAATAGATGTTTCTCTCACTTTGATGTTTCTCTCTGTCTTTCCCTCTCTCTTCTAATCTCCCTAAAAATAAATGGAAAAATATCCTCAGATGAGCAATAACAAAAAAAGAAGAAAAAGAAAAAAGGTAATCTCACCCTGCCAGGTGAATTTGGCCAGATTTGACTAGTAAAAATATCTGTTGTCCCAAAACATTCCCTAGCTGGAAGGGAACAGGTTCAAACATTCTCTAGCTGGAAGGAAACAGGTTCTATCTAAAAAACATTGCTGTTTGCCCTAACCAGTTTAGCTCAGTGAATAGAGTGTCAGCCTGTGGCCTGAAGGGTACCAGGTTCAATTCTGATCAAGGGCACATGCCTGGGTTACAGGCTTGATCCCCAGTAGAGGCGTGCAGGAGTCAGCCAATTAATGATTCTTTCTCATCATTGATGTTTCTACCTCTCTTTCTCTCATCTTTCCTCTCTGAAATGAATAAAAAATATATATTTTTTTAAATTGGTGATTGGATGGCCCTATTGCTTTGAACTGGTAAACCTAACTTCCTTGGTCTCAATTCCCTTTTCTACAGAAGCCTAGAGGGAGAGGACAGCTTAGTTAGGCATGGTTAAGAACAGACAAAGTAGCCCCAACACCTAGATCTACAGGGGGCATAGTAAGTTCCCCTTTTATGGTCATTTCAATTTCTTCTAAAGTATTGTAAGGAGAAGGAGAAATTACTGTTTCTTTTCTTTTTCTAAAGTCCCATTTCTGTTTTCTACAATCCTTCTTAAGGTAACCTAGCTTTCTACATAAAATAAAAGCAGATTCCTCTGAGGAAGTTTTTGAAAACTTACATGGTAATTCTGTTGCTTTGCTCTCAGAAACCATTAAGAGTATTAATTGAAATAGGTCAAAATAATCAAGATCATGTGACCTAACAGTTAAATCACATTCCTTTACAAACCCTGCATGGTCCTGAAGAGGTTCAGGAAATGTTTAATTAGATTCCTTAGTTCTGTTTTAGTACAAGGAGAAGTGGATTTTGGCTAGCTTTCCATGCCTGAGACTGGCTTTTTGCTAAAATGAGCTGTTAGAATTTCTAGCTTGTTTTGTTTTGCTTTTCTCGTCTATCCTGGTCTGGTTTTCTGTTCTGAGTGTCCCCTCTGTCAGTAGGTAGCTGTGGTGGACATGTAGAAGAGAGAGAAGGGGGAGGAGGAAAGGAGTGTAAGTCAGACAGCAAAGTAACCAGCAGAGTGGGCAGTTGGAGAAGAGAAAGAGTGGGTGCTGGCATTGAGTAGCTTGGGAAACTTCTTTAGTTCAGGAAGAGCCTCTAAAATTGCCTTATTAACTTCCTGGAAAGAAGAATGTCTCTCTGTGCTCTGCTTCAGAGCCTTCTATTTGCCAATTGAGGGAAGCCTCTCATTCATTAAATTCGATTTCAAAGCCGGGTTTTTTTCTATTGTACATGTAAAAATCAATTCAGGTGTCAAAAGAGCTCCATTTTGGTCATCTTAAGTTCATGTCAATTCCAGTTGAATCCTCCCATTTCTGTAAGTACTTGCAAGTAAAGCTCCTTATGTACATCTGCAGAGGTATTAATGGGGGCTGAGGGTGGGGGCTTGTCAGCCCTGGAGGCATGATTTCCAAAACCCATGTTAGCTTCATTTTATTTTGAGATCTGTGGAGTCTGAACACATTTCCAGGGATATTGTGTGGTGGGTTGAAGTGTGGCACTTACAGGCTGAGCTCCAAGGGGCTGTCACCTCCCAAATTGCTCCAACCCTCTGACATGTCTTGGTTTCTCTCCCGGCTGTCTAATAGAACTGTGAGAGCTAGATAGCCAGCCCTTCTGTTTGAGTCCTGGGACAAATCAGTTATTTCATTACAGTTGTATTGGAATTCCCTATGGGGCCCTGTTTGTTTTGAGGGCTCTGACACTACACTGATTCTTAGTCACTCCCTCCAGCTTGAATACTCAAATTTCAAGCTGGAGGGAGTAAATGCCCTTTATCTTTGGAGCTATACGAGTTCAGAGTCTCATTTACTCAGCAAAAAATTTTGTTCAGACTTACAATAAATGTTTCCAATTAAGCAGCTCACATATAAAACCATCCACTCATTTTTTTTCTCCTATCTGAGTTATCTCAACCCTTAACCTTCAGTGCCACCTCAAGGATTTTTATGTTTTAAAGGACAACTCAAATAAAATTAAGGGCCTCCTACCTTAAAACAGAGAGATCTGGATTTTCAAGAAAACTCACCCAAATTCACCTGATGCAGAGTAATGAGGCCCTGCTGGTACCTAGCACCAGTTTTGTGCCTGCCAGGTGGTCCCGGATGGGCTTCTTTGGATAAAAAATGTCCAAACCTGTAGAGAATTTTTATATGAGTTTATTTGAGTCAAAATGATGACAGTTACCAGGAGGCAAAATCTCAAGAAATTGAGAAAATGCTCCAGAGAATGGCAGTTTTGCAGTTTATTTTATACATTACAATGAAAGGAGATGTAAGGAAGGTTATAGGAAATCCACACATGGTAGATTAAGGGTGTAGGAGAAAGCAAGGTGGGGGGAGGGGACCTCTGGGATTGGATAAAAAGGCAAAATAGAGTAACACATACTTCTTTTACATTTGTGGGTACAGCACATAGAGATGGCATTTGGGGAACCAGACAATGGGGGGTTCTGTGTCTGTTCTGGTGCTGGTGGTTGAGCCCTGAGGGGTCTGGGAAAGGAGATTACTCTGACATTTCAAATATGTTATTTTACATGTAAAAAGACAATGGACAGCCTCAGTTGAGATAAAGATTAACTTTTGCCAATGGAGCTACAGGCCTAGAAGGAGACTACCCGCCATAACTCATACTTACTTAGAAATGTTTCTGTTTGACTCTCCTATGTGGTCAATTGAGGCTCTGAGTTTGCAGGGCCCACTATGCAGGCCTCTGCTGAGCTTGGCAGGTTCAGTTTGTGGTTCCCTTTTCATCTACAAATTACAGATGGGAAGACAAGAGCCTGGCAAGTCCACGCTTGGTCAGTGCTTGCCGGATGTCTCCCTTCACTCAGTTTTCTACAGGCCAGCGCTGTCCCGTAGAAGTTTCCGTGACGATGGAAATGTTCTCTGTCTGTACTCCCAGTATAGTAGCCACCAGCCCCCAGTGGTTAGTGAGCGCTTGAAAGGTGGCCACTGAGTCTGAGGACTGAATCTTTAATTAAAACTTAAATAGCCAGATGTGACTACTGTATTGAATGGTGCAACTCTCGAGTCATTTTAAAACGAACTGAGGCACAAATCTGTCCCACCTCTCTTGGGACCTTACTGCTTCTGTTCCTCTTTTTTCCAGAGCTGCTACTGAATTTAGTGAGTAGTTCACAAGTGCCTAGTGAGCCACTTGTGCTGGGAGTGACCCAGAGCAGAATGATGAAAGGAAGTCACCATCGCAGGAGAAAAACCAGACTCAGGCCCAGGTTCTGGGAGTGGGGATAGGGGTAGGAAGATGCTCCATGTGCCAAATTGATAGGGACCTTTTGATGAAATATCAGTATATAATTGCTATTAGAATACGTGGGTTCAGGCATATTATTGATCAGCAGATGCACAAATGTTGATTTTTGTCTCAAAAGAATGAATAGATGCCAATTTTTTCTTTTCAAATCATGTGCCCAGTATAACTGCTATCCACAGTGCTAGAGATATGAATATAAATATTCTATCTGGATATGTTCACACTGACAAAATGTTGAACATCTTCGCTTTTGAAGGTATTGTATTGGTACAAAGATGATTAAGACATGATCCCTACCCAAAAGGAGCTTTATATTTCTTCAGGATTATGGTGAGAGTCTCCTAATGAGTCTTCGACCCATGCTTCAACCCCTGTTCTCTCACCACACCACTCCTCTGCTCCAAGCCCTGCAATGGCTCCCTCTTTCTCACCCAGAGTAAGGGGCAACATCTTTACACAGGCCTGCAAGAACCTGTATTATTCTCTCTGTTGCCTCACTGCCCACTCTCCTCTACTTCGTTTACTCTGCTCACATCATTCAGGCCTCCTCTCAATGGGGAGCCTCTGTACCAGTGGGTCCCTCTTAGATATCACACTTTGTATGATGTCTAAGTGATGCTCTCATCCATTGCAAGTTTCTAAAGAAGTGTCACTTTCTCAGTGAGACTTCCTCTGAGCATGCACTCTCCAGCTCCTTACCCCTCTTCATTTTGACTTTTAGGACCTGTTACATATTTATAAGTTACTTACTTTTGTTAACTGTTGCCATTTCCCTGCATGCATGTTAGTTATTTGAGGGCAGGATTTCCTGCACACCCCTTCCTCACCCACCTCTCCCCACCCCACCACTGCATGGTCCAAACACCTAGAAGATGCCTAATACATAGTGGATGTTCAGTAGATGTTTATTGACTAAAGATGATTGAAGCTCATGTTTGTTCAATTTCAAAGTCAGACTCACTCACATTTTATATATACTGTACTAGTAAATCATCCTTGTTTAGGTCTGGTAAGTTGTCCTGATTCCTTTAAAATGCATACCTGTGTAGAATTACATGGGAGAACCAGAATAACCCCCACACAATATATGTTGAGCTGACTTCCTTTAGTTTTAAGATAGGTCTTGGCCTAGTACTAAATAAAGAAGCTGTTACTTGTAGCTTCACAGAAGGCCAATCAGCCATGGTCAGGAATTGTGGATGAGCTTACATATATGAGTATATTGCCCAGCATTGAAGATTGGCCATGTGTGTGTGTGTGTGTGTGTGTGTGTGCATTCTTGCATGTGCATGTGTGACTTTGTCCCATACAGAAGCAGAAATACTGTGCTTATTATTACCAGCCCTGTTAAAGGCAGACATGCTGAAGGAACATAGTACCTTAGCCAGTATATGTAGTATGAAAGGATGTGGTTTTAGAATTAAGATACAAGTTTTGCCACTTTGCTATTCAAAATATTTAATAGAAATCATATTTCTCTTTTTGAAAAAAAAAAATAACCCACAGGTTATTCTTGGTGAGAATTTGACCTCAAATTGTCCAGAGGTTATCTATGAAATTAAAGAAGAAACACCTGTTTTTTACAAACTTGTTCCACATCCTGAGAAGAATATCTACATCTACTTAACAGCTGGAAAAGAGGTAGGTAAAAAACTAGTTACTGCTTCTGACTTATGAATATAGTGGTTAATTGATGTCATTATCTAGTAGTGAAGCTTTTACTTTGAACTACTGAGTTTAACCATCGCTGCAGGCAATGGTTCATAAGCACAGAATTAAAAACATTACTGTCAGTAACTAAGCAAGAAATATTACCTGTGTAGACAGTGTTATTATTGGCAATATTTCCAATGCCAGGTTTTGCAGAGGAGGATGTGCATGCAAATGGCGCACCATCAGCAAGGTGACTGAATTTACACATTTATTTTGTGGGCTCTGAACGATTAGATGCATTTATGAATATAACCAATGGGATTACCTTTGGAATTTGGGGTTAATATCAGTTCACAGTCTCATACACATTCATTAACCAGGAAATATATGGCACTTGTCCTCCCTCTCTTAATTTAGTTGGCTGTTTTTTTAGTTTTTTCTTCTTGCTTCTGCTTACTGAATTACAAAGGATACCTTTCTACATTTTCTTCGTTTTTACAAAATGCTTCACCAAGAGAAAGGGGAGATAAACTTTTTACTGAGTCTCTCCTGACTATGTACTAATTATCATTCTACATATGGTCTCTTGATGAGACACATAGAGTTGTGTACACACACTTATAATAAATAATATTAATGAAAAGTATTAATAATTTAATGATATAAAAATACCTTTGTTTTATATATGAAGAATCTATGACTTGGAAAGGTTAAATAACTTGCTCAAGGATACATATATAGCTTAGGCCTGACAGAACTAGGATTTAAATTATGCTCTGATCTTTTAAAGCCCATCATAAATTAGATCAAATCACAAATTTGTGAAAACTGAAAGGCCATTTTGGCACAGTGGTTTTAACCCATGATTATTTGAATATACAAAGTACAAAGAATATAATTGAGACTTACATAATTATATCAAAGATATAATTATGATGCTCATGGCCTACCCCAATTTTTCATTCTTTTTCTCTCAAGCACTCTAAGGACTATAGCAATGGCATTAATCTATATGTGTTGTTAGAGCCACAGAATAGCTTTGTGAGCACTTAGGAATTCCAATTCCTGGAATTCCTAAAAAAGGCCTTATTGCTCTTTGCATGTTGAAAAGTCAGTTATGTCTAACTGACTACATCTCAATGGCCACTGGAACTCATATACCTTTTTTTGTCTACTCAACAAAGTGCATATATTAAGTAACAACTCCCATTCTCAGGCTGTATTTATCAAAGGCATCTAAAGCTAACAGTCAGGGGACTGACTGTGCTGCCACAAAGCTGATAAAATTCCAGCCCAAAGCACTAACACTTAAAGTCTAGCTTAGTCTGTGTGTGTTTTTCCATTCAGCTTTTAAAAACATTGCAAATGGCTCAGAAGTCTTCATTACCACCTTCCCTGGAACTCAAGACCATAGGGTGGGAACCACTGCAAGAGTCTCCAATAGCTGACAGGTGTTCCATTTCTGAAGGTGAACTGCTCTGATCTCTGTTCATCCCACTGATGTTCTGAGGAGACTTTTCCCCTAGGCACCGAAGCTGGTCATTCTTACACTCTTCACTTGGGTTTCTTGCTAGAGATCTTTTCCATGAGACTCTGGTTGGGCCAATATAATCCCAATGAAGGCAGACCAAAGGAAAGTCCTTTCTTAGATTTTTGGGAAAATACTGGTAGTAATAGCCAAACTAACACACCCTCGTATATCCATAGAATGGTATAATATGTAGCCATTAAAAATAACCACATGGATATCCATGCATAGCTGTGGAATAGTCACTATTGTGTGTTCAGTTGAAGAAGCAGGTCTACTGTAGTATTTATGGTGTCCTTTCTTTTATATTGAGTTATATGTTTGTTTAAGTATATTGTATGGTAATTCTTATAGAATATTCTAGAGATTCATATTCCATTAAATGCTCTGAGTAAAAATTGTCCTAGGAGCAGCTGTTACTGACTATCCCCCTGCTGGAGTATCATGTCCTCATATTCGAAAGCTCTGAGCCTTGTGCTAAGAAAACCTATTTTGCTTTTTCAGTGTAAGATTTCACATATTTGTTGGACTAGGCTCACTTTTCTCACATAATAGCAATAGCCAACATTTATTGACCACTTAGTATATGCCAGACAATGTTTGTAATAGCCCCAGGAAGTCTGCAGCACCATCACCATTTCACGGATGAGAAAACAAGGTTAGAAAGCTTATGTGACATTTATGAAACCCTCCCAACCCCCCAGAATTACAAAGATGTTTGTGAGCTACAAGGAAATACCCACATGCTGGTTACCATTAGCTCAGGCTGGTGGTCCGTCAGTATGTCTGTCAGCAGCACCGAGAACTGTAAAATGGATGGGCGTGGTTATCCTCCATGAAGTCAACTTAGAAGATATTCCTCAGGATTGCTCATTTTCCTCACAGACCCCTCCTAGTGCTCTCTGTAACTCTAACCTTTTAAAGAAGTTACTTATACTTTCTAACAGATATAACTTCCTGGCCTCAGGAGTCCCACAGGTTTCTTCACTACCTTCTGTGGGTGCCGTGCAATCCTCAGGTCCCTGCCTCCCACTGCCTGCTTCAAGAACCTGCCTGCCTCCCGAGCCTGCGTCTGCCCAGCACTGCACCCTGTCTGTGGCTTTTTCTGACAACTGGAAGAAGCGGCTCTAGGGGCAGGGAATGATTGAAAACTCCCCTGTTTTGTTTTGTTTTTACTTTCAACTCCAGGATGGGGAGGGTGTGAGGTAATGGAACCCTCTCCCTTCCTCCCGCCCCGACCCCCTATGAGAAGAGTGGAGGTTTCTACTTTCTTGTCCAGGGATAACCTGGTGCTGCTTCAGATCAGAGCCTTTGCTATTTCCAGATGCTCATTTCCAAGTACTGTTGTCTCTGTATGAAGCCAGCTGACCTGATTCCACAGACCAGAAACCTAACTGCATATCAGACTCACCTGAGGAGTTTAAAGGTGCAGACTCCTCAACTGGCCCTAGACCTCCTCAGCTGGAGTCCTCGCAGGGGGTGGCTGGGAATCGGCACTTTCACAAGCTTCCAAGGTGATTCTGATAACCTGTCTCCACCTTGGGACTTGAGACCCCTGCCCATTGTCACCGTGGAGGCATTCAGAGTATGAGCCCATAAACGTCTGTAGCCCGTCATCAGATAAGGGGTGGCGGTTTTTCTGGTGTTGTTTATCATTCTGTCTGAACCGCTATCATCTTTCTTTTTAGGTGAGGAGAGTTCAAGTTGCAAACTGCAATAAGCATAAGTCCTGTTTGGAGTGCCTAACAGCGGCAGACCCTCACTGCGGTTGGTGCCATTCACTACAGAGGTATCTGAATGCTTTTTCACCAGCTCACATCTTCAGAAAAGGGTCACACGCAGAACACTTGTTGTGCCACTTTAACAATTTGTTCCAACGACCTGGGGGCACTGACCTCTGTGCAACTAAAATATCATTGTGTGATCCAAATTAATTCCCAGGGATGTTCCCAGCCAAGTCAGTGCTTCTCAATCATCTGACCCAGACCACTCAGGGTCGCCCACTCTGGGGGTGAGAAGGCCAGGCATGTGACATAAGGGAGGGTGGGCTGGAGCTGTCAGTCTGCTTTTACTTTCTGCAGACTCCTGAGACAGGGGGAAGGTTCTCCCTCAGGGAAGGTAGAAGAATAGGGCTGTTTGAAATTTTTCAAATGAATCCTCATAATGTCATGTATTGGGTTAGTGCAGCGAAAGCCTTATTATTGATGCTGTTGTCTCTGAATGCGTCGTACAGCTATGGGCCTGATGTACAACCTCAGGCTCCCGGCAGAATCTGCCCAGCCTGCTTTTGAATTACGATGCTCACGACCCATCTAGGCTCAGGGGCGACTTGGAGCTGCTTCCTCACCATGGCAGCTCGTAGCATCACTGGGACCCGCCTGGTTGGATTGCTGTTGCCATGGCAACCCAGTACTTGCTCTCTGTAGAAGCAAGGAGGAGAGAGCCTGAGCTGCAGCTCAGGCAGGAGAAGAAAAAAAAACAAACCATAACAGTGTCTGTCAGTTTGGTGCTTTCTATTTTCAAAGGTAAAAAAGGATAAGAAAGAGTAGAACAGGTGCAGAGAAGCTGAAGGCTGAACAAGGGGAGGTTTAAGGAAAGAACAGAGGACTAGGAAGAGAATTTGGGAGCCTCTAGGGAATGAAGCCAAGAGCAGTAAAGGGAGAGGGGGGAAATGCAATGTAAGCAAGAGATCTAGAAAACAAACTGAAAATATAGGGGTGGAATTAAGAGTTCAGAGAGGACGTCCAAAGTTGAGATGCAGCAAGACACATAATTGCTGGTGCCTTCCACTGTGCCTCCTTCCTGGACTGATTGCATAGAATCTCTGGCAGACAAAAGAAGCAGGGCCAGGAGAATTCTCATGAATAATTGTAACCTGGTAGGAACGTTTGCCTCCCCAAGAGTAGAGTTTAAAGAATTAGCTGATCATGAACAGCATTTCTTCATCGCACACCCACTAAACAGTCTTGCCGTAATCTTTCTAATCTGTTCCACTTATGTAGGTTCCCCGTCTGTATCTGTAGAGCTAGATGCAGGAGTTAATTCAGTGCCTGTGGTGGTGGCGGTGGTGGTGGTGGCGGTGGTGGTGGTGATGATGATGAGGGTGATTAAATAGCCACACATAGCTAGAGGCTACTGTATTGGCAAACACAGGACATGGGAGATGTCCAGACTGATTATATGAATTTGGGGGTTAGTAGTGTTTAGATGGACATAAAGAAGCCTTCAGACCATGCTGAGGAGGGAGTGTAAATTGAGGGGAGAAGTAGTTGGAGAACGAAGCATAGATGTAGGGTAGTTCTTAGGGGTCAGGGAGCTAAAGGGGAAACAGGACAGGAAGGGAACGGCCAGAAAAGAAAGAGGAGAAACTGAGAAAGGTAGTCTGGGAAGCCAGATGGAGGAGGGAGCATCCGCTGTGCCAGACTGTGCTACGAGGTCAGGCAAGAGAAGGGAGCTGCTCCACTGGACTTAGCAGGTGCTGACTGGTGCGTGTGACCAGGACAGTTGGGGAGATGTGCTAAAGCTGCCAGAGAAGATAACAGGAGGCAGAGCAGAGCCAACTCTTTAGAGGAGTTTTGGTGAGAAAAGTAGCAGAAAAGGGAGTCGATGCTGGGGGGAAAGTGGAGTCCAGACAATTTTGTTGTTTATGAGAGGCATTAAATCACAGTGCATTTTGGGACTGTTGGGAAAGGTCCAGTAGAGAGGGAGAAACTGATGATGCAGGAGGGAGAAGAGAGCTGTGGAGTGTGTCTTTCAGCAGATGAGGAAAAACATGATCTGTCTAGTATACCGGCGGGGAGGCCAGCCTCACACAGGAGCAGGGGACAGTCCTTCTTGGTCATGGGAGGGAAGGTGAGGATATGGGCCCGGGAACAGGTGGGTGATGTAAGAACGCACCATGACTTTTCATATTGCTTACATCATTGTCAGTGACTTAAGACAAGTGAGAGTGAGGAGAGGTGGGTTTGAAGGGAGAAGAGAGAGAAGGTGTGAATTAGAGTGGGAGAGAGAAGGAGATGGGAAATAGAGAATCACTACCAGGAAGCTTTAGGGCCCACTTGAAGTATGTTGTCTTGCTTTTGAAGTGAGAGCAGTACATGTTTCGTAAGCCACATTTGGATCTGTTGGCATAGTCATTGAGCAGATGAGAGTTAGACCGAGTCAGAGTTGGGGCTTTGCCAGGAAGTACTTAAAGAGGGGGCAGAAGGATCTGGATGCTGAGGTTGCATGCTAGGGAGGGACCATGATAGTGATATGGATATTGATACTTATAATAGTAGACTTGGGGTCTTAAGCTATAAGTGAACTCTAAGGGGAGAGGGTGGTAAGGGATATGAGAAGGCAGACCTGTGTCCTGGGGGTTGTAGTTGAGGGGAAGACTTATTGAAGCTGGAAACTAAAAAAACCATAGTGGTTGACTATGGGAACTTGAAATTAAGGTCATAGAGGAGGTGGAGTTACTGGCAATGACAAGATCTAGGGTATGATTATGCAGCTAAAGTAGGATGGAGGACAAGATTATTGGCAGAGCGGTCAAGGAACTGAGGTGTCAGCCTGTTAGGTGGATTGATTATCTGCGTGAAAATTGCAATCACCAAGAATGACTATGGGAATAGTTTTGGAGAGTGAGAAGCCAGATATTCAAGAAAAGGAAGGCATAGGCCTGTCGGTGGGAGTGATTTACAGATGGTTACCACAGGCAGGAATTTGGGGTGATGTGGACTGATGGCATGAGCTTCAAAGAAGGGGTTGGGGGCTGTGCAGGCTTAGAAAGAAGGAAAGAAGAATTGTCCAGAAGAGAAGGTAAGATGCAAGCAGGACACCTACCATGGTGGGGAGGAAGCAGCTAGCCCTGAGCAGGCACACAGAAGCTGTGTCCTCAGGCAGAGCCAGGAAGAACTGGAGAAGAGGTTGAGGACACAGGGCTTCTATAAAAGCCTGCTAACTGCTGCCCCTGCTTCTGCTTTTACTCTGCCATCTCTGCCTTTTAAACTCTAAACCAGATCATGCCATTTCCCAGCTTAACCTCCACTGGCTTCTGTCTTAGAGTTCATCCTGACTCCCTCAACCCCAGGGTTTGCATCCAAGGCTTTCTATAGTCTGGCCCTGCGCTACTTCTCAGACTCTAATGCCTCTCTCCTCCATTTCTTCCTTTCTGACTCAGGAACATGCCAAGCTTGTTCCTGTCTAAGGGACTTTGCACTTGCTATTTCCTCATTCTAGAATACTCTTCCCCAGATCTTTGCACAATTGGCTTTCTTGATCATCATATCCCAGCTCACATATCTCCCTGGAGTTGTCCAGCCTGAAGTAACCTCCCCTCACTCAGTGACATCACTGCTTTATTTCCTTCATGGCCCACCACTATTGGAAATGATCTTATTTCTCTGCCTCTTTCTTTCTTAAAATGTAAGTTGCATAGGGACCTAGTCTTGTTCAATATTGTATTCCGTAGAATCTAGAACAGTGCCTGGAACATAGTAGGTATACTGTATATTAAATGAATGGAGTAGAATGATTGGGAAATTCTACTAATTGCTGAAGACTTGTGGATTAAGTATTATAAAGTGCTCTGGACTTGTGGGTGGATGGACCTTCCACCCATGTCAGATTATTTGGTTTCCACACTGGCTTGGTTCTGGCTTGATATTTAATAAAAGTAAGCTTCAGATCTCTGACTCACATGAAACTCCAGTACCATTCAAAATTAGGAATTCTAAAGGGGAATTTTTTTTTATAACTGTAGAGCATCCCACTGTGTTTATTTTAAATGCTGCAGATGTATTTAGAAAAATAACTTATTTTCTCAGTTGAGAAGGTGAGCTTACTTGCCTGTGTATCTAGAAAGTAGAATTCTTTGGGGATGGGGCAAGAAAATGATCTTAACTTCCTTTGGATGGGGTGTTAAAAATAGGCATCCATTAAAAGCAGATAAAAAGCAACTAGATAAACAATGAGCTCTAAAAAGTCTGGTATTTTATTGTTGGAACTTCACATCCAACCTGTGATGAATTTGCCTGTGTGGGTGGAAAGTGAGTTTTTGCAGGCTGAATATCTTGAATTGGGAAGAAGTTTCTCAGTTTCTCCCATATTTCAAAGCATAGCACATGTGTTCCACAAAACTGGCAATCCTGAACCAATGAAATGATGAGGTTCCAAAAGTTCACCTGTATGTTTGCACTCAGAATGCATTTTCCCATAGAAACAATTTCATCAGTCAAGGGCTGACTCCCAAGTCAGCCCACACAACTCAATTTATTTAATTTCAATAAATTGTTTATTGAATATCTACCAAGAACTCAAGGTGGGAAGTCAGATAATTAGCTGATATTGAGGAAATCAGTTGCCACTCTTGGGCTTAAGGAATTCACACATTAACTAGGAGACAGACGTGTCAATGTTCAAGGTTCATTCATTCAGTTGTACATCCAGTCAGTAGGTATTTTTTGAACACCTGCAATATGCTAAGCCCTGTGCTAGGTGCTTGAGATGCAGTCTTTCTTGCCTATATGGAGCTTGCAACCTAGTGAAGGATGTAGACAAATGTAGTAGGGTTCTGCTCCAATAATACTGAGTAACAAACTCTTAGTGATTTACAAGAACAAACATTTGTGGGGTTATTTTTTGTTTGTTTGTTTTATTTTGCTCTGGGGGTTAGTGGCCTCAAGCTGCAGGTCAAGAGTTTGATTCAGGTCTGCTTTACATATCTCTCATCCTGCACATGCTCTTCTCAAGGCAGATAGATGAAGCACAGAGTCCAAGTTAAATTCTGCAACACATTCAAAGTCTCTGCTCACATCATGTTTGCAAGCAAATTATATATCCAAACCCAACGTCAGTGAGGTAGGTTGTTATCTTCTGCCCATTCCAGTGGGAGACAATGCAAAGGGACATGGAAAAGCCTATGCAGGTGTCATTTCAGTGCAGGAGAGATTGAAGAACTTGGAACAGTAATCCAGTCTGCCTTAATCAGGAGCTACCACCAATTTACTAATGAGAAAATAGAACACAGTAAGAGTTAGCACAGAGGAAGCAAAGGTTAACTGGGAAACCATCTAACCAAAACTTAAAAGATCAGGGAAGGCTTCCTGGAGGAAGGGATGTCTAAGTTGGACCTAAAGTGTGAGCAGATATCAGCCAAGTAAAGAAGAGTGGGGAGGGCAGAGCTGGCTCAGAGACCAGGCTGTGCCAAGTCCAGGAGCTATAAGAGAGCCTGGTGAATGTAGTCTAGCGGAGAAGTGCTGGGAAATGAGGGTGGCATGCTAGGCAGTGCCAGGTGAGGCTGGGTCTTACAGGCCATGTTAAATTTGGATTTTGTTGGAAGGACTTTGGGGAGCTATTGCCGGGCTAGAAGAGAGACTAGATCAGATGTGTGTTTTAGAACAAGCAAAATAGACCACAGGAGACACTGCTGGAAGCTGCAGATCATGTAGAAGATGGCAGTAAGCCAGCAAGAGACTCGGGGTTGAATTAGAGAGAAGACAGTGGCAATAGGAAGGAGTGGGTAGATTTAAGAGCTAGGTGAAAGATAGTCTTGACAGGATTTAGCAATTAATTGGATTCCCCCTTGAGTCTGACACACTAAAAATAGGGCCATACAATGAAAAATAAAATATCCAGGTGGCCACTATTTTTCTGGAAGATGTATTCTTTCCCTTTTAATATAAGTCTTCACAAAGAAAATAAAGAAATAATATCCAAACATACTAGTACACTGGATTCCTACTGTGTCCCAGGCACTGGATGAGGCACTAGGTTGGAGCCCAAATAATGAGCACCTAAGTCAGATGGGGAAGGACTTTGAACAGAGCCAGGGCTGAGTGTCAGAGAGTACAGTGGGTGGGTTATCGTTCTTTTCCAAGCAAGGCAGGACTTTGGTGGTGAGATTATAGAAGGAGAAGTGCAGGTGTCTGGCTTGGGTGCTCAGAAGGACAGAGTTGTCATTGCAAAGTAGGATGGAGCCTTTGGGATGCACAGCAGTGTGGGGGTGACTCTCCCACAGGCACCAGGTATCATTTAGCAGGGGAGGAAGAATGCAGGTCCTGGGATCAGCTTGCTTGAGATTGAATCAGGGCTTCAATGTGATCTGCAAGTTTCTTTTTTCTGCCAAATCGCCTGTTCTATACAGCAGGGTTCTAATCTTGTAGGGTTGCTGAGAGGATTAAATCAGATGATGTGCATGAAATCCTAGGCACGGTGCCGGTTCACAGTCAGCACTCCAGTAACATTTAGCTGTAAGATGGTAGGACCCCAGAGCGGGGAGCCATCACTTGTAACCAACATTGAGAAGGCTTCTGAGAGGAAGTGGCATTAAAATTCAGCCTTCATCTGGAGTAGACTTTCCTGAGGGAAGAGGGTGTGGAGGCACTTCATGCAGAGAATCTAGAAGAGGTCTTTGAGGGAGTGGCAGATGAATTATATCACTCCAGCTTTGGCCCAAAAGGCTGGGTGTGGCCAGAATGAGAAGGGCTCTGAGCTTGGACTTTATTGGTTGCTGCTGGGAACTTACTAAAGGGATTTAGCAGAGGGCTGACATCATATATGTATTTTAAAAGGATTGTTGTGATGGCAGTGGAGAAGATGAACTGTGTTAACCTAGGCATCAGCTGAACCGAACTTTGCCTCCCTACCCTTACAGGATCCCTGTCTCTTGGTACATTTTGTAAAGGGTGAGTTTATCTCATGTATCTTCCTGAGTCTTCTCCTTGGCAGCTGTTTCATGAACCCCCCCACTTCTCTTAGCACCACCACGGAGCTCTGCTTGCTTTGGCCCCAGTTACATAAAGGAACTAGGGCTCTCTACAAAAGAGGCCATACTCGTCTTTATTGTCCCATTCTATAGTGCCCCATCCCACACAGGATGTGTACAGGGTGGGGACAGAGCCCCCACGCATGCTAATTATAAGGTGTTTGCAGGCTCCCCTTGATTATTTATATGAATTTAACGTTTGCCCGTATTCTTCATGTTTCTTTCATGCTGATAGTTGTAGACAGCCAGCCCCTGGGGGCAGTTGTTAGGTTTTCAGCTGCTGGTCATCTATTCTGCACATGAGACTGTGAACACGGTCATTTCTCAACTTGGCCTAACAACAGGGCTCTGTGGCCAGTTCCCTGTCAGATTTTCTGAAAGGTTTGGGGGTAACACAAGGGGGTTTTGAACACAGAGAGAAAACTGAAATTTGAATGCTAAACATATGTATGCCTCAGAATAACAATCAAAGGAATTAAATAATTTGCTTATGGCCATATCCAGTTTCTTGCATTGCTCTCTTGCCTTGAGGTCTGCCTTTCTTCTCTCCTCCAACAGACATTCCTTCCTCAAGGCTCCCAGGTCTAATAATTAACCCAAAGGCAATGGGTTGTTGTTGCCCTAAACCTTGACCAAGATAACCCCTGGTAACCTTTTGCCACATTCTCCTGAAGCCTAAGTCACTGCCGTCCAGTCCGCCGTCATGAGAGGTGGACAGTGCTGCAGAGAAGACCACTGAGGGCTTTTTGGTAGAGGAGTCCATCAGGTGTGTGCCCACTTAGTCTCCAGAATGCAGTTGGGTGCCCTTCCCTCAGGAAGCCCACCTTGACCCAGGCTGGGCCAGGAGACGGGTCTGCATGCTTGGAGAAGAATATGCTGTGTCATGCACATTCTAGCTCATGGTCCATTTAGGTCTTCTCCAACCCTATGCAGTAAGGTCTGTAGGAAGAGTAACCCATTGAGATGCACAGCAGTGCTGGGGGTGACTGTCACTCTGTCAGTGGGAGCGGTCCATCAGAGGAGGAAGAATGCAGTACCCACTTTATAGCCTTATGTTGTGTATTTCTTTCACACTGCTGCTAACACATTATCGCCATCTTGATAGCTTAAAACAACATATGTTTATTTATCTTACAGTTTGGGAGGTCAAAAACCTGCAGTGGGTTTTACTGGGCTAAAATCAAGTATAAAAAGGGCTGTGTTCCTTCTAGAAGCTGTAGGGAGACTCTGCTTTCTTATCTTTCTCTAGCCCTGGAGGCAGCCTGCATTCCTTGGCTCCTGGCTCCTTTTAGCATCTTCAAAACCAGCAGTGTAGCATCTTCACTTCTCTTTGCTTCTGGACTCTGTTTCCATCATCACATTTCCTTCTCTGACTCTGACCCTCCTGCCTCTTCTTATAGGGAACTTTCTGAGTACTTTCGGCCCACACAGATAACTCAAGATAATTTTGAGACCCTTAATCTCCTCCCAAAGTCCTTTTGGCCATGTGTAGTAACATATTCACAGGTTGCAGAAGTTAAAACATGGATATCTTTGAAAGCCATTATTCTACCTGTCACAGGTTGAATAAAAGTACTAGTAGTGCAAGGATGAGGAGCCTTTTTTTTCTGCCAAGGGCAGTTTGGATACTTTATAACATCATTTTCGGGCTATACAAAATTATCAACTTAAAAATTAGCCTGCTATATTTGGTCAAACATTTAATTAACTCACCCCTAATGTCTTGGCAGGGCCAACCAAATGATTTCACAGGCCCTCAGGCCGGATGTTCCCCACTCTTGAAGTTGTGGAACCAGTATTCAAATCTAGGTTTAGCTCTAACTGCCAAGCCAGTATCATTGCCTACTCTGTAGTAAAAGGGAAGAGGAACAAAAAAGAAACACTGTTCCTCATCGCCATGGGAAGTGAGGGGAGAGCCTGGTCCAAATGGACCCTTATGACTGATTATGCATAAGAAAGATAATGGGACTCAAGGCCAGCCTGAGTTAAAGAAACCCTTCCACTTGAAAGTTAAGCATTCACTCATTTATTTATTGAGCACCTCATATATGTCAGACACTATCTCAAGCTGTAGGATTCTCCAGCAGTGAAAAACGTTGCCCTCTTGGAGTTCTTCTAGTGAGGTGTGTTCGTTTCCCAGGGCTGCTATAATAGATGACCACAAACAACACAGATTTAGCCTCTCACACTTTAGGAGGCTAGAAATCCAAAATGAAGGTGTCAGTAGGGCCATGTTCATCCAGGTTCAGGGGAGAATTCTTCCTCTCCTCTTCCAGCTCCTGGTGGCTCCTGGTGTTCCTGCTCGTGGCCGCATAACTCCTGTTTCCACCTCTGTCTTTACATGGCCTTTTCTCTTTGTGTCTAAATCTCCTCTCCTTTTTCTTATCAAGGTACCTATCATTGGGTATCTTAAATCCAGTATGATCTCATCTTGAGATTCTTAATTTATAGCATAGGCAAAGATCCTGTTTTCAGATAAGGTAACATTCTGAGGTTCTAGGTAGATATGAATCTAGGGGCAACATTATTCAGCTTACTATGTGAAGGAAGATGGACAGTGTAAAAATTCAGAAAGAAATAGCATGCGAGATGGTGATCAATGTCATGAAGAAAGATAAAGTAGAGGAAGGGAATGCTGGCTGGAAGTAGGGGAGTTTGCAGCTTCCAACCAGCGAGGTCCTGGGAAGGTTCTCTGAGATGGGAACAGCTGAGCCAAGGCCGGAAGGATCACATTCAGCTTTGGGGATGTCTCCCTTCACCAGGGTATGACCACATCTAACTGACTGACCAGGAAGACAGTTTGAAACGGACAATCATTCTAATTTTTCATGCAGTCTTCCTTCCCTTCCAAACCTGGGATGTGTTCCTGTGTTTGAAGGCTATGCAGTGACACTCCTTTATGGTCCAGTGAGGCTCTAATGACAGCAATAATGATAATAATGGGGCTTGGGGGCGGCCCCTCCTTCCCTCGTAAGAACCCCATTGTGCCGACTAATTGTGTAGAAGCAAGTAGGACAACTGTCTGTGGGGTGGAAGTAGTGGGGGGAGCAGAGAGAAATATGTTATTTGGGCCTTGGGCATTACTGAATTACCCTGGCAGAGGCCAGACCGTGCATACGGGTTCCCGAAAATGCTGGAAGGGATTAGGGGCCTTCTAATCATGGAGAAGGGTCTTGGGTGACACTGAATCCTCTGAATTCGTCACTTCTATCAGCTGTTAGAGGAGCTGTGAATAAATCCTACTTACTTCAAAGCAAAAGGTGAAGATGGGAAGAAACCAGTAAGGGTCAGCTCCGACTGACCACCAAGTGGCGGCACAGGGAGATGTGCACCTTCCACAGAAGCCTATTTTGTTTGGAGAGCAGTAACTGCGGGCCTCGGCGTCCAAACTGCTTATTGGTGCCATCTCTTAAATTGATGCTCTCCGACGTGGAACAAGTACCATTAGCAACACCCCTTTTAGTAAATATATGTTTTAATGGAATAGATTTTTTTGAAATGACCTTATCTTGGGCAGCAGGCACTTTCATAAGTATGTATCGATTGGCTTTAAATCCCTCAAATGCTCTCACTTGTCCTTGTAACCTAGCATTTGTCCTTTTCCCAGCAACTCTTCCATGTTCTTTCTTTTGTAATGTTTAATTACATTTAAATGCTTGTATTCTGCTATATTGAGCATGGGCCATTTCTGATATGCAAAGGGTGGTACTTAATTCTGTTTCAGGAAGATGAGGTTGTTATTGCCATTTGTTTACTAGTGGGGAATCTGAGGCCCAAAGAGGCTAAGAGATGTGCCCCATTACATGGAGAATGTATGGGAAAGCAGCTTTGAACCTAGATCTTCTGACTCAAAAGACATCATTTTCCCATTTTTAGTTCCATGCTACCTGTTTTGTTTAAATGCCTCACTTAGATTCTCTAGCTCATAGTTGGCATTTGGAAATAAAATTCCACTTTTAGTACACTCATCACCCACAAAAGAAACACATGGGGTGAAGGCCACAGATCCCTTTTGTGTGAGTGGTTCAGTCTGCAAATGTGTTTTCTGTGTGCTAAATAGCTCAAAGCTTTAAGACAAAGGCTGGTTTTCCACTGTGCCAGTTAACAGACTAACCGGTGAACAAAAATCAATGGA
This sequence comes from Lasiurus cinereus, assembly GCA_011751065.1. Taxonomy (NCBI): domain Eukaryota; kingdom Metazoa; phylum Chordata; class Mammalia; order Chiroptera; family Vespertilionidae; genus Lasiurus; species Lasiurus cinereus. Next base: position 36,959,744 of record JAAGEH010000304.1, read on the forward strand.
ACAACTTATGCTGGTATCATGGAGACATAGACAAGAATTTAGTCACTTTAAAATTTAATCCTCAATCCAATTCAGCTAACTTTTGTTGAATGCCAGCAGTGTGCCAGGCCCTGTACCAGGCCTTGAGGGAAACAAAGATGAATGAGACACTGTGCTGGAGAAGTTCACAGGTTAGTATAGGGAGCGGACATGGAACAAATAATTTCATTACACCGTGGAAAGTGCTCTCATAGCTGATGCTCAAGGAAAGACCCCAAAAAATGCTTTGGTCTTGGGAGGAAAGACAGGTGTGATTAAGAATCTTCCAAGAAGCCTTGAACTGTGCATGCCTTTATACATGGAAAAGGTATGCTGAATGTTGACTTGATGTCTGTGAGCAATACAAATGGGCTGTCTGGTCAACCTTAGTGCCCAAATCCCTGTCTCCTCACTACCCTTTTGTGTTTGTTTGGCTTGTGTCACCTAAATGTTTGCCTAAATTCTTTTTACTTGCCTGTGTAATAAATATAATGCTACTATGAATATTTATTGTAAACCTCAGCTAGATAGGTATATGTTTTTGTAACAACTCCATGGCATAGGAACTAATGTTATCTGCCTCTCTGCAGTTGGAAAGCCTGAGCTCAGAGACAAAATGTGATTTGTCCAAGGTCACTGGCCTGGAAATGGCAGAACCACTCTCTCCTTCCTTCATATATTCTATCTAGTCTGGTCTTTAACTAGTTTCTTGCAGAGACCAAGCTTTATCTGAACTCAAGGCCAAGGCACATGCTGTTTCTTCTGCCTGGAATGCTATCTATTCCCACTCTTCTTGATGTAGCCAGATCATTTCATCCTTGAGCTCTGAGCTGAAATGACACTTTCTTGACAAGCTTTTCTAAAGGAGTTGCTCCCTGCTATATTTTCAGTTTCTGCAGGAGACTTGCCTCAGTTTGAAATTATTTTAAATTATTGTCTGCTTATTTGGTTCCTGTTTGTGTGCCTCGCTGGAATGTAAGCTCATTAAAAGAGGGACCTTAAGTGACTTATTCACTGATGTGTACCCAGTGCCTACTACAGTGCTTGGTGTCCAGTGGCACTTAGTATATTTGCAGAATGAATGCCAGATATGGCACCAAGCTCTGGGAGTGCCAAGATGAATAAGATTGGCCTTCTCCCTGGGGGACTTACAGTCTAGTCAGAGGAAAATCAGCAACTAATGCAATGTGCTGTATATACCGGGAGCATGTGTAAAGTGCCATGGGGACACAGAGGCAGGAGTGACTGTTTTGCCTGGAGGCTGAGCATACATGGAGGAGGTGACATTGAACAAGTCTGAACAAGGAATACAATCTCACCTGAGTATTGCAGGCACCAGGGCATTCTGGACAGTAAGGGCAGACCTGCTAGGAAGAGCTGGGATGTTTTCACCGCATGTGTTTATCAAATAACTGCTCTCTGCTAGGTGTGATGTACTAGATATTAGGATCTGTGTTTTTAAGAGCTTACAGGCTAAATAGAGAGACAGATTTACTAACCCACAATTACCTGGGGTGCATTTGGAGAGGAAGGGAGAGGCTAGATCATAGTGTGTGGGTAAAGAGAGAGGCGTGGAAGCATGTGTTCTAGGCTCCAGGTCATGAAAAGCAGGCACATGGGTAGAGGAGTCTGAAGTAGGCGAAAGGGTGCCATTGAAAAATTTTAATCAGAAAGTGGTAGAATCAGCTTTGTGCTTGAGCATGACCTAGATATCAGCGTAGAAGCTGATTGGAGCCACTGGAGGTGGGAAGGATGGAGACCAACTAAAAAGTTGCTGCAGGGGCCCAGGTGAGAAGAGATGGGGGAGAGTGGAATGCAGGAGATAGCATAGAGTGATGCAATTGAGTATGACAGTTGAGAAAAAGAGCCCCCCAAAAGGCCAACGTTTTCTAATTTGATCCACCATTTGGATTGCTGCTCATTAACCAAGATGGGGCAGTGTTTTACAATGTGTGTGACTAGAACTTCTGACCCTCAATCAAAAAGTTGGAAGACAGTACATCATTCAATCCTGTCTTGGGAAGTTACAAAGCACATTATCATACTCAAGGCTCAGAGAAGTCCTGCACCAGAGAAACTTTAAACTAGTGTTTCCCAAACTTCTTAGCAATAAAACCCTTAACACAAACATCCCAAACAACGCATAGAACACACTTTGAGAAATGAAATAAAACCTATATTTTCCTGTGTGGCTTATACTCTGGGTGGACCTATTTACTGTTATCTTGGCATTTATGATATTGCTATCTGGTACAATTTTGAGGAATTTGGCATAGCAGTGAGATATGGACACCAATGCCAGAATGCTAAGATTGATGCCATCCTTGTCTAATCGGTCTGTATCTCAGCTTCCTCATCTCTGAAATTTCCCCTTTATGGGGAAAAGGTTATGGGGATCAATGAGTAAATTCCTAGGAAGCCCTAAAACCCGTGTCTGGCCCATGGGAATGGTTCAGTAAGTATTAGATCTTGTGAGAGACAATTTAGGATAGGAAGTGAGACCATTGACTTGGAAGCTAAACTGCTTGGATTTGTGTCTCAGGCCCTCTGCTTACTAACTCTGTGACCCTGGGAAAGCAATATGGAGCCTTTCATGCCTCAGTTTCTCCCTCTGCAAAGCAGGGAAAATTATTATACCTACCCACAGATTTGTGGTGAAGAATAAATGAACCAAATCACATGAAAGAATGTTGCTTATCATGTTGGATGTTTTTGCTTTTGTAATTAGCATAATTTTATCATGACTTTCAGCCCCAGCTATGACGATCTAGGTTTTCAGCTGTCTCAGCAGCATTTTGGTCTTGTGTTTTGGCATTCTTTTCCCTGAGTCTGGAGGCCTTGACTTCAGACTTAGTTTATCACCACAACTTCCTTTTCTTTTCTTTTCTTTTCTTTTTTTTTTTTTTCCTATTCAATTCAGTTTGGTTTCTTCATTGCATGGATTGACAATGTTAGTGAAAGTCTCCTGATTCCGGAAAGCACCTGGCCCTCCTCTGGGCTCTGTGCCTTTCCTAAAAATACAGACATCTATTTCAAGTCACTTGGCAGAGACCTTGGGATGCTCTTGTAGCGAAACATCCCCCCAGTGTGGACATCGTCTCCTGTCCCCGGAAGGAGAGACTGGATTGTTTCCTTGTTACAAGTTTTCTGATATTATATCAGCATAGACTCTTTGAAACGGGGTCTCACCAACCCCCACATTCCTGATATTTAGTTATCAGTTTTTTCAGGGATTGTCTTCTCTTGGTGAACAATTACATTAAAGAATGCTGATGAAATTCCAGGGGCCCAAAGTAGAAGTTGTATTTCTAAGTTCAGAGTTTCTTTTTCAAGGTTGAGTAAACGTAAATTTTTACTGAGAGATTCTGGCCTAATAGAGTGAGGTCCTCAAGGTCCGTCCCCCAGCCTGGCCCACGGGCATTTCACCTTCCTGGAAGCTTCAGCTCCTGCTCAGAGGTGGGTCTCCCAGTTCTTTATGTTGGCATGGAAACAATTAATAATTTAAGCCATACTTATTAAAAAATAGAAAACTGTATAAATACAATACTATAATAATAAATGTAAAAGTCAATCCAGCTGGGCACTGTTCCCAGGTTACCAGCTGAGCTGAAACACAAATAAGTAAAGAAGAAAAACTACTATATAATGCAAATGGTGCGATCTCATTGTTTTCTCTTTTATTGCAAATATGTACTATTGAGGTAACATTATGGATAAATGGGTTTTATGAACGAACCTGAAAACCAAATCACTGTTAATAACATTGGTTCTATGGGGAAGAAAGGTATTCCATATTACAAACAGATGGTTTGCAAGCAAATTCTTAAAAGCACAATAGTTTTTTAAGCTGGGGCCTCCTGAAATTTGAACCTATAGTTGGATATTCTGTATTTGGGGGTGATCGGTGAAAATTAAAGACCTCTCAGAATCTCCACCCCTTCTAAATCCTTGCCGCCCTTTTCATCCTAGAGACTATTCGTCCTTTTCTTTATTCTCTGCTGCTGCAGTCCTCATCTTCATCACTTTGTTCTAGCCAAGTCCCAGCCCCATCCTGTAACACTGTGGAGACCCCAGTAATCCAGGAGGAACTCTGACTGTCTTTATCCTTGTGCACTTTATGAATGGCAGCAAGGGCTCATAGGAAGCCATGCAACTGAATGGCCAGGTGTGTGGCTCTGAAGGGACAGCTGTCCCTTGGCTGTGTGACCTTGGCATGGTGTTACAGTTGTCCGAGCCTCAGTTTCATCCCTATACAAAGAGGCTCTGTGAGGACTAGCGGGGAAGTACTAACTGCCAATCCTCAGACCAGTACCTGGCATGGGGTAGCATCCCGTCCATGTCCATGCAGCTGCGTGGTAGGGTAGTTACTAGTGGATGTTAGGTTTTACACAAATTTCCAAAACTCAGGAAGTAAACCCACAGAATGAAAATATTTTCTGAGTTCTAACCAGCAAACTTAGAAACAAATGTCTGGAATCTCCCTGTTCATGAGTCGGGGCCTAGGTAGGTTTTGAGCATACTTTATTAGGAGTTAGGGGTGGAGGAGGGGTGATCATGTACACATAGTTGAGTGGGATATCAAATTCTTTTTATTTAGAATAAATTAAGCTCTACAGCAGATTTTATAGCAAACTGATAAGAACAAGCCTTCTTAAATAGTTTCATTCATTAAATTGTTTCTGCATACAATGTTTTTCACCTAAGGAAAGCTTTTTTTTAATTAACTTATTGGTGTTATTTTTTTTTTAATTCAAGCAATTTTTTCTTTGCATTTGAGATTGTTTCATTTCCTAATTTGTGAATGGGTTACTATTGCACATTGGCCTTGTCATGTGAGCATGAGGTCTAGCTGGATAAAGGATTAGAAAAATAAAATACTGGTTGGGATCTTAGGAGTTTGGGATGAACTCCCAGCAGTGGCTGGGGCAAAGACAGTGGTGTATGGTAATGTCTCTGCCATTTTCTCCAGAATGCACTCATCTCAAAGCGAATCCAATTTCCCTCCTAGCTCTGGCTTGAAGAAAATGAAATGAAGCCAATTAAGAAATCAGTCTATCTGGGAGTGACTCATTGAGGATCCCCCGCACCAAGCCTCGTGTCTGACTGAGATTTTAATTTTATTTGAGCAATGGCTTAAGTGTTTTTGCACTTGACCATCACTTTTGTTCATATGTGGAAGTCAGAGGGTTAACTTTCAAAAGGGATCATTTCAAAGTACATAATTGGTTTTGTTTATTAAAATGTAGAAGCTCTAGGGTCTGCTCCCCTTCTGTAAGAAGTTTGAATATGTGGGTAATGTGCTGTCATGAAGATTTTGTAGCTTGCAATATTGGAGAAGTAATAAGGCACTGTTTTTGGTTGGCCATCTGGTTATACATTCTTGGTGTCACAGTTTGTTTTTTTTACTTTTTTCAATTTTATATTTTAAATGCTGAGAAGCAAGGAATGGGAGTATAGACATTTCAAAAATGCTTTATAAACAAGAAATTCATGTTTAGTTGCTTAACATGGTTAGATTTTGTTTTTACCTTATGCAAAATAGGAATTGGAGGTTCTATTTCATACACACACACACACACACACACACACATTTTTTTACAAAAGATAAACTAAAAGCTTCAGCTCCTAATTTGTTCCCTCTCCAACCCCAGATGTGAACTTTTAGCTTATGTTAAAAATAGTCTCCTTACTGTAAGTAGAAGTCAGACATAAATCATAGGAAAACTCTAGAGAGAAAAATCACCAACAAAAAGGACCTATAGAGATTTCATATTTCATCCATTTATTCAAACATATTTATTGAAACCCTAGTATTTGCATATCATGCTGCCAGACACTGAGGGATTTGCTGAAGAAATATTAAAGACATCCTCTCTTCCTTTGAGGAGCTTAGAGCTTACTCGGGGAGAAATGACATAGACATATGAAACAGTTAAGTTGTAATTCAAGGCAGCATATGATTAAATACCAAAACGTGTGCTTCCGACAAGAAATGCTATAGGAGTTCAGAAAAGGGAGTGATAATTCAGTGGCACTACTGTTTTCTGCCTACAAATTGGCAAATCGTAGCACTATTTGTATGAAATATTTTACACTTGTTTTTTTGGCAGCCTTGGGCCTTGACTCCCAGGCAGCATTAAGAGCCTACAAAATATTTGTATTCCCGTCTCTGTAAAACTGGCTCTTTTTCTTTTTTTCTTAGTGGCAGAGGAAGTGCCTTGTACAAACTAGAGAGCCCCTGAGAGGCAGTTGGTTCTTGCCAGTCATAATCTTTTCCAATTACAGAATTAGAAACTAGCCTCATCAGTCTCTGATTTCCAGTCCAGTTGTACATGTCCCTTCATTGCCAGCTTCCCCTGACTTTGAGAGGTGACTTAATTTGGACTAAAAGTCCATGACAGACAAGTTGGCCATCAAGGGTCAGATAAAAATGTATGTCTTTGGAGAACTGCCGGTGAAAATCCCCATGGTCAGGTGTTAGAGGAGGAACTGGCACAGATGTAGGTGAGTTCAGACACAGGCACACTCACTGGAAACAGGGCTCCCCAAAATGTCATAATATGACATGCTGAGAATATTGTGCTTGTGGATGATGTTTAATGAAACTCACTGGCTTCCTGTTCTATTTTTGTCATATTCAAATTAGCACAGAGCTCAAAGATAAAATCATGGGGCCTAAATTCTTAAGAATTTTAAAAGCGAGAAGGGTGGCGAGGGAAGGAAGAAGAAAGAAACACCTGTAAAATGTCAATGCATATCAAATACACTGTTTGGGCCCACATCTCATTCTACTCCGATCCTCTCAGGGACTCCCACACTGAATGGAGTTACCGTCAGGTTGCATTTCAATCTCATGATTCATGAATTTTCAGTTTCTTTTATAACAGTATCACCGGTTCTCTCCCAACTCTTCATTTGAGCCGTCATTCCTCAGGAGACAGAGATAACAGAAAGATCTTCTTCTCTCCTTGACATTGTTTGATGAAATGTCTTGAGTCCAATGCCCCTTGGAAATAACGTGGCCCTGGGCACTCATTCTTCCTATCGGGCTGTCAGCCCTCTGGGGAGGCAAGAAGTCCCAAGTCAGCATGACCTGAGTGACCGAGACATAGAGCAAACCAAATGATCTCAGCACCCCGGTTCTGCTCATGTTTTCAGAGTAGCTGGCCCTGGACACAGCTTGGTTCATTGGGGGCCTCCTCTGAGCTGACTGACTTGGGGGATTGGCCCTGGAAAGTGTCTCCCCCATGTCTTTTGATATAATTTGGTATTTCTAAATAAATAAGTGTTACGTAGCACACAGTTATGGAATATCTTATCAAATTCTTGGGAAGACTCTGCCCTTGACATATTTTTATTTCATTATCATACTGAGAAAGTACAAAATAGTAATGTATTGTGTGTGTGTGTTTGTTTTGTTTTTACTACAAAATAATTTATGAAGTAGGTCAGTATTCTGGGAGTGAATTGCAAACCTAAAATATATATAGTATATAAACCCTTTCTTGGGCTTTGCTAGGCTTTTCTAGGAGGGAGCTCCTTAATTTCAGAATCGGTGACAGGCTGTGCTTGTGATGTATTTGGAGATGGCAACTAAAGAGATGGCTCTGGAGTCCAAGTTCAACATGTTGTTTGCACTTGTTCTCTGCTTCCAGACATGATGGGAAACATGCTCTGCTGTGTTCCTGTTGCTTTTCATGGTTTTAGCACCTCATTTCTATTCTTTCTCAAAATCAATAATCCACTGTACAAAGCTTGGGATTTTGTACTGACGCCAGTGTGAGAAAGTTTTAACTAATGCATGTGTGGGGTTGCTGTTTTGTTGCCCTTTCTTTTTTTAATAGGTGTACTTTTAAAGATGATTGTGTACATTCAGAGAATTCAGAAAACTGGCTGGATATTTCATCAGGAGCTAAAATGTGCCCTCAAATTCACATCTCTCAAAGAAGTAAAGATAAGGTAAGAGGAAAGGTTTTCATTTGTATCCATTGTATTGTCTCGTTTTGCACAATTGATGCTAACTTCCTTCTGTGTGTAAAATACCTATTAGCGATCAAATATGCTTGGTTAGGAGAATCATTCACTTAATTAACTAATATTGAGAGCCTACCAGACACTGTGCCCTTCACAGGATGCTAGAGAGATAGCAGAGACCAAGACACACGATGGACCTGTCCTCCTGAAGTTAGTTACCCTGTGGAGCTGTAAATGAACCCGAATAGTTGAATTTAAAGAAAAGATGGACTTTTAATGTCGTATGAGAACATATTGATTTAAAAAATAGAGAAAAAAATTTAGACTCATGGTCAATAAGATTCCTTAAATGTGGCTTAGCATAGAATTTTGTTTTGTTTTATGATTTCTTTTCCTTGTGTGTTCAGGCTTCTCCTGAGAGCTATTTTATGAACGTGACTTCAAGCACTATTGGTAGAGAGGAGAGAAACCACTGTGGGCAGTGAATATTGTAAGTGGAGTCCCTTGGAAAGAAAGCCAGTGGGCTCCTGCCAAGGCTGAACTGCCACTGGCTTTGGATGAGAGAAAGGAGAAATGAGTATAGTCAAGCATTTTCTCATTCACATACTAACCATATCCTGTGGGAAGATGGAATTCTTGCCCTGCTATCTTTAACGTGCTGTAAGGAAACTTTGTCTCCCTAATTATGGCCCTTGTATTATGAATGATTGTACAGAACCCCCATCAGCAGCCAGTTGACCTCACTCTGTTTTATTTGAATGTCACATTAATAAGGAAATGGGCCATTTTCTTTTTTCTCTTACACTTTGCCATTTCAACTAGCAAGCACCATACCACTTAAGATGATTTAACATTTAATAAAGGAGAGCCAGAGCATTTAATGAGCGATAAATAATAAAAGAATCAAGCTTTTAAGTCATGACTGATCAGAACTCAAGGGTTTAAAGTTTTTTAGTTGTTGTCACTTTCTATTGTCTTCCTGGGGGGAGGGGTTGTAAAAAGAACTTTCAAAGCCTTCATCCAAACAGGTCTGAGTCAAGAGTGAATAGATACTGTAAAAAAAAAAAAAAAAGTATGTATGCAAGCATCTAAGCATAAGTATGACCAAATTTTTATTTCAGTCTGAAAAAATCGTTGGTGTTGATAGAGTGGTAGATAATACCATGACCCTTGAATCTACCCAGGACTCTGATAAGTGGTTAAGATTATGTAAGATAGTTTTCTTCTGTCATTATAAAAATTTTAGTGGTAACAATTCAGCTAAATATAATGAGGGAATGTAACTTACTTATTAAATAAAAAGTGCTGCTTATGCAACTTGCTTACCTATCTTGGGGTTCACTCTTATAAATTAACCACCGTTTATAGCTAGTCTGGATCATACAAAAATTGTTTACCACCAAATAGCCACTGCTACTTCCCTCCCACCCTGAGTCCCTCAATGGTTTACCATAATCCCTCTAGTCTTCCCACACACCTATTACTCAATCTCTCCAGCTCATCATCACTCTCAAGATAAAGGAGATAAGGATTTAGTAATTTGAGTCAATCTAGCTTTTGAAACCAACTTTGAACTGATTGTTTTAACAGTGTTGATAAGACAATATTTCAAAATATTTCTGTCCTATGGTCGTTTATGATTTACCCAGAAGTCTCAGGTCTTTGTTTATTTTTTAATTTATTTTTATTCTTTTTTAAAAATATATTTTTATTGATTTTAGAGAGGAAGTGAGAGGGAGAGAGAGAGAAACATCAATGATGAGAGAAAATCATTAATGGGTTATTTCCTGCACACTCCACACTGGGGATGGAGCCTGCAACCTGAGAATGTGCCCTGATCAGAAATCGAACTGTGACCTCCTGGTTCTTAGGTCAGTGTTCAACCACTGAGCTACACAGGTTAGGCAGATTTTTGTTTATTTAAATAATACCTGATCCTGACCTACAGAGAGGGCACTCTATGGTTTTCCTCCATTCTACCCACTATCTCTGTTCATAGTGTTTGCAAAATGCCCATCTTATACCTCATAGCATTGTAGTAACTGTCTAAGTAGAGAAAACCTCCATATAACACAGAGACTCTGTTCCCAAAAAGCTTAATCTCCTTTCATAAAACAATGAAAAGGTAGTATATTCTCATCCTCATGAAGAAATTGGAATTAAAAATAAATAATTAGAGCAATCCAGTTATCTTAGAGGGATTTCTGTAAGTTTGAGTAAAAACAGCAAGATGGGGAAAAGTATGTATGGATCAAAAAGTCCCTATCTAAGTTTATGTGTATATGTCTCTTCATGGTTATTTGAGAAAAATATGGAAGAATTGATTACTAGGTTGGAAACATGAGCTCCCCTGATGGAATGCCTGATGTGGTGGAGAGGGAAGACATAGATAAGTAAAAAAACACAAACACCAAAAAGGATGAATGGCATACCCTGTTCTCACACTGTGTAAAATTATGTTTATGTCTACTGATAAGGATATTTTAACATGCAGTAAAAATGGCTTATACTGATAAAAACAAAAATACTGGAATGAAGTATTTCCCACAAAGAGCATGGATTTTAAAGGAGAGTCACTAGAAACATTCTTTTACAAATTATAATGAAAACAAGAAATTTTACCATCACTGATTCAGTCAACATACTTTTCAGTTCTGTCCAGCCCAGTAATACAAGAAACGAGTACTAGGAATAATTATTGGACTGGAATAGATTAAAATATCATGGCTTGCCACTCTTAAGAGGTTGTATATATCTGTAAAATCTAAACATATTAGCTTTTATAACTATTTAAATTAATAAAACACAGTGTTAAGTGTTCAATAAGCATTTAAATATCAATAGCCTTATTTACATGTAAAATAAAATAAACTGTTAATGTTCATTAATGAAAGGTTCCATTCATCAAAACAATAGAAATTCTCAGGTTTAATCTTATATACCCTATATTTAAAATCATGTTTACTTGGAGATGCAGGTTGAAGACAACTACCAAAAATAGTAATTTTAGTTTTATAACAGCTTGTCTTAAGCATTTTTTTTCTAATAGTAACTAGAATTTAGGGCAGTGATCTATTGAGGCTATTTATAATTCATAATAGGGAAACCTTATCAATTAAAAGCATAAATAAAAATAAAAAACACACAGGTATTTTCTTAGAAGATATGGAAAGCATCTTGAACATATCCAGACACATACTGTTTTCTTGGCGGGAAGATATGATAAAAATGTCACATCTTCCTCAATCTATTTTCTAGATTTTATGTAATCCCAATGAAAATTTGAATAAACTCTGTCTTAAAGTTAATATAAAATTCATCTGGAATAATATGAACTGGTTAAGAATATCCAAAATATATTTTGAAAAAAGAAAATTATTTAAGCAAGACCATTTCCATATGATTATAAACATATATATAATGACAATAATTCAACCCATGATTCTGGTTTAAAAATAGGAATATACTTTTTACTCTATTCCATGACACAGAGTAAAAAACTGAGAAATAGATGTAAAACTTTTAAAGATCTAATGCCATAAAATAAGAGGAAACAATAATTATTTTATAAAATAAAATAATTTTGTAGATAACTGGCTTACAATATAAAACTAATTTAATTCACATTTTACATTAAGTATAAAAATAAAATTTAGGCTCATTAAGAAGTTCATATGAAAAGCTGACAGAAAATAGAATTGAGCATCAAGTAATTGGAAAGTATAATTTTCTTAGCTTTGAAGCAATATAGTATGAAAATAACAAAAAATATTCATAAATTTGACTTTTAAAAATCTATACAACAAAAAATAAATAATCACATGGATTGGGATAATACTTGCAATAAATAAAATATTAATTGCAAGATATTAAAGCTAGGAAAAATTTTAAAAAATATATCAAGACACCAAAAGTAAGTGGGCAAAGTGTATATTCTCACAAGAAGAGGTTTAGAGATTTAGACATAGATATGCAATATGTTCAACTTTGCCAATTACCAAATAAATACAAATTAAAGTGATAATAAGATATGCTAACACCTAGTGTTGGCAATGCCAATTAGCACAATCCTTTTGGAAAGCAATTTGGCAGTATATTTCAAAAGTCATAAATATAAGTAACTTGAAAGAAGAAAACCCAGAGACATACAGATGCTATTGCAGTAGAATTAGAATTGATAGAATTAGAAACCTAGAAATGATGAAACTGCTTGGCAATAAGAGGAATGACTAAGTTAAAATAAGGCATCCTGTTGACCTCGTGGAATGTTCTTAGTCCCCATGGATGTTATCAGTTAACTGACACACTTTATCGGTTCCTTTGTGTCTTCATTTTATCTTTATCCATTGTAATTCAAGAAAGAACTATCAACCTGCTAAGGATCTAAGGATTCCTATGTTAGGTTGATTAAGCCAAGTCTTCAGCTTTTTAACCATATTCATCTGGAACCCAAATCACACAAAAATACCTTCAACTTCCTGGCTAACCTTTCCTTCCACAGCACTTGAGGAAAATTTGCTTTTTCCTATTTTCAGATCACCCCAAACTGGCTTTTGCCTCACTGTTTCCTAGAAACTATTCTCCCTGAGGTCACTGGTTGACTCCATGTAGCCATTTCAGCAGATGCCAGAAGTCCTCATCCTACTTGGCTGACTGGCCAGATTCTTAAAACCTCTTTCAATGCATACCCCGTCCATGCTGTCTTTCTTCTCCTCGGCCATGCCTCAGCCTCCCTTGCTGGCTCCTTCTCTCCCTGACTCTAAATATTAGAGTTATTTCAGGACCAGTTTTGGCTCTTCCTCTCTCTGACTCTCTACTTTATCCACAGACAATCTCACCCACTCCCATAGCTTTATGGATCACCTATATGTTCATGTCTCCTTTATCTCAACCCCAGATAGTGTGTCCAAGCTCCAGACCCATATACCTTGATTATCACATAAGTATCACACACTAAACACATCCAAAATGGAAATCTTAAATTTTATACTAAAATTGGCCTCTTCCTCACTGTATCCATCTCTGGTACATCTATCCATCCATTTGCTCACCCAAATCCTTCATTATCCACTATCCATTTCCACTGTACCATCATAGTCCAGGCTTCTGTCCTTTCTTAATGATCTCTTACTGCTGTGTGGCCCTAAAACTAGACTAGATTTAGTCTAGTGGACTTTTCCATCCTTAATCTCTTTGAGAATGAGGACTGTAGTTGTTTGGTTTATTAGAGTAATCAGTATTTTGTGCAGCTCTTGGCACATGTTAAGAGCTTGATAAACATTTATGGAATAAATAAGTGCAATGATTATAGTTATATTAAAACTATGTATGTTAGAATTGGAAAGAAATGTGAACAATTTAAAACAACTGGTAAAAATAGGATTTTAAAAAGCTTTTCTTAAAATGTTTGGACATTAAAATGCAGTTAAGATATATTTGCATACAGGGTAATATGTCATGTAACTATATGCTGATATTGTGATGCAACTATAATTGCTGGGTTGAAGAAGGCAGATGGGATGAGAGGTCAGCCATTTGTTGAAGATGAGCTAGTTAGTGAGAATGGCATGGAGTACGTTACTAGCCTCAAGTCCCTGGAGATGGATGGACTTAGGTTCTTCCAGGTTGGACTGTAAGAACTTGCCTTCTCCCAGCATCATTCTATGGCCCAGAAACAGAATTCTTTGAAAATAGAAAGATGGAGTGGACCCCCGGGCTAAGATAGATTTAGCAAGCTTATTACTAGTAGAGGACAAAAGACAGCAGAATCTAGGTGGCCACACAAAGTCTGGGCAGAGGTTGGAATATAATGGAAGATGGTTGTCTGGGATCAGAGCTTTTCAGCCTCGGGATAGTGTTTTCCACTTTCCGTGTTCCAGCTTCCTAATACCTAGCCCGCCTTCCCACCACTTCCCTTTTGTGCACCTGGTACAAAGGGGCTGTCCATTGGCGTATTAATTCCTTTAAGTTTCCTTTTCAACAGCTCATTGGGGGGAAAGTTGCCATAGAGGCAATTTCATGGTTTTATTTTTGTGACCCCTTGTGTACACACACTCACAGAATAGTCAGCATCTCCAAATTTGGTCATATGTTTCACCACAAACAAAACCTTAAATAATTTTAAAAGTACATTTCATAGGCCACCTTCTTTAACTATAAATTGATTTAGCAACCAGCAATAAGAAATACAGAGCTGACACCTAGAAAATCAATGTACACCCTCTATTTATTTATTTATTTGTTGATTGATTGATTTTAATCCTCATCTGAGGATATGTTTTGTGTGTGTGTTAATGATATTAGAGACGGGGGGGGGGGAGAGAGAGAGAGAGAGAGAGAGAGAGAGAGAGAG
>JAAGEH010000304.1:36974187-36999406 GCA_011751065.1 Lasiurus cinereus
GGAGAGGAGAGGAGAGGAGAGGAGAGGAGAGGAGAGGAGAGGAGAGGAGAGGAGAGGGAAACATTGATGTAAGAGGAACATCAATCGGTTGTCTCCCATACACACCCTGACTGGGGATCAAACCTACAACCTGGGTATGTGCCTAGGAATTGAACCCTCAACCTCTTGGTGTATAAGATGATGCTCCAGCTGAGCTACCCAGGTAGGAAAAGATACACTCCCTTAAACGAACCCTGGACCAAAAGGAAACAAATGAAAAAACAAAACAAAAACACGTGTTTGGATGGCAATACTTAATTTCATAAAGATATAAATTCTCCTAAAATTAATATATATATATATATATATATATATATATATATACACACAGTATCTTTATATTAATTCCAGTTCAGTATCTTTACTCCTTTTGGACAAAATGATCTTAGATTTTATATGGAAGAATATTACCTAGGAAATGCTAAGAAAATTATGAAAATAAGGATAATAAATATACTTATCAGATAGTAAATATGTTTAGAGTCACAGTAGTAGTAAAAACTTGATGAATTGGAATAGAATTAGGTCAGTAGATCACTGGAACAGAGAAGAGTTCAGAATAGATTCTAGATATATACTAATCTAATATATGACAAAAATGGTATTTCAGTTCAGTTGGGAAAGTTGAGTTTTTTGGTTTTTTTTGTAAATGGTTGCAACATAGCTGATTAACCATCTGGCTAAAACTAAGGTTGGACCCTATTTCATACTATATATAAAAATAAATTCCAGATGGATCAAAAATATATGTTTTTAAAAATAAAATGATAAAGGTGGTGAGACAGTTTTATATTCACATATAAGCAAGGGTTTAGGAAGAGAAAATTGAATATGTGATTTACAAAAGAGCAAACCTAATGGCCAATGAAACATCTTTCTTTACGTCGGCAATCTGAGAAATTCTTCTATGGTGAGTCAAAGGGTGAGTTCACTTAATATTCTGCAATGGATAGACATGAGACAAAGATTTGGTTCCCGATTCATCTTCTTCCTCCCACAGACTACTGTAACATTAGTGGGAAGTGTCTCTCCAAGACACTCAGGGTGCGTGGTGAAGAACGTAGACACTGGTAGGGAGCTCTGCAAGGGTAAAAGTCCACCAAATGAGACCTGCACCTGCAGCATCCTGACCACAGCTTCCTACAAAGGTAAGTGGACATTTGGTGCTTTTTATTAGAAAGTGAAGAAGGCAAGAGAATCTCCTGAGTTCAGTTGCCCAGGATGCAAGTTAAATGACAGAAAGTCTGAATAGTCCAATGCTATAGACCTCTGCTCTACCACTTCCATGACTGCAGGAGCCCACTGTCAGATATGACTGAGGATGACAGAGGACAGTAAGTTGGATAGGCAAGCAGAGTAAAGCCAGAAACTATTGGGTTGACCCAATCCAATGGTTCAGAGAATTCAGACATCTGAAGGGTGGGATGTTCTTTGTGAGAAGAGAGAACAGAGTGGCCAGTATTCTATTAACTTAAGTTCCTTGCATTCATTCATTCATACAAGAAGTATTTATTGAACAACTACAATGTGCCAGGTACTGTGCTAGGTGTTAGGGATACAGTAACCAAAAAAAGACTGACCTGGTCCTTGGTCATGGTGTTTATAGCCTATTAGGATAGAAACAAGTAAATAGCTTGTTATAGTGTAGTATGTAAGTACCATGGGAAGCACATGAAAAGGGAGTCTAATTGGACTTGGGGTGACAGAGGGACAAGGAAAGCTTCCTAGAAGATGAGTAGGTTTGAACCAGACAAAGAAGAGGAGGAAGAGTATTATTCTAAGCAGACCTACTACTATAGAGAGAAAAAGCTTTGTTTAAGGAGCCAAAAGAGATTCTGTATAGCTAAGGCAAATAGAGTAGGGACAGGTGGAAAGCAAAGTGATAAAAAATGGATGCCAAAGAAGGCACAAAGTGTCCAGCACAAAGTAGCCATTTTCAATCAGTGGATTTTGTTGTTGCATGAATGAATTAGTGGGCTAGCGGAGGAAAGACTGAGTTCTGAAAGATCACATAGAAGGAAGGCTGTTGCAGTGGTCCAAGTGAGTTGGACAGTGAGAGCTGAGACGGAGGCAGATGGGGATGGAGAGAGGATGGATTCCAGAGATGGTGATAAGTTACAGTAGATAAACAGAACCCATGAGTTCCTGCGGGTGAGAGAGAGACTGGAAGGAGAGTCAAGTTCCTGGTGCAGTCTTCCTAGAAGGGGTGAGGTGATAATGGAACTGATGCTCATGGTGAGAGCTGGTGCTGCCTAATTAACCCTAAATCTCTCAAAAGGGAATTGAATGCACCCGCTAGAAAGCCAAGCTTAAAAGTGCCTCTCAACTACTGGGCTCCTGGTGACTATTAGTGTCTGAATTGCTGGAAAAGTTATGTCAGTATTCCACACTTCTTTGCCCATACTATACAGCTTTTGTGATGTCCTTCTAGTTAATTTTGGTTAATAAAATGCAGATCTTGCTCACCTATAAAATATTCTTCTGAAGTTTTTGAGATTACCTTCTAAAACTAGCTGGTTGCTTTTAGAGCCTTCATCAATTGCACCCAACCCTTTGCCCGCCCTTTTTTTGAGTCCTTGCATATTCTGAGCAAGCAAATTCACTTCCTATCTCTTGCACTCAGCTAGCCAATGACCATTCAAACCCTTGTCCATGGCCTAGAGTAACCTCACCCCTTTCACCAAATCCTGTTGCTCTCCTGTTTTGAAACACTGGGGAGAAAATGTTCAAAACAGCTTTGCTGGATTCTGTTCTCACTGTCCGGGTCACTCTAGCACCCCGTGCTCTCTCACAGGTGCTGATGGACCTCAGAACACTCGGGGTGTTTCCTTGACCGCTGTCATGGCTAAGCTATTTTATCTCTCCATAATAACTGCAAATGTTTTATTTCCTTGTGATATCCCCAACAGTGATTTGTGCACAGTTGATACTCAGAAGAGTATAACTTTGGGGGCCTTCATTACTGGGCACTTGGGGATTCCATCGATATGTATTTTTCTCTGGGTGCTTCTGTGCTGAATGTGTTTGTTCTCCTGACACTCAGCAAATGTCTGCTCAAATGCTCTTGCTGAGAGGTCCAGCCAGCCCGCCAAGCATCCTGTCTCAGAACAGAGGATCACCATTTTGCACAGGCCTGCTTTATTTGCTCAGATTTTTATGAGATGCTCTGGCTTTCAGAATGAATTTGGTTGCTTTAGAGAAGCCACTGAAAGTCAGGCTTCTCAGATTTTTGAAACCACGCACTGCTAAAATTTCAGTAAGAAAGTTAAAAGTGCCAATAAAATTAGACGAGCTTCTTATTCTGTCAAGTGAAGACTTTCATTTAAAAAATAAATATCATCTATTGCCATTCATTTATCAAAGGAAGAAGATATTCAACCCGAAGTGGGCGACAGTGGAAACATCAGAGTAGCACTGGTCCCTGTCACAGCAGGACATGAAAGGCGCCCACACCTGACTGTAGATGGTCATTATGTGGGGAGCATTCCAAACCACAGGTTCCAGCCATATCCCAGGCCTGCTAAGTCAGAATATCTAGGAGTATGGCTTTGGAATCTGCATTTTCATCAGTTTCTCAAGTGATTCTGACAGCCAGCTGGGTTGGGAAGCATCTTGGACAGGGTACCATGTATATTAAAGAGGCACAGAAAACAGGACCTTTATCTAACGCAGCTTTAGCACAGTGTTTATCTTCCTGGCTTTATTTATTTATTTATCCATTTATCTATCTATCTATCTATCCATCTATCTATCTATTTATTTATTTAAGGTTTCTAACCAATAAATAGGTTTTCAAATGTTCGATAAGAAAGGCTGCATCACAGATTTGGCAACAGTTGACTCCAAGATCATGGCAGCCCCTGGGAGCCAGGTTTTAGAGTTTGTTAGGTAAACATTGTAGTGCAGAATTTTCTGAAGGTGCGGGCTTTCCTCGCTCACATTCTGATTCTCATGTTCTAGGCACTTCTTGCTCAGTGACTTGTTTTATTCTTATGCCGTGGCCAATTACAAGTTGAGATACTGATCCCGGGGAGAGTTTGAGATGTAAATGGGCTGGAAAATGGCTTTTTCCTAGTGATTATCCATGGGAGGCCCGCACATGAGGTGGGCCCAGGTCTATTTGGAGCCTTGTGCTGAGCGCTCCTGCTCCCTAGCGTGAATGGCCCACGGGGAAGAACCCCATACTGATCGAAATGTGAGCCAGCAGCTGGCACAGCCACCGCCCTCATATGCAAAGGAGGCAGAAATATTTATGTTTTGCATGTACTGCTTTGCTTGGTGATAGCAGTTCTCACGGTAAATGACTTTCTTTCCCCCTTTGCTCCAGATGTTTTAGTTGTCGACGTGATGTTCTCCTTCGGTTCTTGGCATTTATCAAAAAGATTCAACTTTACCAACTGCTCGTCATTAAGAGAGTAAGATTTTATTTGAAATCTAAGTACCCTCTCATTGGCTGTAATTTATTTATTTGCTTTAGCCCTCAACTTCCCAAAGAACTCCTTGGTGGAGTAGAACTTTCCAGAGAGCCTTTTGGAGCGTGGCCTTACGGAAGCTGGGAGGGTCCTGGGCTAGCGAGGGAGCTGGTTCCACCCTAAGCCAGGGAGCAGCTACGGAGCACACAGCTGTGCTGGAGGGTTTCTGCCAAGGGGGACTCAGTGATGGCCTTGAAGTAAGTGCAGTCAAAGGGGCGCTGCCAGCTTCCCTCCTGATCAGAATGGCTTTGGGAACTTGAGTCCAGAGAGAAAATGTGAGCGTGAGATAAGGGGAAGTCCCACTACAAGAGAAAGAACATGAAGTCTGTTTCATCATAGAATAGGTTAAACCCATAATCACAGACAACAGTATGCTGGTTAACAGCGGGAAGAGGGGTGGGAAAGGATTAGTAGGATAAAGGGGATCAAATAGATGATGACAGAGGGAAACTAGTGGTGAGCACACAGTGTAATATACAGTTGATTATCATAAAACTGTACACTTGAAATTTACATAATGTTCTTAACCAGTCGCCCCAATAAATTTAATTTAAAAAAGAATGCTAATTCTGCCCCCACCTTTTTTTTTCTTTTTTAAAATATGTTTTTATTCATTTTTTAGAGAAGAGGAAGGGAAGAGGGAGAGGGTGATAGGAACATCAATGAGAGAGAAACATTAATCCATTACCTCCTACACATCCCGCACTGGGGTTCAAGCCTGAAACCCCTGGCATGTACCCTGATCAGGAATAAAAACCCATGACATCTAGCTTCATGGATCTAAGCTCAAGCGCTGAGCCATATCACTGGACTGCTTTTTTTTTTTTTTTTTTTTAACACATTTGGCTCTGTTGAGCTACACAATCCCCCGAGTTAGGGCCAGGCCTCACTCCTAGCTTCTAAAGCAGAAAGGACAGAGGAAATTTGTTTCTTAGATTCCTGATTTTCCAGTTGGAAGATGGGGTGGAGGTTCCCATGGAAACAATGGGAAGCTCTATTATTAGTGATTCTATAGTTCATTCAGTGGTTTGATTGACCAGCTATGTGAGTACCAAATGTGAGCTTCTTTGGCCTGGCCTGGGAACCATTGTTTCTTTGAGGAAAATGAATTCAAATTTGAAGCTGAGTTGGGAGGCTGCTCTACAGCTATTAGGACAGAGGCACCAGGAACTTATCTTTACCCTGGCAGGACTGAGTTCAGTTATCTCTAATAAACAGAATGAATTTAGAAGGAAAAAAGCCAAACTTAATACAGAATGCCTCAGAAGCCCATGAAAATGGGGAAAAAAGGGGAAGAGTTAAATAGAATTTTATGGCTCAAAGAGAGCTGAAACATAAAGCAGCTCTCCACCCCTGTGTGGAGGCCAGACAAAGCAGTGACTTGCTTCATGTCCCACAGCCAGTGATTAACAACTAGACCTCAGAACCACAGCTCCCAGAGGGTGATGCCCTTTCCCTGAGGAAAGCAGAGAGCCACAGTCACCCCTGGGGCATAGGACAGGAATACAAATCACAGACGCACCCTAGCGCACTCAGATAAACACTAAGTCTGGGTCTTCTTCTCCCACTGAAGCAGCAGTTGCTATAGGTCTTCTAACAGCTCAGAATGCTCTGGCATTTTTGGAAGAACATAGAAAATGTGAATGGTGTCCCGTTTCCCTGTGCTCGCCTCTCACTGTCCCTGGCTGGGCCTTCCTGGGCCCTCCTGTTTCCAGAACCTCTATTTGTATGTTTGTTGTTCTCTAACTCTGATTATCCTGTAAGTGCTTTTCAGGCCCTCCCCTGTTATCCATGCATGATAGGCTATTTGATTAGTAGACACAATTCTTCCTCAATTTAATTAAAAAGCAAACACTGGCATCCCATTCCCTCTGGGCAGGTGGTGTTATTACTGCTGTGATGGGCAGGGTAAGGGTGGGAGGGAGGAGACCAGTTTCCAGAGGAGAATTTACCTGAGGGTAAACAAATAGCAGAAGTAGATTCAGAAACAGATTCAGTGGGTTCCTATTATCTACCTGTGCAGCAGGTGACCCAGCTTCAGGTTTCCATGGTAACCCCCCTGTAGGTGTGAAGATAGTCAAGTCAGCCAAAGACCCCGAGAGGAGGTCCACCAAGTCAGTGCTCTGGCCCCAGTCCCAGATGACTGTCCTTTCTGCTCTCCCCTGAGCTCATCAGTCTGTCTAGGAGTGTTTTTTTGTGTGTGTGTTTTTTTTTTTCTTTCTTCTTTTAAATGCTCCCATGCCACATCACAAAGGGAAATTCTAGGATATGAAGATTTTCCTAAAAATGTAGGAATTAAGTTGGTTTTCTGTGTGGCCAGATGCCCAGCGTGTATTGGAACTGGCTGTTCTTGGTGTAAAAGTGAGAGAAAGTGTATCCACCCCTTCACAGCTTGCAGCCCTTCTGATTACTACAGAAACCAGGTAAAGTTACATTTTTGGTATTTCAAGGTTTAACCAAAAATAAATATTGGTAACCACTCTGCCTGTCTTGTGTGTTTTTTTTTTTAAACTCTGAGCACCCCTCCTATTTGGATGTTGAAGGATGTGCTTCATTTCAGGAACCTTGTCAAGTTGCTGTTGAGAAGCTAGCACCATCCAAGACAGCAGGAGGAAGCGTGTTCGAGGGAATTAAGACGAACAGAACCACCCAGGGCGGGCAGGTCAGGCTCTGTTTTTCTGTTGATAATGGGAAAATCCCCCTTTAAGGGACTATAACAACTATGACATTGGGTTCCTTTTTTAAAATTCCCTTTTTTACTTTATACCAAAATTCCCTTTTTCACCTTTGGTTTTAAACCAAGTTTCATTTAATTGGCTCAGTACATCAAGATGGCACATTCACATAAAAGAAATTAAAATCTGTAACTGTGAAAAATGCTGTTCTGGGAGGAGTAAAATTTTAAAGGTGATGTTTTGGCTCATGTGGGGAGAGTTAGGAGGAAGTAAAACACATAGCACTGAGGGGATTTCAGTTCAAACCACATATTATGATCGAATTTCTGGGGATTATGTGCAAGGGAGAGCATGCCAAGTATGTACACTAAACACATTCCAATTGCTTTTCTTTACTTTGTAGAGACAATCTAACCAGTAGTTAATAACTTTAGAACCAAGAGTTTTTTCTATATAATGTACCTATCGTTCTCTCCACTTCTCAAAAAATGGTTGACTTCCATGTAATTTCATTGGAAATACCTCTTATTCACCAAGATCAACTAATAGACATATTTGAAAAGAGAGGAGGTGACAATGTAAGCATTTTCAGGCAGACCTTTAAGTGCTGACTTCCTTCAGTGGACAGAAGTTAATTGAGCATCTACTATGTGGTAAAAAACAAAAGGGCAAGTTCTTATTCTCATTAACCATGGGGTCTAGTATTAGCCAACAGAACAACTTCTTTTTTAAAGCCTTAGATTTCTTTTCCAAGACTAATCTGTGGTTTTTGATTTATCCAATTGCTGCTCTTTAAGGTCAAGTGCCAAGATAAATAAGTAGCACATCTTTAATCACTACTGAAAAGTTGACAGTAACTTTAGGTAAATTAAGTAACAGGCAACGGGAATGTGAATCAAAATGGATTATGAAGTTAATTAAAGGCATTACAAAAGCTTAGTGTGCCAATATTTCAGATTTTAAAAGTCTTTGAGGTTTTAATAATTGACAGGCTTAGTAAGTGAGGGACCTTTCTCTTCCCATTGATTTATAAAACTAATGCATAGTTACAGGAACTGGGATCAAGGAGGCAGTGACTTTTTTTTAAAAAAAATTAAACTTACCTTTTATTGTTTCCGTTTTTTAAATTTTGGTGAAATACACATAGAATAAAATTTACCATCTTTACCATCTTTTATAAGTGTACATAGTGTGTAACCATCACCACCATCCATTGCCACCATCCATTGCTAGAACATATTTCATCCTGCAAAATTGAAACTCTATACAAATTAAACAATAAGTCCCCATTTTGCCTTCTACTCAGACCCATCATTCTACTTTCTGTCTCTGAGATAGATTATCCTAGGTACCTTATATAAGTGGGACTATAAAGATTTGTCTTTATGTTTCACTTTACATTATGTCCTCAAAATTCATGCATTTTTGTAGCATGTTCAGAATTTCTTTCCTTCTAAAGACTGAATAATATTCCATTGTATGGATAGAACCCATTTTATTTATTCATTTATCTGTTGATGGGCATCTGGGTTGTTCCCATCTTTTTGGTATGTTGTTTGTGGTTTTGGTTGTTGTAGGAGTTTCATATATATTCAAGATATCAATCCCCTGTCCAGTATGTGATTTGCAAATATTTTTTTCACATTCTGTAGGTTGTCTTTTCATTTTTTTGACTATATCTTTTGCACAGGAGTTTTTAATGTAATGATGAAGTCCAGCTTACAGATTTTTATTTTGTTGTCTGTGCTTTGGATATTGTACCCAAGAAATCATTGCCAAGTCCATTTTTAATACACTTTTTCTCCACATTTTCTTTTATGAATTTCACAGTTTTAATTCTTAGACTTAAGGCTTTGATCCATTTCAAGTTAATTTTTGTATATGGTATAAGGAAAGGGCCCAGCTTCATTTTTTTACAGGTGGATATGCAGTTTTCCCAGCACCATTTGTTGAAAAGACTGTTCATTTCCCACTGAATAGTCTTGCCTCCCTGATGAAAATAATTTGACTATATATATGAGGATTTATTTCTAGATCTAGTCCATTGGTCTGTATATATATCTTTATAACCATAACACTGTTTTGGTTACTGTAACTTTGTGATAAGTTTTGAAATTAGAAAGTGTGAATCCTTCAACTTTGTTCTTTTTCAAAATGGTTTTGGAAAAAAAAATTCAACTGCTTTTGGAGATAATTGTAGATTCACATATAGTTATAAGAAAACAATACAGAGAGATCTCACATATCTTTTACCCAGTTTCTTTCAAAGTAACTAACATCTTGCAAAACTATAGTGCAACCTCACAGGTAGGATATTGACAGTGATAACAGTCAAGACACAAAGCAGCCCTGTCACCTCATGTTGCCCATCTTCCCGTATGTACTTCCCTCCACCCTCCCACTCCCCATCTCTGATCCAGGCAACCACTGATCTATTCCCTGTTTCTATGATTTTATTGTATCATAAATGGAATTGCCTGGATGTATTCTTCTGGGCTAGGCATTTTTAACTCAATGTAATTCTCTGGAAATTCATCCAAGTGTCTTTATGTATCAACTAGTGGCTTGGTGCATGAAATTCATGTACATTAAAACATGATTAATTAGAGGAAATAATTTAATATAGCTATTTGCCCTTCCTCTATAATAGAAGTGTCAGAGATGAAAGAAAAGTAGTAAAATGTATATGAAAACCTTCCTCCTGTCAGAGTCTGGGGCACACCATAGAACCCAGAGTCAAGTCCCCGCCCACCCACATGCTCCTCAAAATTGCATGAGACCTAGACCTGGCTGGGACCCCACCTCCAACTGGGCTAGATCCAGACCTAGCCAATCCCACCCTTGTCAAGCCCCGCTAGGCAGGGGACATAGCCTCAGGTCCCTTGGTCCAGCACCAGGATGATGGGCATAGCCTGAGGTTCCTCACCCCATACCAGGGAGGGGAGCATGTGTGTGGTCCCCTGTCTAGCCCTGCTGGGTGGGAGGCATGGCCTTAGGTCCTCCATAAAGCCCTGCCAGGCAGGGGGGCAGAGCCTCAAGTCCCCCGGCCCAGCACCGGGAGCGGGGTGCAGCCTCAAGTACTCATCAAGCCCTGCCAGCAGGAGAGTGCAGCCTCAGGTCCCCCATCAAGCCCTGCTCGGCAGGGGGTGCGGTTTGAGCTCCCCCAATCCAGCACTGGGAGTGCTTCTTGAGGTCCCCTGTCAAGCCCCGCTGGGTAGGAAGCATGGCCTGAGGTTCCCCCGTCAAGTCTCACCAGGCGGGGGGTGCGGTCTGAGGTCCCCTGGCCTGGTGCTAGAGTAAGAGGCGCAGCCTGAAGTCCTCTGTCAAGCCCCACAGAGGCTCTGGAGCAGGGGTTGGGGGGGGAGCCTTAGGTCCCTAGCCCAGCACCAGGATGGGAAGTGCACCTTGAGGTCTCCCATTAAGCCCCACTGGGCAGGGGACATGGCCTAAGTCTTCTGGCCTGGCGCTGGAGCAGGGGGCACAGTCTGAGGTCCCATGTCAAGCCCCATGGGGGCAGGAAAGGGCATAGCCTCAGATCCCTGCTGATTGGTCGTTAAGGGAACTTGGCCTCATCTGTGGGTGCAGCCATCTTTGTGATGGCGTGATGGTCAATTAGCATGTTTCCTCTTTATTAGATAGGATAGTTTGGTCCTTTTCATTGTTGAGTAATGGTCTAGACAATAGCTTTTTAAATTTCTTTTATTTTAAAGAGGAAAAATTAAGTCACTGACTCTTGGTCTTGTACTATCTTCGTGTATATGTTGACCTTTGATGTTGTGTAGTTAAAAGAACTGGGCTCACTAGAGAGCAGGAGGAGTGAAGATAAATATAGTCCAGACTCATCATCAGTGCTTCTCTATGGGTGCTTCTTAGTTTGGAGAGAGGCAGTTTGTTGATACTGAAATGTGTTGTCTTTAAATATATGACTCGGGCCGAAACTGGTTTGGCTCAGTGGATAGAGCATGGGTCTGTGGACTGAAAGGGCATGTGCTTTGGTTGCGGGCACATTGCCAGTGGGGGGCATGCAAGAGGCAGCTGATGGATGTCTCTCTCTCATCCATGTTTCTGGCTCTCTATCCCTCTCCCTTCCTCTCTGTGGAAAATAATAAAATATATTTTAAAAAATATATATATATGACTCCACACAAAATCTCAATTTTGGTTGATACAGGACAGAGTATTATTTGTCACAGGAAGAATTTCTCATGTCCCATGAGACACTGCTGTCTTTCACTATCGTGTGGAATGGGAAAATTCAGGTTTCTGATTTGGGTCCCCATGTTGGCCTAAACATTCTCTTCCCAGCAAAAAAGCCATTGAGAGCTTTCCATCAAGCCATTGTCCCACATCACCTATCTACTTCGCATTCAGCACTGTGCCAGGCACTGGGGACTTGCAATGTGACTGGTGCAGACACGGTCTTAAGCTTTATGATGCTGAGCTTGGATTGGTTCTTCCTACAGGTATTATGGAGCACCTGTTAGGTGCCATTTTACTGAGCTCCATGTATGAAATGAGGAGGACACAAATGAATCAGACACCTCTCTTGCCATCAGGCTCATGAATCTCATACTTGAATATATAAGTAAGAGTGCAAGATAAGAAATATTAACAGGGATGGGGAAAGTATCAGAAAGTATAAAAACCCAGAGAGTTTCTCTGTGCCTCAGGCCTTATCTTAGTCATCCCTGTTTATATAAACCCAGTGCCTGGCAGTTTAAAACACTTTATCAGTGCAGTTGGTTAAGTCTTTGATTGATGGATAGATTTATTGACAGATATGTCATTTCAGCTGACCTTTGAGAGACAAGAAGTATCCAAATCCATGGAGACTAAGGAGTGGGTATTCTAAGCAGAGGGACAAGTATAAGCAAAAGCATAGAGGGGATGCCAGAAAATTCTGGGATACTCATTCTAGGAAACTTCAAGTGATTCAATTTGGCTGGAGCAGAAGGTTGCAGGAAAATATGGGACATGGGTTTGGGATGCCCCTAGAGCCTGCATCTACAGGGCCTTATGGCCAGGCCTAAAAGTTTTCACTCTGTTCTTCAAAGGCATTAAAATGCTACTGAGATTTATTTTAGTTTTATATGCCCATAGTTCTGATTTATGAGATCTTATTTTTTTAGCATATGAAGTTGTTCATCCCAAGACATGATTAAGAGGTAAGTTTGGGCCTATTGCCCTTGCACAGATTCATGACCTATGACCCATCCCTATCTCTAACCTAAGGACAAGCGCTGTCATTTACCAGGGACTGGATTAAGGAAAAACATCACCAACATAGAGAAACAGACTCAAAACCCAGTGTCTGACCTTTGGCTGAGAAGTGCTTTCAGAGACGATTAGCCCTGTCACCCTGCCCTAACCTCTTTTCTTTCCTTTTCTTAACAATCATCTATCTAGTGCCTCTGCCTGCTGAGAGGAGAGTGGCTGCTTTCTTCCCTGTTCTCAAGGAAGGTTGTGAAGATCTGTAATAATGACGTTGTTTTAATATTTGTTGTTCTTGACGATATGTTTATTGCTAAAGTGCAGCAATAAACCATACACAACCATGTCTCCTCTAGAGGAATTTACATTCAAACTATTCCTTTCTTTTTCCTCTTCCATCACTTTTGAAATGCATTTTAATTTCTCACAGGCATTAAGGACCTTGCCTTTAAAAGTGAAATTAACTTTAATATGTACCTTGTTGAGTAGCTTCTGTGGGCTCACCACTGTACTGCATGCTGTGGGATTCACTGTCAGTTGTTCACTCCTACACTCATGCATTCAAAATACGTTTATTGAACACCTGCTTGTGCTAGTCAGGCAGGCAGAGTGTGCACCCTCAGGGAGCTTGCATTGTAGAACTTAAAATATTTGGGAGGAAGTAAGATTCATTTCAGGCCTCAGGTGAGTGTGCATAAGAGAAAAAGATGTAGGGAGGACTGTCACAGTGTACTGCCCTGAATAGTTATAGCTGATGCTAGTGGAGCCTATGCTATATCCGCAGCTCTAAGTATCTCTTAATGTCAGCCCATGATGGACCGATTTTGCCCATTTTATAGACCAGGACATTTTAAAGAGGGTGAATAGGAGGTAAATGACAGGCAAGAGACTTGAACCTACACAGTCTTAATGGCAGAGCCCACAGTTTTGGCCACTACTCTATGTTGTATGACCTTAGATGAAAATAAGCAAATGTTAAACCGAGTAGAATTGATGATTAAAATCAACCTGGAAGGGAGGAAACTAATACTAGCTGCTCTTGGCATTTGGCTGCCAAGCCTGCCCCATCTGTGCCACAGATGATGGGACAAAGACCTTCAGCCTGGGCAGGTGTGAGGGGAGCATGTTAGTATCGAGCCTCTGGAGGAGACAGGTAGGTTGGGGTGTCAGAGCAATGGAGTCAGATCCAGACAAGGCTGGCATCTTCTCCAAGACAGAAGGGAAACTGAGGCCCTTAGGAGAGTTGAGGAGCAAGAGTCTCATGCCAAAGTGAAACCCAGCAGAAGGTGGATCTTGAGTGGCTGGGTTCCATCCGCAACCAGGGGTCTCTGCCAGAGAGGGAGAGCCAGTCCAATCGGCCAGTCTGGTTCTGAGGCCCCACATCAGGAAGGCTCAGTGACAAAGGGTAGCAGCTTTATGGAGTGGCCTTGGCAGTCCCACCCTGGGCTATGGCACCAGGTCGGAGAAGTGAGCTTTGATCTCTCAGCACGAAGCT
The DNA here is from genome assembly GCA_011751065.1 of Lasiurus cinereus. NCBI lineage: Eukaryota > Metazoa > Chordata > Mammalia > Chiroptera > Vespertilionidae > Lasiurus > Lasiurus cinereus. Next base: position 36,988,080 of record JAAGEH010000304.1, read on the forward strand.
GCAGTTCATCACCTTCTCCCTGGAGGTCACAGGTTTACCCTCAGTCGGCATTCTAGCTCTTGCTTGTTACTGGGACCAACTGTAAGTTACATTTCAAATTCCTGAGGTCTGTACCAGTGGCCCAAGCAGCAAATGGATAGTCCATTTAGCTCTCTAATTTTTCTTTGGTGGGATTGCATTTTGCTATTTTCTTGCCATCTCTCACGTCCTTTTACACTTTACCATCTCTACTGCTGGTTGCCACGCTTCTCAATCTGTACATTTCATTAATATATTACTTCTGTCCTGCTCAGTCATTAATAAAGACGTTAAATAATTCTGAACCAAATCCTCACCCCTGTAGAGCCCTATAGGACACTTTCCTTTAATTAGTTATGCTACCTTTCATCTCTCTAAGGTCCTTTGGTTTCATATTTCCAGCTGGGTTTGAATCCACGTGACTTTCATCCAGTACTGTTTGAACTAATTTCATGAGTGAAAATCTGAGAGACATTTTACTGAATGTTGATTCAGGTCCAAGCCTATAGAGAGCTTGCTATATTCAGATACTTTTTAACAGATTAATAAGGAACAAGATGGCCTTAATAAACTGAGCCTTCCTAATGTACCTCTTTCCAATATTCTTTTCAATCGAGCAGTGTCCTCTCCATTAATGTCTTGGCAGTTTGAATTGTGTTGATATCAGACTTCATAAAAGGTACACTTTCTGTGGGAGTAATCCTCTTAGACCTTTTCAAAGATGACTATTTCTTAGTGATGTTCTATTTACAATAACTTAAATGACTTTGAGTTTTAAAAAAATACAACTAGTCCTCTCTCTGAAATCAATAACAGAGAAACCAAGATGGCGACATAGGTAAACACCTAAACTGCTGCCTCGCACAACAATTTCAAAACTACAACAAAAAGACAAAACAGACATCATCCAGAACCACAGGAAATTCTACAACTAGAAGGAAAGAGAAAAGCACACTGAGTCTCAGAGGAGTTGCAGGAAGCAGAGATACCAAGACGCGCATGCGGAAAGGGCTGGCAACTGAGTATGTGTCTGGCTTTCTCAAGCGAGAGGAGACAAAAGCTCCCAACTACACTGAACTCCAGTTCCAGGCGAGACTCTGGGGACTCAGACTCATTTGAGGAGAAACTGGACTGTCTGGCAGTGGGCGGAACTCAAGAGTGGCTTTCTCTCAGAGGTACTTGCAGCGATTACCATAGGACACTGAGACACAGGGGCCTATTAGAGCAAGGCTGATGGGAAACCAATGCTGTCTGTTCCACCCTGAGACTCCACCCCATCCAAGCTGAGCACAGAGGCTTTTGCAAATCCTGCCTCATAAGGGTGTCTCCAGCACAGAAGTTCTCCCAGTGTAGACACAACTGATCTTCATAGTCAATTGGCCTGAAGGTCAATTCCTCCCAGTGATAACAACAAGAACCAAGGCTTAACTACAACAAGACTGTGCACACAGTCCACAAAGGGGTGCACCAAGAGTGGCCACCTCAGGTAACTGGGGAGGCTGAGCCACTGGGCCCTATAAGACACCTAGCACACAAAGCCACTCTATCAACTCAGGGAAGCAGCCAAAATGTGGAGACAAAGAAACAGATCATAAATGAAAGAAATGGAGGAAAGCAAACAACTGGATATAGAGTTCAAACAACTGGATAAAGGAGTCTTAAGGAGCAATCAGCAGCAACCTGAGGCTATGCCCTCCCCCACCCACATGGGGCTTGACAGAGGACCTCAAGTCACGCCTCCCTCCATGGTGCCAGGCAAGGCACTTGAGGCTATGGTCCTCCCACCTCCCCCCGCGCCCCTCCCATGGAGCTTGTTGGGGGACCTCAAGGTTTGCTTCCCATCCTGGTACTGGGCTAGGGGACCTCAGGCTGCTCCCCCAGCCCCAGTGCCAGGCTGGGAGACCTCAGGCCTTGCCCACCAGGTGGGGCTTGACAGGGACTTCAGGTCATGCCCCCCACCCTGGCACCAGGCTGGGGGACCTCAGACCACATCCCCCACCCCAGCACTGGGCCAGGGGACCTAAGGCTGTGCCCCCCTGCTTGGCTGGGCTTGACTGGGGACCTCAGACCACACTCCCTACCCAGCGAGGCTTGACAGAGGACCTCCCTACCCAGCGAGGCTTGACAGTGCACCCCCAGTGCTGGGTTGGGTGACCTCAGGCCACACCACTGCCCTAGCAGCAGGCCAGGGGACCTGAGACTGTGACCCCCTGCCTGGCAGGACTTGATGGGGACCTCAGGCCTTACCCCCTCCCCTGGCACCAGGCTGGGGGACCTCAGATTGCACCCCCTACAAGGTGTGGCTTGAAAGGAAACTTCAGGCTGGGGGGCCTCAGGCTGTATCCCCTGACTTAGCACTGGACCAGGGGACCTGAGGCTGTGCCTCTGTGCCTGGCGGGGCTTGACAGGGGACCTCCACCCAGCGGGGCTTAATGGGGGACCTCAGCGTGCACCTTCAGTGCTGGGTCGGGGGAACTCAGACCAAATCTCCTGCCCAGCGGGCTTGCCAAGGAACCTGAGGCTGCACCTCTCTGCTGGTGGAGCTTGATGGGGGACCTGAGGCTATGCCCCCTCCCAGTGCCAGGCCAGGGGACCTGAGGCTGCATCCCCTCCCCCGCCAGCCTGGGGGACCTCAAGGCACGCCCCCTGCCCCGGTCTGGACTGGGGGACCTTAGCCATGCCCCTCGTTCTGGCACCAGGCCAGGGGATCTTAGGATACATCCCCTGCCCAGTGGAGCTTAACAGGGATGGGACTGGCCAGGACTAGATCTAGCCCAATGGGGGCAGGGACAGCTGGGTCTGGTTCTTATGCAATTTTGAGGAGCATGTGGGTGGGTGGGGACTTGACTCTGATAGGAGGAAGGTTTTCATATACATTTTACTAATTTTCTTTTATCTCTGACATTTCTATTATAGAGAAAAGGCAAATAGCAATATTAAATTATTCCCTCCAGTTAATCTCCTTTTAATGTGCACAAATTTCATGCACTGGGGCACTAGTAAAATAAATAAATAAATACAACTACTTTGGTATTCTGTAATCACCTAGTTAACCCATTTCTGATGTGCTTTCTTGTACAAAACAGAGAGTGATTTAAGCAAACAGAGCTCATACTGTTTTATTACATAATTTAAATTTGGGCAGCCATTTAAAAATAACTCAAGTCTTTCAAATGTAACTGACAAGGAGTAGGCTACTCTGAGGTTAATTTCTGGACACCACAGGCTGTGAGGGTTACATTCTATAGTATTTTTATTTAATATGTGGAAATTCTTGGACATGGGATGGGAAGGAATATCCCTATAGAAATTGTCTTTATATCAAGCTAGATTATGTTTTTAAGTTACCCAAACCCTTCTATGCACAAGCTTGTGGGGCCCACTACTTTGTCAGATGGTGAATTAACTCCTGATTAAAATACAAAAATCAACCTAAAATAGTAAATGTGCAAAACAGTTGCAGGGAGATCATTCCTTGCTTTTAGTCTATACTGGATTTTAAAAATATCAGTAAAAATATAAAATGTTATATTTCTAAGAATTGTTGCAGTCATATAGCATAGCCATGTAGCTACCCAACATGTGTATGTGTGTGTGTGTGTGTGTGTGTGTGTACGTGTGTGTGTACCTGAACTGTTTATTTAATGAGGTCCTCTTGGTAGCTCTTTGACTCACTAAGATTAGGAGAGGTTCTCCAAGCAAACAAAGGACAACTAATCTGACCCTTTGAAAGCAGAGTGGAGGCATCTGCTTTCAGGAGATAGTCCAGAGCTGGATGCAATCCTAGATGCCAGTGGAAACTTTGCCAAACAATAACGTTTCAAATGAAATCCTTTTGAAGTGGCAGAGCTGTCTCTCCTCGCTGTGGGGTGTGAGGGTGGGGCTCGGGGGAAATAAAAAGAAGGTGACGTGGCTGGTCCTCTGATAGTGTTTATAGAGCCATTTAAGCAACAAAATATAAATCCCTCCAAAACCTCATGTACATTCATTATAAGGCCCTCTTCACCCTCTACTCAGAATAGAGAGATAGCATTTGCTTGAATAGACATCAACAGTATAAATATAAGAAGCAGAAAGGACTATCTAGAAAGGACCCTGAGAATTGTATTTGGCTTGGATGTAAATATGAGTCTACATTGATGTTCACATAAAACAAATACATGGTTTCTCTTGACCCCCTAGGAAGACAGTGGACTCCTCTAGTGTAGGAGTCAGCAAACTTTTCTACAAAGAGCCAGACAATAAATATTTTAGGCTTTGTGATCTATGAGGTCTCTATTGAAATGCTTAAAGTCTGCCACTGTAGTGTGAAAGTAGCCACAGATGCCTTGGCCAGTGTGATTCAATGGTTAGAGTGCCAGCCCGAAGGATGGTGAGTTCAAATTACCAATCAACGGCATGTACCTCTTTCTCTCTTCCTCCCCATTCCTCCCTTTATCTACTTTCTAAAAACCAATGGGAAAAATATCCTCAGGTGAGGATTAACATCAACAAAAACAAAGGCAAAAAGAAAATGCACAAATGAGTGGTTATGCCTATATTTTAAAAAAGCACTTCCTTTATGGACACTGAAATTTCACTTTCATGTATTGTCACATGTCATGTATTATTATTTTTTTGACAAATTTTCATGGACCATAAAGAAATAAGCCATAGGGTGGATTTGGCTGCTACAGACAAATCCAGTAGTTTGCCAGCTCTTGACCTAATGCACACATTATGTGCCCCCACAGCAACTAGCAATATTCTAGGGACGTTCTAGGTGCTTGGTAAATACTTCTTCACTTAGCTGTCACGATGTCAGAGCAAAGAGTAAGCCTTTTGCTATACTACACACATTTGACATTTGCAAGGGATTTATCTTTAAGTCTCTGCTAATCCCTCCATTCCAAGGACCACTCTTGCAGATAATTTCCCCCATAAAATGCACTCAAATATAACAATAATTAAAGTGACCCTTTCAGGCCCTCCATGATTCTATAAATATGGGGCTAAAGTCCTTTACCAGGCGATTAAAATAAACTCTGCCACCGAAATAAATTCTCTGTCACATTACATCATTGCTGTAATGACATTAATGATGGATTTACCTCCATCAGAAAAATCAATCTATAATGATGATGAGTGATGGTGATCCTTCTACCATATAGCACCTGTGTTTGCCAAGTGGCAGAATGATCAAGCATCCCTTTCTGTGGAATGGGCGGGCCCAGCAGCCCAGCCAGGCCATCCTGGTGAGGGTCACACACACAAAGGAGCCAAGAAGCAGATGATAGGCAGGCATTGGATGTGACTGCAACTTTCCCAGCAAAGGAAGAGCCTTCCTCCTAAACTTCCTCCTCCATGTGGATACACTCGGTGTTTAGGCTTTGACTAAATTCCATATGATTATGCATTTCTGGACCTACAGATTGTTTTCAGATATCAAGAGTGTGAGTCATGCTAAAGATCTGTTGTACTTTATATATGCCAGAATCTTAGAACCTTCTGTCTAGTTTTAGTCACTGCATTACAGGAGAATACAGACTTGCCAGTAATGCTCTACAGAAGCACCACAAAATGATCACAATGAGAGATGGCAACACCTATCTAAGAAATTGCGATTGTTTTAGATTTGAAAAGGACAATGATTCGTACCATCACAAGGGTCTTTTTTAAAATTTATTTTTTATATATTTTTATTGATTTCAGAGAGGATGGTAGGGGCAGAGAGAGAGAAAAACATCAATGGTAAGAGAGAATCATTGATTGACTGCCTCCTGCATGCCCCCTACTGGGGATGGAACCCAAAATTGAACCCTTCACTCTATCCACTGAGCCAAACCAGTAGGGCTTTTTTTTTTTTTAAGGAATTTGATTAAACATTGCAAATAAAGAAGTAAGGTGCATAATACAGGGCCAGGTATCAGAGTTCCAAGGGAAACTTACTTGATGAAGAAAGGCCTGATAAAGCTTGCAAGGAGGAAATGGTGGTATCTGCAAACTATGGAGAAGTAATGGTTGGCCATATGGATTAGGGATCAACTACTTGATATTAGGTGACTGACCAGGTTTCTCCCTACAGTATACTTCTTGATTCAAAAAGCCTACTGAAATAAACAAAAAAACAAGAACTGCTCTCTCGGAAATTAAAGTTATCCAAAATGTCATTAATTCTAACTAATGATGAGTCTGTTGTTGGCCCATGAGAAGTGGACTCCTTGTCTCTTTCTTCGTTTTCTTACATTGTGAGCCTCCAGGGGCTGGACGGCAGCTAGCATTTTTTGAGACTCTCATGCTATTTCACTCTTCAGACAGAATGTCAGGCTCTTCAACTGTATTTTCAACTGTCTTGTGAGACAAAGACTAATTGATTTGACCTCATGCTGTCGCGTGTTGAGAGACATGAATCTTCAGTGCACTTCCTTGAATTCATTGATTTCATTAAACACTGTCTGCTCATGTTTGCAAAATGTTGTAATTTCCCAGTGATTTCTTCGAACTGCAGTGCATAAACAGATTTTTTTTTGGAGCAATGCCATTTCTTAGCTTTGATCTTGTGTTTTAATCTTTTATTTCCAATAGGTCTTCTCTGTTAAGTCCATTGAGCCACAGAAAATATCAACTTTAGGGAAAAGTAACGTGATAGTCACAGGAGCAAACTTCACCCAGGCATCTGATAACATCGTCATGATCCTGAAAGGAACCAGTACTTGTGATAAGGATGTGTGAGTTCAAATATTAGTAATTTTTTTTCTCAATAATGTGGTGAAATGCTAAAACTTATGCCAAATATAATCATTATGTAGTCAAATTATTTCCATCTGCTAGAATGGACCAATTACTCTGAATATTTGATAGTTTTAATAGTAAAATCATTTATACACTACATTTGAAGTTAATTGTGAAAGAAGCTGTCCCATGTTACCCCCAAAAATCTCAGTACACAACAATTTCAGGATGTTGCCTGTTTTGGGTCTTGATTTGTTTTCATGAAATAAAACTAAGTATTTTGAATATCGAATATCGTTTTGAAGATGATCCACTTAGAAAAAACAGTCAAGCACCTCCTATTTTTTTTAAAAAAAATGTATTTTTATTGATTTCAGAGAAGAAGGGAGAGAGAGATAGATTTAAACATTAATGATGAGAGAAAATCATTGATTGGCTGCCTCCTATATGCCCCTTACTTGGGATTGAGCCTAAAACCTGGGCATGAGCCCTGACTCAGAATCAAACTGTGATCTCCTGGTTGAGGGTCAGTGCTCAACTACTGAGCCATACCAACTGAGCCGTACCTCCAATTTTGATGGGAAAATAATAGCAACTCTTCAGTAGATGGCCCATATTTAAAAGAAGTAATTTTCTGATCCACTTTATTTTTTATAGTCTTCTTTTTATTGGATTGATTTCAGGCCCAGATAATATCTAAATAGAATGTAAATTAGTTTTTTAAAAAAAAAAAAAAGAAAAAAAGAAAGAAAGAAAAATAAATACCTCAACCCAAAAAGTAACTGGTCAGTGTACCACTTGAACATCATTATTTCTATGACTTCTTTTCCCCTAATTCATCCTTCCAATGAAACTTTTGAGAGAAAACATTTCAGTGTCTCACTGACAGTCTTGTACCAATGCTACCCCACCTCAAAAAAGAGATGTGATAATACATGATAGATAATTTGAGTTTTGTACTTGTTAGCTTTTATAAGTTTGGGCTAATTTGAAATAAAAGACATTGTCGTCTACATGAAATATAATACTGAGCTCATCCACATCATGGAAATGCATTGATGGCAATCTGCTGAAGCTTAGTGTTTTGTTTTTTAACTACTAAAACAGATTTGTACAGCATTCCAATCTGCCACACTTATTTACTGATTTTCTGTTTTAATTCATTTGCCACATATAGCTGCTATCCCCTTCCCCCCAACCCCAGCAGTAAATTTGGGATGTCTGTCACCTTTTGGGAAAAGCTGCTCACCGATGGTTTTCCTCTGTTCTGCTTCTTACCAGAATTATCCAGCTCACATTAGTGGTTGATCTGCACGACATGGGTATTTTTGTGCCATTTATTCTGGCTAAACACCTTGTTGCAAAAACCTGTCATTTGGTATAACGAAATCTCAGTGTGTTCACTGGGAAGTAAGTCATTTTTCAGAGCTTTACCCTGTTCCTGACTCTTTATGCTCTCATTTCAATTCCGAATGTGTTTTAAGATACTGCAGTTATTAAATTCAATGAGAAAGAGACCTTTCTGCATGTAGCATTTCCCTAACCATATTTGTGTGGTGAACCCAAGTTCATGAGCAGTAAACATAATGCCCAGTTAATCCTACATCTGAATTCATATTGTAATCCCAAACTCTTTCAATATAGTATTTTTAAAGCCTAATTACTCTAAAAGAGAAAAAGCGAGATGGTAGTGGAACAACACACATTTTCTACCTCTTTCCTTCTAAAATTTATAAACAAGTTTGAATTTTTTAATTATTAGCTATTCTATGAAGAGTTTCCAAGAACTAGAATGAAAATCTGAGGAGGTTTAAGTACAAACTGACCCAGGTGTTTTTTGATGCTGCCTTACTATTTGAATCTATTATTACAACTTAAAGGATCTGTGTGTGAAAGTTAATTATCATGCACATGTCCTTTGTAATAAGAAATTCTCCTGTAGCATAATTATACTGAGTATTGTTCAGACACAACCCAGTCCTAATGATAGTGCTTTAGATGCCTATTGCAGACACGATGCACCAAGGAAGCTGCAGGTTCCAGGGGGCATATTTTAGAAGGCTTTGCTTTGACTCCTGAAAGGTGGCAAGGACACACCTTGCAGGTATCAGGCACACCAGGAGAGTCCCAGCTAATTTCCAGTCTGAAGCAAGTTAGTAGGCAGCTCGGCTCCGATGGCTGATGGAGTCCTCGCCATGGAGTTCAATCCTGGGCTCAGTGTTCTTTTTTTTTCTTTTAATTTAATTTTTATTGTTCAGATTTTTACAATTGTTCCTCTTTTTTCCCCCCCATAGCTCCCCTCCACCTGGTTCCCACCTTTCCCTCTGCTCTTACCTCCCCCCTTCATTGTCCTCATCCATAGGTGTCCGATTTTTGTCCAGTTTCTCCCTGCACCCTCTTCGCCCCTTTCCCCCTGAGAATTATCAGTCCACTTCCTTTCTATGCCCCTGATTCTATTATATTCACCAGTTTATTCTGTTCATGAGATCTTTTTATTCACTTGATTTTTAGATTCACTTGTTGATAGATATGTATTTGTTGTTCATAATTTTTATCTTTATCTTCTTCCTCCTCCTCTTAAAGAGTACCTTTCAGCATTTCATATAATACTGGTTTGGTGCTGATGAACTCCTTTAGTTTTTTCTTATCTGTGAAGCTCTTTCTCTGACCTTCAATTCTGAATTATAGCTTTGTTGGGTAGAGTAATCTTGGTTGTAAGTTCTTGCTATTCATCACTTGGAATATTTCTTGCCACTCTTGTCTGGCCTGCATAGTTTCTGTTGAGAAATCAGCTAAAAATCATATGAGTGCTTCCTTATAGGTAATTAACTGTTTTTCTCTTGATGCTTTTAATATTCTCTCTTTGTCTTTTGCTCTTGGTATTTTGATTATGATGTGTCTTGGTGTGGTCCTCTTTGGATTTCTTTTGTTTGGGGTTCTGTGTACATCCTGGACTTATAAGTCTATTTCTTTCACCACATGGGAGAAGTTTTTGGTCATTATTTCTTCAAATAGGTTTTCAGTATCTTTCTCTTTCTCTTTTTCTGGTACCTCCATAATTCTGATGTTGGTGCGCTTGAAGTTGTCCCAGAGGTTCCTTACAATATCTTCACATTTTTGGATTCTGTTTTCTTTTTGCTTTTCCAGTTCAGTGTTTTCTGCTTCTTTGTGTTTCAAATCTTTGACTTGGTTCTTGCATTCCTCTAGTCTGCTGTTAAATCTCTGTATAATATTGTTTATTTCAGTCAGTGTATGTTTAATTTCTAGTTGGTCCTTTTTCATCTCCTCTTGGGTCTCGTTAAATTTATCCATCTTTTCTAGGAAATCCTTGAAAAACCTTATAACCGTGGTTTTGAACTCTATATCCTCCCTTTCTTTGTTTTCCTCCATTTCTTTTGTTTATGATCTGTTCCTTTGTCTCCACATTTTTGCTGTTTCCCTGAGTTGGTAGAATAGTTTTGTGTGCTAGGTGTCCTATATGGCCCAGTAGCTCTACTTCCTCAGTTACCTGAGGTGGACTCTCTTGATGCACCTCTTTGTGGTCTGTGTGTACACAGCCTTGTTGTAATTAAGCCTTGATTGCTGTTGGTATCACTGGGAGGAATTGACATCCAGGCCAATTGGCTGTGAGGATCAGCTGTGTCTACACCAGGAGAACTTCTATGCTGGAGTCAGCCTTATGATATAAAACTTGCAAGATTGCAAAAGCCTCTGTCTCAGCTTGGATGGAGCAGAGTCTCAGGGCTGAGGAGACAGCCTTGGCTTCCTGTCAGCCCTGCCCTAAGCGGTCTTAGTGTCCCTTGGTCTCAGTGTCCCTCGGTAATCACTGCAGCCCTCTCTGTGCGCACTCGCGTGCCTCCAGACCTCTGCCTTTCGGCTCCCCTGAGTTCCGTGTGCTCTGGGGACCCGTATGAGTCTGGGTTCTCAGGGTCTCAGTCTCTAGGGTCTTGCCCAAAGCTGGGGTTCAGTGCAGTCAGAACTGGATTTCAGCGCAGTTGGGAGGTTCTGTCTTCCTCCTGCTAGAAAAAGCCAGCGGCACAATCAGCAATCAGTCCTCTCTGAGAGCACTAGCACACGCATGTCTCCAGACCTCTGCCTTTCACAGCTCCCCTGAGTTTCTGTGCACTCCTCCCTTTTCACAACAGTCCAGACTCCCCCCACCCCATATGAGTCTCACCCAGAACTGGGGTTCAGTGCAGTCAGGAGTTTCCGTCTCCCTCCTGCTAGAGGAAGCCAGTCAGGCACTCCGCCATCCATCCTCTCCACATGTGTCTTCATACCTCAGCTTTTTGCAGCTCCTCTGAGTCTACGTGAGCCCCTCTCTTTCCTTCTAGTTGTAGAATTTCCACTCAGCCAGCTTTCCGGTGGTTCTGGATGATGTCCATTCCATCTTTTAGCTGTAGAGTTGCAATTGTTGTTCGAGGCAGCTGTTTAGGTATTCACCTATGCTGCCATCTTGGTTTCTCCTCAGTGTTCTTTGTATAGCAGAATTCTCTTCTCTGCCCAGGGCTGAGCTCTATCCTCCCGGAGCTCAACCGGGACTTCTCTCTCTCTCTCTCTCTCTCTCTCTCTCTCTCTCTCTCTCTCTCTCTCTCTCT
>JAAGEH010000304.1:36999416-37026428 GCA_011751065.1 Lasiurus cinereus
TCTCTCTCTCTCTCTCTCTCTCTCTCTCTCTCTCTCTCTCTCTCTCTTTTAAGCTTTTCATTAAGGACATTTCCAAACATACACAAGAGAGAAGAGTATATAAACCTTTCCGTACCCATCCATCAGCTTCAGAACTTATCAACATTTGTCAATCTTGTTTCATCTACCTCCTCCACATTTTTGAAGGGAAAGGAAGAATTGCAGTCAGAGTTTTTCAAAGCATATCCCAGACACCATATCCTTTTACTCATAAAGACTTCAGTATATATCTCTAACAGATAAGATAGTGCCATGATTATACTAAACAAAATTAACAGTAATTCTTAAGATAACTTAATACCCAGTCCATTTTCCACTTTCTATTGGCTGCTTCTTCCCTAATTTCCAAGAGAAATGCAAATAAAAACATAAAAATGCACAAAAGAGCCTTGGCCAGCATTGCTCAATGGTTAAAGTGTCAGCCTGCGCACCGAAGGGTTGCAGGTTCAATTCCTGGTCAAGGGCACATACCTTAGCTGCAGGTGTACTCCTTGCCCTCCCCTCGCCCCCACTGTCAGGGCATATAGGAGATAACGAATCAATGTGTCTCTCTCACATTGATATCTCTCTCTCTCTCTCTCTTTCTTTCTCTCTCTCTCTTTATCTTGCTCTGCTCCTCCCCCTTCACCCCCCTACTTCCGTCCCTTCCACTGTCTCTGAAAAAGCAATGGAAAAAATATCCTCAGGTGAGGATTTACAAAACAAGAACAGCCACAAAAGAAAGAGGAACCCTGCCCGGGATAATACCCCAACAGGATAAGTGGTCCTGATTAATCAGCAGTTGCCTGCAGCTGCCTGCTAGTCTTGAACTGTGGTTGGTAAGCAGCTGGGCTGTCTGTTTCATATGAGTTCTGTTTCCACCCCTTCCTAGAGTACGGGTGAGCCACGTGCTAAATGACACCCATATGAAATTCTCTCTGCCATCAAGCCGAAAAGAAATGAAGGATGTGTGTATCCAGTTCGATGGCGGGAACTGTTCTTCTGTGGGGTCCTTGTCTTACATTGCTCTGCCACACTGTTCCCTCATCTATCCTGCTACCACCTGGATCAGGTATTTTCCAGATTCAGATTTTTTTCTTGTTGTGGTTAAAAAAGGTCTGGTATGTAAAGTTCATGAATTTCACTCAATTTCATACAGGAATCCTCCGGCACAGACACATAACCCTCTTCACTCTGTCTCACTTCTACCGTGACACAAAGCCTTTTCCTTCTTACATCCTTTGTTTTCAAACCTTTAGAGTAAGCTGTTCTGAATAGTATTGGGAGCTATCAGAATCAAAAGCAATATCTGATTTCAAGGATTTTCCCTACATGAGAGATGGAAATTCTGAAATAACCTTTCCTGATGAGTCCAAAGGAAAAAAATATTTCCCTACTTGAATTTAAACTCACATTCAGATTTTGGAAAATAACACTAAAATAGTTTCTTCACCTAACACAGCATGAAGCTTACTTTCAAAGTACTGTCTAGGTGAAACTACAGGTGAAGCTTTAAAAACAACAACAACAACAAAAAATCACTTTGAATATTCTTATTTAAGATGAGGTGACAGGTGGACACATTAGGCTGCTAGGGCTTCCATAGCAAAGTACAACAAACTGGGTGGCTTCAATAACAGATATTTATGTCATCAAACTTCTGGAGGCTAGTAGTCCAAGATCAGAGTACTGTTGGGGTTGCTTTCTTCTGAGGCCTCTTTACTTGGCTCACAGATGGCCTTCTCCTCACATGGTCTTCCCCCTGTGCTTGTCTGTGTCCTAACCTCCTCTTTTTATAAGGACACCGTCATACTAGATTTGGGCCTACCCCAATGGCCTCCTTTAACCTTAATGACCTATTTAAAGACCCTGACTCCAAAAGCAGTCACCCTCTGAGGTACTAGGGATTAGGGCTTCAATAGTTCCACCCATACCAGTGGCATGAGGAAAACTGAAGTTTCCAAACCAAGGCCCAAGCATGATAGTCCCTGCTCTGAGTCTAATTCATTCCTATGAATAAAATTGCCCGTTGATGCGGCATCTGCCGCATGCCTGTTGTGGTATGGCTATTCAGTTAATGCTCACAAGCAGAAAGGCTCTACTCTGAGTGGCCCCTTTTGCAGATGAGGAAACTGAGGCATGGAGTGTTCAAATGACTTTCCCAGGCTCCCGGGGTGCTGTGCTCTTTTGCCATAAAATAAGAGGCTTCTTGCTGTCCAGTCACCTATGGCATTCTGAGCCTGTGTCTCTCGGTGTCTTCTGGGCAGGAACACGGCTCTGCAGTCCGGCCGTGGGCCAGGCTTGGCTTGGTTTCTAGTAACGGCGACAGGCTGGCATGAGGCCAGCTGGGTCCTTTCTCCTTGTGGTGGGAAAGTTCAGGGCTTGATGTCTTTCTTCTGCCCTACACAATTAGCCTGCTGGTGCCCACATCCTGGTCTTGTCGTCGTGGGCCCAGCTGACATACCAGGCTCCTGTCCCCTAGAATGAGTGTCTAGTGACCTACACGAACGAGGGTGTGGGGGCAGCCAGAGCTGTGAACAGCTGTTTATTTCACATCTAATGACCACTTTGCTTTTATGCAATTATGTGCTAAGAATATATGAACTCATTCAGCTTGGTTTTGGGGAGATAGAATGTAGCTGTTATTTATATGGTTTGCTGTCACTTACGATTTTACCTTGTCCAAAGTGTTTTCTGTCTCCCTAAATAAATATAATTGGTAGGTAGGGAGTTTGATTTTGAGAATTGTTAGATTGAAGAATCTTCATATAGATTAAGCAGCAATCAAACAACATTCTGTTCAGTGAAACCTTTGCAAGATACAGCTAATGACCTGATTATATGTGGCAACATGACACAACAAATTCACAATTCCATGAAAGGATTTGGACATTTCCTAGAAATTATAACAGGATCTGGCCTGATTTTTTACATGTATGTATCTTAAAAATTATGACTTTGTAGCCAGTATCGTTAAAAAGACTTCTAACATTTGTACTGCATTTGAAATTAAGATTTGTTAATTTGCTTTCAAATCTAACTGAGTTTCATGGTAAGTGTGAATAAATTGGTAGCTTTGTTCATAAACACAAAAACCTGTGTTTTTACTACTAAAACTCTTATTGTTGCTTTTTTTCTTGCAGTGGTGGTCAAAATATAACCATCGTGGGCAGAAATTTTGATGTAATTGACAACTTAATCATTTCACATGAGTTAAAAGGAAACATAAACGTAAGTCTTCGGCTGCTTTGTAATAGTTATTTTCAAGGATGATTTTGCTTTTATAATACCAAAATATGTTGGGGGATATAGTTTATTTCTGTGCCTTGTGACATTATATGCTCTTACCTGTTGTATGATATATACCATCAGTGCTCTAAAGGAAATAATAAGACCTTATACCTGTGTTGAGTATTTCAAGCTGAGACACAGAGGAAAGGAATGATCTTGGTATGATAGGACCTACCATTTACTCCGTGTACCATTTGTGGTGAGTCACTAATGAGGCAATGTCTATGATAAGTATGAAAACGCTGTGTGAATGGGGAAGGCATGATGTAAAGGAAAATGGCATTCCCGTGGTGATCAGGGTGTGTTCCATCGCACAGAGAGCTGCAGTTCAGCAGGTCAGTGACCTCTAAAGTCCCAGAGGTCATAGCATAGACTTCTCTTGCCATTGTCTCTTTGACCCAACCTGGTCCCTTCCTTTTGACCTCACCTCCTTTTGCCTTTCATCTCTCCACACAGCGGTCTGGCGCCCACCCCTCCCTCAGTTCTTACACCAACAGGATTCACACACGGGCCTCATCACAAGAAATGATGGGTTTCCTATATAGGTGGGATTTCTGAGTGCAGGTCTGAACTTCTCCCGAATGCTTTCCTCACCCTCTCTTCCCCTTTTGTCCTGCTTTAATGAGATGTGGCAGCTGCAGCTTCGCTGGGGGCCCAGCCTGACCACTTCCCAACCACTTGAGCTCTCATAGGCCCGGCTCCAGTGTGGGTTCAGACTGCAGGAGGCCTTCCTAAGTCATCCTCACAGCCTTGTCACACACATGACCGTCCTCTGACGTGCTTCAGAGCCAGTTCCAAGCCTCACATTGTATCTGATTCCAGACCACATCCCCATGATGTGATCATATCCCACTGAGTTGTTTGCATATGTTGACCCTCTGACCAGAGGCCTGGCCTGAATGGACTTGCTCTCTCTCTCCCAGTGCTGTTCTTAGATCAAGTAGAACTTATTGTGCATCTACTGTGGACAAAACATTTTGATGGGCACAGGGGAAAAAGTAAGTAAGATGGTTACGTTGCTTTCATAGAGGGAAATAGCCAATCCCTGCTGGCATTGAAATTGAAAGCATGGGGTATCCTCAAATTCTAGGCCCTGATTCCCAGCCCACTCAGAAACCCCGTAAGTCCAAGAGAGCACTGTGTGTTTCCACAGGAGGAGGACTGAATGGGGAGGGATTAAGAATGTCTGCGAGTGGAGCAGGCTGGGTAGGACTGGATAGGTGGGGACGGGAAGGCCATTTCAGGTGCAGAGGATGAGGACAGGTCAATCCCAGGCCTGTGGTGGGAATGTGTCAGCTGGCACCCAGAGGACAGGGTGGGAATGAGCAAGAGGGCTGGCTGGAAAGCTGCCGGCTGGCAGGAGTATCAGACAGACTTTACCCTTAATTCTCCAGACAGTGGGGAGAAATGGAGGTCTTTGAGCAGGGAGTGGCATGAGTATGGGTGCCTTTATGAGTGTTTTGGCAGTGGTGCGTGGAGGGGGCGGTGATGAATAAAAAGCCAGGAGCCCCATGAGAGTGCTCAGTCCAAGTGCAGGTGTGTTTGAGATGTGAGTGGGTCCGGTGACTCTGCTGTCCACTGGGCTGTTCTCAAGGGGGCAGGTCTGAACAGCTGGGCAGAGTGAGGAGATGGAGATGATTGTCCTCTTCCCAAAGCAAAGCTGCAGTAAGAGGGAGAATGGGCACAGTAGCGTGGGAGTGAGAGCATGGAGGAAGCAGAGAGCGCCTGGGGTGTAACCTTGAGAGGAGCTCCATTCTGAGGAGTGAAAGCAAATATAAGATGGCTGGTGAAGTTGGCCAAGCAGTTGCTTGGAAACTGAAAAAAAAAAAAAGAAAAAGAAAAAAGAGCATTTCTCATAGTGGCAGCTGATAACTAGTATGGAAATTGAGAGAGTTGAGGATAATGAGGTTCCGGTGACCCCGTCACCCATCATCTTCCTGGAAGACACCTCTAATAGGAAGCCGGCCTGTTGGGGTTACGGCTGCTGCGAAGGCAGGGCAGCAGGTTGGTGGTTTTCATCGCAGCACCAGAATGGGAGCCGGAGCCGGGCGGGCTGTCGTTGGAAAGGTGTGAAGGGAGGAGGAGGTTTTGCTTGTCCTTTGCGTCGGATTTTCCCAACTCTGATCTCTTCCTACCTCCTTTATATATGCCAGTATTAGAGAGTAAATAAAAAGAGGGAAACTCCCCACCTGGCTAATTCCTTTCTGCACATTTTATTGCTCTTCTGTGAAACATTCGTCAGCCTCTCTTTCCTAGCAGCTTTCTCTGCCCCTCTCTCTGCGCCTGAAAATGCCAATATTTATGTGTTAGTTTTTATAAATAAATCTGTAAAGTGGGCCACCCATTCTGCATTGTTTCCAGCCTTCATGCTCTTCTTTCTAGGGCAGTGGTTCTCAACCTTTCTAATGCTGCTTACCCTTTAATACAGTTCCTCATGTTGTTGTGACCTCCAACCATAAAGTTATTTTTGTTGCTACTTCATAACTGTAATTTTGCTACTGTTATGAATCGTAATGTAAATATCTGTGTTTTCCGATGGTCTTAGGCTCTACAGCAGCAGTTCTCACCCTGTGGGTCGTGACCCACAGGTTAAGAACCACTAGCAGGGACACCTAAGACCTTCAGAAAACACAGATATTTACATTACAATTCATAACAGTAGCAAAATTACAGTTATGAAGTAGCAACAAAAATAACTTTATGGTTAGAATCTAGGGGAATGAATTGTCCCTGTAGCTTGTGTTCCCCTAATTTCTGTGGGGCCTGCAGAGCCCTTTCCTCCCTGTGGTTAGTGGTTCCTGCTAGAGTCTGTGGGAGGTTCCCGAAATGGCTCAGCCAGCTTGAGCCTCATGGGGATTCCTCTCCTCCTTCCCAGGGGTTTCCCAGGATGCTCAGGCCCACTGGTGCAAAGCCTACTTCTCTCTGCATACCATTTTTCCCCATATCATCCCCTTGCTGCTTTCATTGTCATCAGTACTAATAATAATAATAGCTAGGCACTATTCTAAGCGTTTTTATGTGGATAATTTTATGTAATAATAGCCATTATTTAATTTAATGAGACCTCATTTCATTTAATTTGGGGTAGGGTTAATTCAGCCCTGCAAGGTATGTGGTATCGCTGTCCCATTTTGCAGATGAGAAAACAAGCACAAAGAAGTTCAGTTGCCTGGGTTCAGTCACTTGGTTCTTAAATCCCAGAGCTGGGACCCATTAATGACAATGACGTTGTGAAATGCTCTTTTCTTCTCCCTCAGGTCTTTGAACAGTGCACAGCCACTAACTGCAGTTTCTCAGCCCCCAGTTTAAAGAGTTTAAAAGTGCGTATGAATGTGACTGTGAAGCTGAGAGTTCAGGAGACCTACTTGGAGTGTGGAAGCTTGCAGTACCTCGAAGACCCCAGATTTACAGGGTACCGGGTTGACCCCGAGGTGGACACAGAATTGGAAGTAAAAATTCTGGTACGTTTCTTCTGTTTCCTGTGGACTGTGCCTACCTTGACTGGAAAGGTGTGCTGTGTTTGTGTGTTTCCACATGTGCCCTGATTTCTTCATCTTCACTTTGTTCCTCACAGAAAGAAAATGATAACTTCAACATTTCCAAGAAAGACATTGAAATCACTCTCTTCCATGGGGAAAATAAGCAGTTAAATTGCAGCTTTGAAAACATTACTAGAAATCAAGATCTCACCACCATCCTCTGCAAAATTAAAGGCATCAGAGCTGCAAGCAGCATTGCCTCCTCATCCAAAAAAGTTCACGTAGGTCACCTGACCACCCTGCATTCTGCCTTATTTGGGGGAACTCCTTGGCTAAACCAGAATGGAATTTTTCTTGATTCTTCAGATCTTCACTTTAAATAAAAGATAAACAAAGCTGATATTGCAAGCCCTGGCATACAGTGGTACCTCGAGATACGAGTTTAATTCGTTCCGTTACCTTGAGGCGTGGGAAACTATGAGACGCTCGAGTCCTGGTAAACTGGTGGGTCGTGTGCAGCTGGCCGATCCGCGCGATTACTGCTATCTCAAATGTTGCTCATATTTCAAAGCAAAAATCGCTTGCTCAACGGCTCGTATCTCAAAAATCTCATATGTTAGGGCACTCGTATCTCGAGGTACCACTGTACTTCCTCCGAAATAGCTGCCAGAACCCTTCCCCGTGCCTATTTGAATGTCAGAGCGGTGAACACATAATTGTCTACAGTGCCAATGAGTCTTGATAGCTTTTGTTCTAGCCATACGTTGAGACTGTAGCATCTGCAAACATAATCTCCACACCCCTTGACGGATGAGCTGTCATTCTTTTCCCAAAAGCAGACATGACAGTCTCAGCAGAACCCCAGAGGAGCACTCAGGTCTCACAGAGGCCAGATCATCTCTGGGTGGTGGGCTGCTTCCTCCATGAAGTCATACTCACTGTGATTAATCTTTTCCCAGCCATGTTTGAGGGCCCCATCCCTGGTATATTTATGTCCCCCAATAAAGATGTGAGGCCATGGGGAAGGGAAACATATCAAAAGTCTCCCTTTATAGTGTTTATGCCATATGAGTCTCTGCACAGTCTATAATAGGAAAAAAAAATGCTTTATGGCCTAAAGTCATAAATAATTGGGTAAAGGACAAGAAAAAAAGAACTTCAGACTGGAAGGCAAAACAAAAATGTGTTCATGTCCCAGCTGCTCCAGCTAATAGCTGTGTGGCCTTAGATGAGTCACTTAGCTTCGCCAGGCCTCCCTTTGTCATCTGTTGGATGGTAACGATGGTAATAATCATCATCAAATCAATAATAACTGCTAAACTCATAGTGCTCCCCTATGTCCAGTTAGCTGAGAAGAGCAAATGCTAGCATTCTCCATTATTTATGAAATAGTTCCTGAGTGCCACACTGTGCTGGGGACAGCAGAGGAGATGAGACAAAAGCACTCTCCTTTGTGGAAATTACCTAAATACATAGCAAAGAAAATAAAATTGTGTTAGATGGCCTGGCTGGGTGGTTGAGTGTCATCCCATACACCTAAAAGGTCAGGGCACATATCTGGGTTGCGGGTTTGATTCTATCTCTCCCTCCCCACTCCTCCTCCTCCTTCTTCTCTCTCTTTCTTCCTCTCTCTCCCTCTCTTTCTCTCTTTTCCTCTTCTCCTCCTCCTCCTCTTCCTTCTTCCCTCCTTCCTCAATTTAAAAAGATATTTTTAATGTGTTAGGTCAGTGGTCAGCAAACTCATTAGTCAGCAGAGCCAAATATCAACAGTACCACGATTGAAATTTCTTTTGAGAGCCAAAATTTTTAAACTTAAACTATATAGGTAGGTACATTGTTACTAATTTAATTAGGGTACTCCTAAGCTGGCCTTTGCTAAAAACTCAAAGGGCCAAAGAGCTGCATGTGGCTCGTGAGCCACAGTTTGCCGACCACTGTGTTAGGTGGTGGTAATTATTTTGGAGAAAGATGAAGCAGGGAGGGGACTAGGAACATGGCAGTGCCTTCAGTTCTTGATGGTGGGAAGAAAAGGTCTCCCTATAAAGATGCCATTTGAGTAAGGAACTCAAGGAAGAGAGAAACAAGCTGTCGCCTACCTGCAGTAGAGTGAGTGAGGTGAAGAGAGACAGAGGTTGCAAAAGGTCCTGAGTCAAAAGCCTGCCTGGTGCATTTGAGGAGCAACAAGAAGGCCAGTGGGGCTAGAGTGGAAGGAGCAAGGGGAATGTCATGCGGGAGCTGGAGAGTGAGTGGTAGGAGCCAGGACAACTGACACTAAAGGCCACAGGTAGTCTTCATGATGATGCTACAGTTTAAAGACGAAGAACGTGAGGATTGGATGGTTGATAACTATCTCACACTCCAGCAGCTGATAAGGAGAGCAGGGGGCAAAGCTGGTCTTAGGACATGGGCTCTCTTTTGGGGTCCACTTTGCTCTGGCACTTTGCTCAGATACTCCAGAGGGGCTTCCCTGGTTCCAGAGGTGGAAATGTGGAAATGTGCCTTAATATTGTGTGTGTGTGTGTGTGTGTGTGTGTGTGTGTGTAAAACTAAGGCTTGATAGTGAGTTTTTCCCTCTACAAGTTGTACATAATTTTTATAACCAAAAAACTAAAATCGGTAAAAGCCCTCAGGGATCATCTAGGAAGAATTGCCAAACTGGGTTTTGCTTCATTTAAAATAGGCCTGCTCAGAAAATGCAAGATGTGGAAAAGATGAAATTCTGTTGCTTCCTTGGTCAATGGGTAAGGGGCTTCTCACCTTTAAGTTTTCACCTCTTTAAACTCCCAGCACAAAAAGACCTGTGATCCTTCTCTTCCCTTCACCTTGTTTGTAGAGATTATTTATGCTCTTTAAGGAAAGGGGCTTAAGTTGACACGATGCTTTTGACTTCCTTGGTATCTGCAGATTTGAAATCTCTATATCTAACCTAGTGCACCTCAAATGATATATCTAGAAACCAAGGCACAGAGAATGTTCTTCATTGACTCAAGGTCACAGAGCGAATCTGTTCCAGAATGGGACTTGGACTCAGATATCTCACTTAGCTTCCATCTCTTTCTGTATCTTGGGGAAAACCACATGGGGGGAGAAAATTGTATAAATAGATATGGTGGTGAACTCCCTTGGGTTTAACAACACTTTGTGTTCCATTAGGTCAAACTGGGAAACTTGGAGCTTGATGTTGAGCAGGAATCAGTTGCTTCCCCTCTGTACTTTCTGATTGGGCTTCCCATCTTGCTCGTCATCGTCATTTTTGGTAAGTGTCCCATTTAATTTTGTCAGAAAAAGTATTCCCTGGGGTCTCTCTTCAGACCAACTTCAGCTTCCAGGGGCTATTTGCTTCAATTAAGTATTAATGCATGAAAACCCAAATCAAGCTTCGGGACAGGAATAATAGCTGTATGTTGAGGGCTTTCTAAACATGTTTAGGATGCTTTACAGTTTTTGTAGAGAGAGACAGAGACAGTGTAGTGTCTAAGAGGGGGAATTTATAAAAAGAAAACCCCCTGTGATGGGTCACTCTGAAGAAGAGGATGCCAAAATGCAACAGAAAACAAACAACAACAAAAAAAAACCACACACTCATCTTAAAAATGAAAACTAAATCAAATAACCTTTGCTTGTAACCAAAGATCCCAGTTGGCTGAAAGGTAATAAAACAAACCAAGTTTCTCTATAGCCACAGGCCACTTATATTGCTCCACTGTTTTTTCCTTAATGTTTCTAAACGTCCTTGGAGAAATAAAGTTGAACCGCAAATACAGAAAGAAACCACAGATCCACAGTTAGCTACATAAGCCAAACTTGCAGCGATCAAATGGGATGGGATGATGTGTAGTCTACAGTGAGACACCGTATCTGGCTATTGCTTCTCTCTCCACTTCATCTTGCTTCTATCTATACTATGGAGGCTGTAAACCAAACAGGTTCAATGCTGGGGTTCGTTCCCTACTCTGCCATTTACTAACTGTACGACCTTAGGTCAATTCCTTAGCATCTCTGTTTCACATTGCCTTACAGTCAAAGGGCCTACCTTATTGTGATATTGAGAGGATTAAAAGAAATAACTCACAGAAAGCATTGAGACCATTTGTGGGGAGTGGGGGGGGGAGAGAATATTCAACTATTGTCAATTGTCATTATTTTATTCTAGAAAGTTTTTCTTCTTTTAATAGAAGTTTCATGATGAAAAGACCTCGCTACTAGTAGATGGGAGTAATGCTGGAGGAAACAAAATTTCTCCCTGGACCACTTTGCAAAGTCAGAAGTCTTAACCATAACATGCATTGTACATCTTCAAGAAAGGGTGGGACATGCAGCAATTCCCAGGTTGAACATGGACCGCCTTCTTCCCAGGAGCATTACTTGGGACTTTTGTTCCCCAGGCTGCACTCTGGGCAGCACAGCTCACTGCATGCAAAGGGAGCCAGTGGGCACAGCCCCTGAGCAGTGAGCTTTCCGCGGCTGTGTCCTCCAGTGGAAGCCACAGTGGGATGTTTCTTGGATGGCAGGCTAGGCCAGGTGCATGAGTGCTTTTCACTCAGGACGGGACTGAGGACTGGAGAGCAGACTCACTGCAGCTGCAGTGACAGAGCCTCCTGGAAATCCTGGGAAGAGAAATGAAAGTTTAAAGGACTTTGCAGATACCAAGGAAGCCAAAAGTATCATGTCAGCTTAAGCCCACTTTACCTTAAAGAGCATAAACAAGCTCTACAAGCAAAGCAAAGACGGGGGGAAAGTGAGATCACAGGTTCCTTCCTAGTAGTCCGCAATGGGGACGTGAATTTAGAATGAAACATACCTACGGTTGCTTAATTGCAGTGGATTCTCAGAATGGAGCCCAGCATTTATATTTGCATGTTATCTTACTTGTGGCCAGCCCTGGACAGGACGGTAGTAAGCCTCCACGTCCTATTCTGGATTCCAGATATGTCATGGAGTAGACAACTGGGGAAAAGCATAAAAAATATCTAAAATGATCATCGAGAGGGCAAAGATGGTCCCTGTGAGAGGAATTCATTCCAAGGCCAGTTAATCACACACATAAATCTTCCCTCCCTGGGCTGAGGACCACCCAGGACAATGGACTAGCCTTACCTCATCTGCTCTAGCCCCAGAGACGACACAGTTATTAGCAACAGAACAGATCTCAATAAACACAAGGTAAATGGATGCAGAGATGGATGAGTGAATGTGTGAGGGAGCGAGTATCTGGAAGGAGATGTTAGCAACTATTAACAGAAAACCTTAGAAAGGCAATGCCTATGTTAAGTCGAAGCATGAAGTGCCACATTAGTTGTAGAGAAGAGTTCTTTTCCTTTTTTTTTTTTCCTAAGAACACAGAGGAAACACTTAAAATGAAAAGCTGCTCAGAACTAGAGCTCACAAACCTAGATGAGTTAAGTGACCTGAGTAGAGCAATAGAGCGTAGTGGAAACTGGGGCAAAAACCCACTGAACATATGCCCTCTCTTAAGGGGTAGCTGCTACTCAGCTTCAGCAAACTGAGGCTGTGGAGAAATTGGAATCCAATGATCCAGCTCTTTCAAATTTTCAGGAAATTTTAAAAAATGGGAATCATCTAATTTAAAAATATTGTGAAGGACGTCAAAAATTTTTAGAAATGCTGTGTGGGCCAAACAAAACACATCAGTTAGCCAGATTCAGTCAGTAGGCAACCACCATGGGATCGCCATGCTTGAATGAGCCTTGGAACATTTTAATAGTTGTGTAGATCTCACTTATAAAATATAGTTCTGCTAGGAAAAGCAGGGCTGGGGTGGCTGGGAGGGATGGCATGGCAGAATGAGATGACAAAGTCATGAGAATCCAAAATCCCAGAAGAATTCTGAGGGAATAATGTAAGTAGGACATTTGTCATCACAATTCAAATGATCAGGTAAGCAACATGGCCTTACACTGGGGTGAGCAAAAGTATGGAAAATAATACAGTTGTTTGTATGGAAAATAATACAATAATTAATGAATAATAATATAAGAATAAGCTGTGTTTCACGTACTCACAACTGTAAGCCTCCTTTTGCCCACCCTGTATTTCTCAAACACTAAAATACAAGCAAAGGTGATTTGATTTAGTTTTCATTTATAAGATGAGTGGATTTTTTGTTTTCTGTTGCGTTTTGGCATCCTCTTCTTCAGAATGCCCCATCACAGAGGGTTTTCTTTTTATAAATTCCACCTCTTAGATGCTATACTGTCTCTGTCTCTCTCTGTAATAACTGAGTCACCCAATAAAGATGACTTTCATGTTTCTCTCTTTTTTTTTTAAGTAAACATGTCAATCTGATGCTGGGTCTCTGTGTCCACAGTGGCCGTGGGGGTGACCAGACACAAGTCAAAGGAGCTGAGTCGCAAGCAGAGCCAACAGTTGGAGCTGCTGGAGAGCGAGCTCCGGAAGGAGATCCGTGACGGTAGGCTCCAAAATTTCATTCTAGAAAAACAAGCCTTTTTGTATTATTTTGTTGTTTTGTTGTTTTGGTGTTTTTTACCCTTAAATGGAAGTAGCCATGGTAATGAGAAGTGTTTGTGTAATAGAAGACAATGGAACAGCAGAGTCTGGGCCTGACTTTGTGCCTTATTTCAGCTCCTCTCTGTAGCCAACCAAGTAATTATCTATTGTTTCTTCTGTAATGAAAACCAAGGTCAGACTTCGCATTAGACAACGCAGCACAAGATTTTATCCACTGTTTGCTGAGTTAAAATATTGCTCTTGGGATTATGTTTTGCAGGCTTTGCTGAGCTGCAGATGGATAAATTGGATGTGGTTGATAGTTTTGGAACTGTTCCCTTCCTTGACTACAAACATTTTGCTCTGAGAACTTTCTTCCCTGAGGTAAGAGCATTGATCATGTTCCTAAGGTTGAATCTTGAATAATAATGAAGGTGCTTGTTGCTATTGTTAAAGCTGGTGTTTGCTTCCTAGGCAGCTGCAGATGATTGTTTGGTGCAGAACAGTGGCTTAGGTTGGAGCAGATCAGGGAGGAGGATAGTTATTAATTGGATTGATTAGGGTACAGAGCAGTGATGGGTCGCTGTAAATTACTCTTTGTCCAGTAACAAAAACCTCGGAGGGACAGAAGTTCAGAGTGATGATTTTTGCTTTATTTTACTACCAGTGTAGAACTGAATTTGTAGCTGGGAAGCAAGCTAGTTTATTTAAAAATCAATAAATTGTGGGCTGGCCAATTTGTTGTGTTTATCTGCATGACTTCCATTGTAGCCACTAGATTATTCACTATTACTTCTCAATTGGAAATGAAAAGTACTACCAGCCGAGAGGCAGAAAGTAGACATGTCTAGGAGAATTTGAGTTAATAACAACCATTCTTAACAATGTAGAGTTTTTATGGTTCCCTTCAATAGTTATTATTTAGCTAATCAGTAAGTATTATCCTCATTTAGTAGAAGTAGCTGCACGTAATGATGGATTTGCTGTAGGATTCCAAGGGGTAGTCTATTCAACCCTTTGGATTTCGATCTCACTTAGTTCTCAAACCTCCATGCTCTCACCCACTCATGCAGCCTCCTTCATTTACCCTCCCAAGTCTTTGGCGAGGTACACTCATCCTCCTGTCATCACCCCACATCATAACACCCCAGCTCCACCAAACTGCCCTTTTTATCCAGAACTGGTGACGGCCAAGAGGCCCAACCTCTGGAACACATCAACACCAATTAGCATGATTAAACCAAGACTTCTAAGCCAGAAATCTCTCCAGGCCAAAAGCAAGCTTATATCCCTTCTCAGAAGCTTCTCGGCTACATTTGGCCAGCAGCCTAGAGTTCAAAAATCCAGACCCATGCCATAAGCAATTTCTAGTTTCTCTATAATTCTAGAAGTGGGCACCGTGATATGTGATGTTGTGTCTGGAGATTGGGATACTGCCATAAAACACCCACCATATTTTTGTGTAATTCGTACTGTCGTGAATCAAGGAGGCTATAAATAAGATTTCAGCTTTTTGCATTATAAAATAGTTTTTAAACTTATCCTGCAAAAGTACCAGCCACCAAGACTTGCCATTTTGCCACCTCACCCATTTCTGCAGAAGAGCGCCTTTGAGCGAGGGAGCTCAGTGCCCTGAGTCAGGATGAGGGTGCAGAGTCTCAGCCAGGCTTGCATCAAGACTCCCATTTCCCAGCTCTTGGACATCCTCATTAAGAATTTAATACCAAGAGCCGAGACCGGTTTGCTCAGTGGATAGAGCGTTGGCCTGCGGACTGAAGGGTCCCAGGTTCGATTCCAGTCAGGGGCATGTACCTTGCTTGCGGGCACATCTCCAGTGTGGGGTGTGCAGGAGGCGGCTGATCGATGTCTCTCTCATGGATGTTTCTGACTTTCTATCCCTCTCTCTTCCTCTCTGTGAAAAATCAGTAAAATATATTAAAAAAAATAAAAAAAGAATTTAATACCAAGAAAATGACAGAGATTTCTAACATCAACATGGGTACTGTGTGGGCTTTTACAGTTAATGATTGCTGTTGAGTGCTAATGAGAGTAATCTGTGGCCTGAAAAATAAATTTTCCTATCTTCTAAATTCAGTAATCAAGAGCAAGAAAGAGTGAAGAATACAAAGAAGCACTGTTGCAACTGTTTAAAAAAGTTCCAGGAACAATTCTGTATTATCTTAGGACAATGATTTTCAACTGGTGTGCTGCAAGAATGTTTAAAACATGCGATACCAGTCAGGGGCACTGACCTCTTTTCCCTTAGTCTATCAAATAAATGACAACAGCCAACACAACAATAGCCAAGGTGGCATTTCCTATTTAAGTTCAAGAATCAATATGTTTAAATTGCCCATATACTTAAAGTTGATTCAGCAAAAGAATAATAGGAAGTAGGAGATGCAAATCCAGAGTTTGATTTTTTTTGCCTATTACTAGGCAAAATTATACCATTTCAGGAAGGGGGTAGAGGGAGGTCAGATTAGCAAAAAAAAAAAAAATTATGTGTGTGTGTGTGTGTGTGTGTGTTGGTGTGCCATAGAATTTTACCAATTAGTTTATGTGTGCCATGAGTGAAAAAGATTGAAAATCACTATCTTAGGAGAAGAAAATGAGTTGCAAAAAGCCAAACTGATTAAACTCTCGATCATGTATAATCTTGAAAGGCAACTGAAAAAGCCATAAAAACTGAAGCCAGAAGGAGTCATTAAAGAAGACCCAGGGAAAAAAACAAGCATAAATTTATCAGAACTCTATTGAAAAGACCCAAGTTCAAGCTGAATTAATAATAAGTAAGAAAAGATACAGGGAACATACTCCATTAGGACAATGCCCATTGAAATGCACACCAGGCTGCAGACCTTTCCTCCAGTTCATCAGCCCTCTGCTAAGAGAGAGGGAGCTCCACCTCTGGCCTGGAGGTAGAGTGCTAGAGGGAGAGTTTGGGTGGTCAACACCTACCAGAGAACAGTAGACAAAACCCAAAGGAAACTGGAGGTTCACAAAGGACCAGGCATTACCAGTTCCTGGTTCTTCACCTGGCCAGTTGGGTTTGACTTCTACAGACTTGCTTTTCATTATGTTGAGCAGTTTGTTTTGCTGAAAATAAGACAAGAAATAAGGGTAAGCAAAGCATTTAACTTCCTAGCAGAGGGAAATTTTTTTAAAATATATATTTTATTGTTTTTTTACAGAGAGAAAGGGAGAGGGATAGAGAGCTAGAAACATTGATGAGAGAGCAACATCAATCGGCTGCCTCCTGCACACTCCCTACTGGGGATGTGCCTGCAACCAAGGTACATGCCCTTGACTGGACTCGAACCTGGGACCCTTCAGTCCGAAGGCGGACGCTCTATCCACTGAGCCAAACCGGTTAGGGCATAGCAGAGGGAAATTTGAATGGAAGAAAGGAGGAGCCTTAGGGAAGCCAAGGTGGCATTTCCCTATTTAAGATCAAGAATCAATCTTTTTAAAATACCCATCTACTTACAGTTGGATTGAGCAGAAGAATAGTAGGAAGTGGGAGATGTAAATCAAGTTTGACTTTTCTGCCTACTACTAAAGAAGAGTATGGCCAAAATGGTTAGATCTTCTTGCTTGGGCTAAAAAATATAAAGCAATTCTCTGTAGAAGAAATTTAATAAGTTAAATAGCCTAAAGTTCCAATTATTACCCCCAAAAAGAAAAAAGAACACTGGATGTTCTGGGGTTTATTTTTCATTCTGTTGACTTATTTAAAGTGTTATTCAGCATGCTTTTAAAATTTAATCATTTAATTGTAATAAGATTTATGATACATTAAAAAAAGAAAATTCACATTTAAAAGTTTATATCCAAGAGCTACATAGCATTGCACATAAAAATATTTTTAGAAAGCATCAGGACAACAGCACTGTGGTCTAGTTTGCTGTGAGTTAGTGATAAAAACAACAATAATAGTTGACATTGAGCACTAACTCTGCAGTTTATTTTATTTTCACACCAAGCCCACAAGTGGAATCATTGTTGTCCCACTTTACAGATGAGGAAAATCTGTTACAGAGAGAGAGATTCTATACCTGTCAACAGTGATGTGATGAACCAGGACTGGAAGCTAATTAGTTTGGCTCCAGATTCTATGAATGGCATTGTGCATTGAGGCAATAGATACTACTAAGCTGAGACTTGTAAAAACTTACCAACACAATTCTGTATTTATGCTCAGAAGTTAAAGGGCTTGAGGAGTGGTCTACTCTTTAACTGTGTATCAGCTCTTTTAAAGTATGAGAGGCCTTCATCTACCCAAAACAGTACTGAGGCCATGATAATTATTCTTCTTAGAGGTTTTCAGAATTCACTGTGTCTCTTGAGAGCTGAGTAATTATTTATTATGTATCAGAGACTATTCAGTGAGCAGAAACCCAGTAGCTCTTCAGATTAGCAAATAGTGTCTCTGCTTTATTAAAATGAACTTGGGTATTATAACAAAAAGCACTATTAATTTCCTTTGGATGTTATGAATAATAAAATTGTCTCTTTCCTCTCAGTCAGGTGGCTTCACACACATCTTCACTGAAGATATGCATGTAAGTCTATAAGTTTTCATTTCTAGCCCATGACTGCTTGACTGTCATAGTGTTATCATCATCATCGTAATCTCCATTATTACTTTGAATTTTTATTGTGGGTTTTTTGGGATCATGAATTCAATATTAAATAATTCATTGTCTTGGAAAACCTGTTGTGGATCTACTTTCTAACTTTAAGTTATTCTATTCTATTATATTATAGTATATACTTTTTTTTTTCCAGAACAGAGATGCCAAAGACAAGAATGAGAGTCTCACAGCTTTGGATGCCCTAATTTGTAATAAAAGTTTTCTTGTTACTGTCATCCACACCCTTGAAAAACAGAAGAATTTTTCAGTGAAGGACAGGTACTAGTCAATTGGTTTGTATTTCGAAAGTCATTAAGTAGAGAAAATAAAGCCTGAGCTCCTTATTTTATTTCCACACACCACCTGGACTCGGCTCTTGACAGCAGGCTGCTTGGCTGGGCGGTCACGGCGCTGGGGCATCTCCATTTCAAATCCCACTCCCCAACACAAATTCTATTCTAAAGACGCACACATGCAACTCCCTCCCCCACCAAAAAAAACCCCTGCGGAACCCCCAAACCAAGAAAAAAACATGAGTCCTGAATCAAAAAAGCAGAAATACTATTTTCTATTTTTAAAAACATCCCGAAATTTTGGGAAAGACATTCACTTCTTGTTACTGCTGTAGTTTAAAGTTCAAGTGCTGAAAACACATAAAATGTGCTGAAGTTAACATTAGCATATGATCTTCATGGATGGAGGATGAAGGTGGTTGAAACCCAGCACCCATAGACAGCACCCCAGCGCCCCTCAGGCTTCCATGGAAACTACTGTCTGTGTCGAGCCCAGTACAACTGATGGCTAAGCACATTACCCAAGCTCCCTTTTTTCGTGTGTGTGTGTGTGTGCTTTTTGTAGTTTGTATATCTTTTTCTTTTATGCTTATATTGAGATATAATTGCCATACAGCACTATAAATTTAAGGTGTATAGCATGATGATTTGACATAAATATATGGCAAAATGATTACCACAATAAGCGTAGTTACTATCGGATATCTACAAAAAAATGGATTTTCCCCTTTTGATGAGAACTCTTAGGATCTACTCTCTTAAAAGTTTTCAAATACACCACACAGCAGTGTTACCTATAATCACCACACCGTACATGACATCACCAGGACTTACTTATCTTATAACTGGAAAATTGTACCTTTTCACTCCCTTCAGTCCATTCCCCCTCTCATCCCTTAACCTGACTCTGGTAATCACAAATAATCTGATCTCTTTTGCTATAAATGAGATCCCACATATTTATCTTTCTCTGTCTGCCTTATTTCACTTCGCATGATGCCCTCTAGGTCCATTCATGTGGTTGCAAATGGCCAGATTTCATCCTTATTTATGGCAGAATGGTATTCCAGTTTACATGTATGTAAATATACGTGTCACGTCTTCTTAACCTATGCACCTGTTGAAGGATACTTAGGTTGTTTCCAGGTCTTGGCTATTGTGACCAAGGCTCTATTTTTAAACAGGTGTCTGTTTGCCTCTTTCTTAACCATCGCATTGCAAACTAAGCTGGTCTATCTGACCAGCATCCTGGAGGTGCTGACCAGGGACTTGATGGAACAGTCCAGTAACATGCAGCCTAAACTCATGCTGAGACGCACTGAGTCCGTGGTTGAAAAACTCCTCACAAACTGGATGTCTGTCTGCCTTTCTGGATTTCTGCGGGTAAGTGTCACATCCCCACTCAGCAGTGTCAGAGGTAAGACAATAGGCAGTTATTTTTAGAAGATGCTACTGTTTTTGCCAGGATAACTCCATGGTATTAGCATTCCCTCACTTTTTGTCCTGGTGATCTGAGAAGACAGTGGGCTTTGTACACTAAAAAGACGGTCTTACATCTCATCTTGAGCCTACCTTTTTATAAGGAGAAGGAAAATATAGGTAAAGGATTTAGAATTCAAGGGAAAGGTTAATCAGATAAAAGCTACAGTTTGATGGTTTTCTGAGAATCCCTTTATCTGACACTGGTGACTTTTTTAAAACATTTTTTAAAATATATTTTTATTGATTTCAAGAGGAAGGGAGAGGGAGAGAGGGATAGAAACATCAATGATAGGAGAATCAGTGATCAGCTGCCTCTTGCACATCCTCCACTGGGGATGGAGCCCACAACCCAGCCATGTGCCCTGACTGAGAATTACACCGTGACCTGGTTCATAAGTTGATCTCAGCCACTGAACCACACCAGCTGGGCTGACAGGTGATTCATGTTCTGCATCATGGGTGGTGAACTTTCTCTCCTTGGACCAAAATGACTCAGGTACCATCTCGGTCACTTGTACTTCTGGGGCACAAGGTCAAATTGCTTTCAGGTTTCTTGAAGTCAGAGTAGGTCCAGTCACACATTCTAGTCTCTGGAACAATAGCTTTCTACTTGAATCAATTAGTAAGCCTATTAACTATATATCTAAAGCTAAAAACTTGTAAACTTCTTGAGTTTCCCATCACTGGTCCTCACCAGGAGCACACAGAGGGGAAAATAAAATTTGTTTTTGCCATAACTGGTCTATGCAAATGAACATTCACTTAGAATTTCCTCAGGTTGGACTTTTCTCTTTTTAAAAATGTTATTGTGGTAAGAACATGAGACCTATTCTCTTAACAGATTTTTAAGTATATTTATCTATAGGCATGATGTTGGACAATAGATGCCTAGAACGTATCTTGCATAACTGAAATTTTATACCCATTGACTTTTTTTAAAATAAACTTTTTATTGTTGATTGTATTACAAGTTTCTCTCTTACCTCCATTCCACTGACTTTTGAGCCCATCTCACTTCATTCCTTAACAACCAGAGCCCAGTCAGCCCATTTAAGAAAATGTACTGAGTGGAGGGAATATTTCAGATACTGAAAAGAACATCCCCCTATTCTTGTAACCTCTGAAGCACGTGGGAAGCACCTATTTACCTACCCATGTGCTGTAAGCTAATTACACTCAGTTCTAACCAGTCATCCCATATTAAAGCAAGTCCCCAAGGAGCCATCCGCCCTTTGATTTTTTTTTCTGGCTGAAATCTAATTGAATCTTCAAGTTTTTTCAAATACAAACTCTGTGAAGATTCCAGTGGTTTAGAGAGTGGGCCCTAGAGCCCACTACTTGGTCTGAAATTAAGACTTACCAAAGGCCCCGGCTGTCTGAGCTGAGGTTTTGTAACCTGTGGCCCTAGAGGAGGAAGATCTTGGGCCTGCTCTGAGGCGCCAATGAGGAAATGCATGCAGATGCTTAGCACTGAGTAAGCACTCTGTCAATGTTGGCCACTATTAACAGGAGAAGAGCGAGAGTGTTCTGTTGAGCCCAACCTCCCTCGGCCCTCGGAGGCCCGTGGAACAGAGGGTTCTTATCCTTCTTTAATTTCAAACCACCCCGATTCCAGCAAAACTGCATAATTGTGTATTTGTAGCTAGTTTCAAAATCTAATTAAACTTTGAATAAGATATACTGCTATGCCACAGGTTTTAACAGTGCTACTTAAGTTTAGATCCAAAAGCAGCACTTTGAGTAGACTGTACTTAGTTGAATGTTTAACGCAATCTTACAAATAGATGCACAACATTTTTTTTTTACCAACCCCTTCCTCTCCCAAGGCAATGCCCATTTATTAAGATTAATGAAATCTGCCCTCTTTTCTGTTTACTTGGAATAAATCATCACACGCTTTGGGAAGGTGTTGAGTGGTTATTTCTGGGGTGAATATTTTTTTTTTTTTGCTTTCCACCAATCTACTACTCCCACAATTGCCTCTAAACAGGACCTTTCTAAGCAGGATCCTTACCGAATTCCAAGATTTAGTCTTAGGGCAGATGGCTACCCCATCACAATGCCACTGAACCAGAACTCTGAGCGGGGGCCCCATTATCCATGTTTTCTAAACTCCTCCAGGTAATTCCACCTGCCCTCCATTCGAGAACCCTGGGGTGGTGGAGTGAGCACTGGACTAGGAGTCTTGGTTAGAAACTGCAGGTTCGAGCTCTAAATGCATCTCAGCCCCCAGCTAGCTGTGTGTCTCTGGGTATCGCATCTTCCCACCACATAAGGGGCGTGGTCATTGGTTTTAAATTCCTTTCCAGCTCTTCGGGGATCTTCCGATTCTAATTCCGGGCCCTCCAGGGTTTGTTGGTGCCTTGCTCTTGCTACTTGGGCATTACATGGATGAGGCATTTGGAAAATCTGGGCTCCAAGCCCAAAGGCACCCTTGAGCAGAGGATTCTGGGTCAAGACTCCACAGTGGTGCCTCAAGAGTATCTTGAGCACTTGGGGCGAGGGGGCAGGGTACTCACTAGGAGGAAGTGGCATTGAACCAGTGGGCGATACTTTTGTTTTCACTGGAATAATTCCTTCTGCAAGGGAAGTACCCGAGGTGGTGGGGGACTCTGACAGCCCTCGTCCTCCTGCCTCACCCCACAAACATTTGGCGGCACCACTGACTCTCTAACCTCAGGTAACTACTCTGTGAACTTCCCAGGCTCTGGCAATAAAGTAACAATAATATTAATTACTGCCATTTATTGAATGTGCCAGTCATC
Organism: Lasiurus cinereus; assembly: GCA_011751065.1. Taxonomy (NCBI): domain Eukaryota; kingdom Metazoa; phylum Chordata; class Mammalia; order Chiroptera; family Vespertilionidae; genus Lasiurus; species Lasiurus cinereus. Next base: position 37,021,850 of record JAAGEH010000304.1, read on the forward strand.
AAGCTGGGAGCTTTGCTCACCTTTTCTCATTTAAATCCCACGAGGTAAGTGCCTTTATGACCATTTTACACACGAGGATTTGAGGCCCACAGAATAGATGTGTTTTCCCAGGCCCCACAGCTGGCATGCGGAAGCCCCAGGGATTGGAGCTCTTAGCCACCACTTGCTTACTGCCTCCCCAGCGAGGCAGGGATCTTCCTACAGGCTTAGCAGAGGATTTAAGGATAGAATGAGATCACAGATGCTGCAAGCCTCTGGCTCAGCCAGGACCAGAGTCAGGTCTCACAGAAAAAGGACAGTGAAGGGGCCAAGTTTAGGTGCCATCACAAGAGGGCAGGGATGGGACTATTGGCTGAGTAGGGCTCTGCCACAGGCCAGCTCCCAGGCCACTGTGTCCCCTTGTCTGACAAGATGCCTCAACCCTCAGCAGGTATGACTAACCGAGACCTTGTGTTCAGAGGTGACAAAGAAACCACAGAGCAGCATGGTTTCCTAAGCCCGCCTCTGAGTCCGCTAAGAAGGTGTTAATACAACAGATGCCCAGGCCTTAGCTTGAGAGAGTCTGGGTGTGTAGGTTTAAAGTGGGGCCCAATCACCAGAATTTGTTACAAGAGTCCCCAGGAATTCTGCTGATGAGCATCTGTGTTATTACCACATTTGTGAGCAGCAGTGTAAGATGAGATACTACTTATCCCAGTCTAGCTGCCCCTGGAAGAATTCCTTTGAGTCCACACAGCCCAGGAGAGCCCACCTGGCCCAACTCCAGCCTTTGTGATCACCTCCAGCACCTCCCCAAGACAGTACCCCATCTCCTCTGTAGGCACCTCCAGCCCCTCACCTGGACACCACCCCGTCTCGGCTGTGCTGTAGGAAAGGAGAAGCAGAGGTTCTAGGTCTGTGGTCAGGACATTACCCAAGTGGGCGGAGAGGAAGAGAAGAGAGCAGTGTGGTTGTGGACCATGAAATAAAGGAAGTTTCCCATAGGAAGTTAAATGCCATGAACTAGTGCCAACCCTGTCTCCACCTGGGGGATTTTTGAACATCCCTCCTCTGTCCTACAGTAACGAGGACACTTGGGATGTTGTAGCAGGGGAGACAGAAGGAATACCGGGAGCTCACTGGCATCTGGGGCAGAAGGGGCAAGAGGAAGCTCCAGGACTGGGGAGGGCTCATGCCCTTGGAATAAGTCAAAAGGATGGGATGGAGTGGGGTGGAGGGACTCAGGAGATTTAAAAGAAGTCTCAGTTTACAGGTTCAAGGGAAAGCAGGAGAGCGGTCCATGGATGCTCTTTTCAAAGCCAGATGCAGTGGCTGGAAAGCTTGGCTTCGTAAACCGGTGCTTCGAGCCCTGCTCACGTGGCTGGCTTTTCATCGTCACGAAGGCAGTCTACTTCCTGGCTCTGGCCCCACTCTTCCTCCCCCACATATTCCGGTAATGTCCGTTGCTCATAGAGGGTTTATTATTTAGCAAAGGCTGCAGCAGAGGCAGAACACAACAAGCTTTTACTTGGACATTTGACCATAAAGTAGGTACAAACTTGAGGCATTTCAGTAACAGCAGGGGTGGCAGCCCCTGGTCCAGGAGAAAGTGCACGTGGCAGAGTGTGGAGAAAGGAGCCATCAGGATGTTTGGCAAAAGCCTTAGAGCTTGCAGTTGGCTCCGGTCCAGGGAAAGGTGGTGACACACTTGTAGCCCCATCTTGCAAAGGTGCCAGGCGGGACTGTGCCCTGGGCTGGGACAGCACGGGACTGGCCTGCGGGGCTGCAGGAAGGCTGCCTCCTGCCTACTGAAGCCACTTCCCTCATGAAACGCTGTTTGCACCAAAAAGCATCCTTCTTGGCAGATGTCTAAAATGTTCTTACGTTTATTCTAGTTACCAAGGCTAATTATTGTGAATTTTTAAAAAGCCATTTATTTTCAGTTTTTCTTTTAAAAACAGGCAATTAAATAGAAATGTATACAAAGGTTAAACTCCGCAGCCAACTGACGAGCATAGGTCTGCACACAGAGGCGTCAGCAGACAAGAGTGCGCCATCCCACACGCACTTCACGTGGCTGTCCACTGCCTGTGCACATGCATGTGCACATGTGTATGTGTGCGTGTGTGTGCGTGCATGTGTGTGTGCTCAGTCCTAAGTGGAGGAGTATGTATTTCCTGGGAGTTCCCTTTGGTTGTTAGAAAACACTGCCTCCTGTTTCCTGTGGTACGGCCATAAACTGAAACTTTAATTCTTTGGAAAGTACAGTGGATTCTACAGAAAGCTAATAGTCACATTTGTGTCTTTTCCAAGGAGACTGTTGGAGAGCCGTTCTATTTGTTGGTGACTACTTTAAACCAGAAAATAAACAAGGGTCCCGTAGACGTGATCACATGCAAAGCCCTGTACACTCTTAATGAAGACTGGCTGCTGTGGCAGATCCCGGAGTTCACCACTGTGGTATGTCTGTGCGACGCTCCCATCCGGGCTCGGGAATATATCTGGCTGGGAATTGGAGGGGGGGTGGCGACTGGGGTGTCATTTAAAATGAACAGATGTCATTCCTATTTCTGGGAGGTTTCACACATTTAGTCGGTTAAAAACAGTAGTTGATAAAATATTAACATGTATTCACATAATAGATTTTAATTTCTTGGGTTGGGGGAGAAAGTCTTATAATGATGCCTGGGGTACTCATCAATTTCCAAAGATTTTAATATCAGGATTGCTTACAGCTTTCAGTGTCGTCAAAGGAAATGCAAAGTACTCCCCATTCAACACTTACAATTACCATGGAATTTCTCAAACAGCTCTGCTTTGCAAAAAAAAAAAAAGTGTGAAGATATATTTCAGCTAAATTGAGGCCATTTTCTTTTAGAACGTTAACACAAGACAAATCCCACTGTGCTCCCTATGCAAGATAATGGCCTTACTTTATTCTCTTGGATTATTTACAAATGTTTGATGTCGTGCACTTAATGTTCTGTGTTATCATGATTAGTTTTGGAAGAAAGCTGTAAGTCACTCCAGGAAGATGAGTGTCTGGCAGCTGGAGGGTTTGGGCCATCTGCAAACTTCCTTTTCACCCATCCCCGCACTCCCCACCTCCACCCCTGTTCCCTTCCTTAAGGGAGAGGGACTAGTTTCTTGCACATACAGAAATTCTAGAGAATCAAGCATGTACTTTTCTGTTAATAGAGATGTGGGTAAGAGATTGCTGTGTTTTGGTTTGATCTTTAGCCCCATGGAGACTCTGGGCTGCTTCACAATCTCATTAGTGGAGAAGCAGGAAAAAGTTACAGGGAGGTTTTGGAATTACTCAGTGAGGGGCTGAGTCTCCTGTGGCTTTGCTCTGCATGGTAAGTGCAGTGGTGTCATCCTGGGAGAATTCATCCCCTAATTTGACAAGGCACCACGTTGCTGCAGACGAGTTATGATTATGTTCTCTGATGGGAGAATACCCCGCAGATCAGCTGTTTCAAGTTCTCGGTCACTGGAATATATAGCTCACACTCCACTGAAGATGGCACCATGCACACCCAACCACCATCCACAAGGCGGGGAGCTGAGCAGAAAGTTGAGGGTTCTGTTTTCTGCATATACACCCTCTGCATAGGAGAGGCAGTAAGGTGCAGTGGTTTTCAAGCTTTAGAACCATCTAGATCAGTGGTTCTCAACCTTTCTAATGCCACGGCCCTTTAATACAGTTCCTTATGTTGTGGTGACCCCCAGCCATAAAATTATTTTTGTTGCTACTTCATAACTGTAATTTTGCTATGTTAATAAATTGTAATGTAAATATCTGTGTTTTCCAAAGGTCTTAGGCGACCCTGCTAGCGGTCACAACCCACAAGTTGAGAACCACTGATCTAGATCAACCATATCAAACTCAAAGGCTAACATGGGCCAAATAAATAAGGTTTAAGTTTATATAAGCCACAAAAGAATAAAAGCTTCAATTTTCATAGAAACGTAGGTTTATTTTGATAGGGACATGCTGAATGCAAAGGGCTGAAAAAAATGAGTAATCGTTAACATAAAATAATAGAACATTTTAATAAAATTTAATATTTTCTTGAACATTAACTTACCAGACACTGAATAACTGCACCAATTAATAAGCATAATGCAAATCTATTTTTCTTGTTCTCCAAAAGTGAAATATTTTCTGTTGCATGCACCAAACAAGTCAGTACAAGACTAATGACATGGCAATCAGCTGCTAAAATTTTCACTGCTAGTATTAGTGGAGATAAATGGTGTGCCTGTGCATAAGGTGTGTAAGGGAAATGAATGCAACACAATTATAGTAATCAGTCATTAGTGAACATTGTAGTTTGTTATAACTAGAGGCCTGGTGCACAAAATTCATGCACGGGGATTCTATCAGCCCAGCCTGCACCCTCTCCAATCTAGGACACCTTGGGGGATGTCCAACTGCTGGTTTAGGCCCAACCCCAGGGATTGGGCTTAAATCAACAGTCGGACATCCCTCTCACAATCTGGGACCACTGACTCTTAACTGCTTACCTTCCTGCCTGCCTGATTGCCCCTAACTTCCCCCCTGCCAGCCTATCACCCCTAACCATCTCTGCCTGCC
>JAAGEH010000304.1:37026438-37075271 GCA_011751065.1 Lasiurus cinereus
TAACTTCCCCCCTGCCAGCCTATCACCCCTAACCATCTCTGCCTGCCGGCCTGATCACCCCTAACTGCCCCTCCTGCCAGCCTGGTTGCCCCAACTGCCCGCCCCCCTGCTGTCCTAGTTACCCCCAAATACCTCCCTGCCACCCTGGTTGCCCCTCACTACCCCCCTGCTGGTCTGGTTGCCCCTAACTGTCCCCTTTTGCCAGCCTGGTTGCCCCCAACTTCCCCCTCAACCAGCCTGGTTGCCCTTCATGCCCCCCCTACTGGCCTGGTCACCCCTCACTGCCCACTTCTGCCAGCCTGGTTGCCCCTCACTGACCCCCTGCCAGCCTGGTTGCCCCATGCAACCTGCTGTTCGGTTGTTACTGTGAAGGTATCCTGACCAATTTGCATATTACCCTTTTATTAGTATAGATTATGTATAACAGGATATTGTAAAAATTTAAGTTACAAAATTGTTATTAAAATGTTTCTTACATATTGTTTTATGGGCTGGGCCACAAAAATATTTGTCACATGTGGCCCCATGGGCTGTAAGTTTGACATGCTTGATCTAGAGAGCTTAGGAAGCACCAATTGCAACCAGAGTTTCTAAGTCAGTAGATACAGGGTGTGGCCTGAGGGTTTGCATTTTAAACAGCTCTCTGTAGGACCACATGTGGAGAATTATTGGAATAGTGGTTCAGAGCCCTGACTTTCAGAGCCAGGCACATTTGGATCCTGCCTCTGCTGCTAGCTAGCTGTGTGACATTGGGCAAGCTTCAAAACCTCTCTGTGCCTCAGTCTCCTCGTCTGTAAAATGGAAATCATGATCATGGTGCCTTCCTGTCTCATGGATTGTTGTGAGGATTACAAGAGTCTGTATTCTGTAAAACTCTTAGAACATTGCCTAGCATGTGAGTGCTATTTAAAGCTTTATTAAGTTTAATTCACATCTCTTTGGGTGCTTGTCAGAAAAGCAGATCTAGGTAGACCAAAAGCAGATCTTGGGTCTTTCCTTGGGACTGATTTTATCAGAGTCCCTGCGGATAGAGAACCCCATTGGCTTCTTGGAGATCGAAAGATGAGCTTTGATCCGGGCCTGTTGTCTCTGCTTCCACCAATCCTGCATTTGTCTTCACACTCGGGGCCTTGGTCCTAAACCTGAAGATGTTTGTGCTTTTACTTTGAAATGTTTTAGAAGGCCTGCAGGTTCCAGAGAGACATACTTGCAAGGGAATATAGGTCAGGAAATCTAGCAGTAATTAACTTTCATGAAAACATGAACCCGAACAGGAAGGTGAGGAAAGAAGATGGGGTTGGGAGTAGGGGGAGTGTAAGATGCTTGGAGCAGCTTTTGAGATTTGAGTCCTTCTTAATGCTTTCCATCTGAACACTTTTTATTTTCATTTTGAAACATTATTTCACAGTCGAGTAAAGCCATGTGTTTCTGATTTGTTAACACTCAACTCATCATCAAAGTGTTTCCTGACTCTTGGGTTCTTTTTCCCTTTGTCGACCCTGGGAAAAAGACTAATGGAAAATTATGATTTTAAGATATCCATGTAAATCTTCCTTTTCAAATAGGGATTTGCCATCAGATCTAGAGTTGGAGCTGGAAAGGGATGGACCACTTCTTTCTATTAGCCTTGCCTTTGACCGTGAGCTGGAGTGCCTTTTATTGGCTCTGCCCGACCTCTCTTTCATGGGAGATGATTATACTAGAAGCTCCTGAGAAATCACGTGATCTGGTTGGTCTATGCTTATGTGACAAAATGTTAGCAGATCAATATAAAAAATTTAAAAGTCTTTCATTTCCTTTCAGGCAAGTTCCCTAGCTTTAACCATCATATCTCACTGCTCTCTCCTCCCCTCATTCTCCCTTGAACCCACCTCTTTGGCAGGTACACCCAGTGGTTTGAAGTCTTGATTTTCTCAGTTTGCCTTAGTTGGTTTAAGTAATTGAAAACCAGGCTGTGCTGAGCACACAGGGGTGAGTGTGTGTGTCACTTCCCTCCAGGAAGAAAAGTCAGAGCGACCCAGAGCAGCCCCTGACCACGTGCAGCGCCAGCTGGTGCCATGGCACAGACATGTGGAAAAGTGGAACCAATGCTAAGAAACACAGCGCTTCATATAACAGCCTAAACATGAGGTTTCACACCTCTAAGATTAGGATGTGTTCCACCTGAGGTGCGGGGTGTTTTCTAGAACACAGAGACACCCTGCCAATTTCTTCTACATGAAATCGCTGTACTAACAAATGGGCTCCGAGAAATAATTCTTTGTTCCCTGCATTCTGGGAAGAAAATGCCTCTGTCTTTTCTCAAATCTAAGAAAACCTCATGGACACACTTACTCTGGTGCCACCTTTCTCTCCCAAGGCTGGTGATCAGTGAGGCAGCCTGGCCTCGCAGGCTGGCATCCGCAGAGTTTAGCAGCGTGGGGCCGGAGTCTTCCTCTGCTACCCAGGGATTCGGATTCAATAGCTGGAAGATGAAAAAACCCTGCTGCTCTGTGGTTTCTCCTCCTTCACGAAGTGTTGGGCATATCAGCTGTTGTTGCTGGGGAAGTGTGGGCCCTGAGCGCTCTGTCACAGGGATGCTCGCCCAGCAGATGGCCTGGAACTTCGGGGCAGCCAGTGAAGACTTGAGGAGTTCCATTCCAGGAAATTGTGCCACAGGGGAGAAATGGGGAAGAGATGAGGAAAGCCAATAACTGGTGGCAAGTGTGCTGAATTAGCAAGCAAAGGTTGACTTGTAATCAAAGTTAGGCAGAAATTGTCTTTTGAACTCTTATAAGCCCAGGCAATGAGCCTGTCAGTGGCTGCAGCAGAGCGATAGCATCTTCCCAGCCTGGCAGTGGTGCCTTCGCGTCTCTGCGAGCGGGTCTTTAAGATTATTAGAAGTTCTTGAAAAAGCATAGATACATGCCTGCAGAAATCTTAATGCCTCGACTATGATTTATTAAAGGTTAATAGCCGCCCACAGCAGTCTATCTTTCCCCCCTCATACTTTCCATGTTGGGGATAATCAAGTTTAATAAAATACTTCACATATAGCGGGCTCTAGCTATCTCTAGCAAGAACTCCTCATCTCCATCCTTCCTTTACCAGGACAGCTGTCCCCACCCTCCCCAGCTCCAGGTGTTCCATTTAGTTTGTCCTTCCAGAAGATTCATTATCCCTGTAATTAAACAACCCACTGTCCCGATTAAGTCATTCCCTCTTACTTCAATTGCATCCCATTGTTCATTAAGTCCTGATGTTTGCACTCCAGCAACCTTGTTTTTAATACTCCTAGCAATTGTGGGGAAACAGTGAAGTTAATTAACAGTTCTTGAGCTTTTTTTCCCTTTTTCTCTCCACTGTAGTGCAAATCATTTTCATTATGACTTGCAATAATACTAAAACCATTACAAACTTCATAGTTACTGTTCTGAGCTTCCTGATCAAGGAAGTAAAACCATTTTTTGTAATCATTTTAGATAAGTCATTCCCTAGTTGATGGCAAACAGTGGAAAATGAAAAATGAACGTTAAATGAGTGCTTTAAATGACCCCTCTTCATACTTTTCTCACACCCATACTCGTGGAACTAGAAAATATTTAGTTACCTAAATACAAAGAATTTAATTTTCTTCATTATGGCTCAAGTTTGACTACTATTTCATTGTTAAGGATCCTTATTTATACTTGTGCCCCTCAGAGAATGGTAACTTTTATAGCAAATCATGATGGAGATAAGAGGCATATTTTAGATTTGTCTTTTCCTGCATTGTCAACATCAGCATTCCATTTGAAGTTACTATTACCTAGAGCAGGAGTCAGCAAACAATAGCCTATGTGCCAAGCATGGCCCTGCTGCCTATGGTTATAAATAAAGTTTTATTAGAACACAGCCCTGTTCGTTTATTTACTTTTGTCTATAGGTGTTCCTGTACAAATGCAGACTTGAGTAGATGTAAAGAGACCATACAGGCTGAAAAATCTTAAATATTTACTATTTGGCCTTTTACAGAAAGTTTGCCAGCCCTAATCTAGAACTTGATGTAATAGAGAAAAATAACTAGAATCTGCCCTCCCCCCAACTTAAGCACCTCGGTCTCTTTCCTCTCCATCTGGGGACACAGCATAGAACTGTCCTGTCACTCTCCATTAGTCTGACACTTAAACTTTGTCAAAAACCAAAAACTGAAAAACTCATATTAAACCTAAAATAATGAAATCAATCATTTGAGGCTAAATCAGACAGATTCTACCTTGATTCTAGCATGAACAAGTGTGAGCAAATGCTAGCAACTATAGCAAAATTTGTGTGAGAAACTGAAATTTGACGAAGTCTCACCACTGACTTAAATTTTTTTTTTCAAAATGGAAAAAGCCTTTCTCCCTCATTCTGTCAGGCTAAATGACTTGATCCAGGAAGCTTGGGGTTTTCCATCTTTGGTGGGACAGTAGAGGAAGGGGAAGGATGGGAGGGAGGAGAGGTCCGAAGGCAAGAGCAGCATTGCAGGGGTGACTGGCCAGGTTGTCCCAGGACTGCTGGCTCCAGCTCCAGAAAAACCTCAGGTCAGAAGCTTCTCTGGGACTCACCCTTTTAACTCTGAGCTCATGCTGCTTCTGCTGCACTTCTGAAAGTGGTTCTCTCTCTCTCTCTCTCTCTCTCTCTCTCTCTCTCTCTCTCTCTCTCTTTCGTATAAAAACTAGACATTTCTCGTGACCTTTACTTGACTCTGAAATGACACTAGGAATATATTTTATAGGTTTTGTTTAATGAAAGTAATTATTGGCTTAAGACCTTTTATGATAAAGTTGCTAGTTTATAACAAATTGTTTTAAAATTACTCCCTAAACTTTATAAGGTATTTCAGGAAGGGTGAAGCAATATCCCTGCCCTTCTTAGCCAGGAATATGGTTGAGGAGTGAATGAAGTAGCTGAATCACCCTTTCCCCCAAAAGTATGGGGAAAATGTGTGGAAAATGCCTCTTCCCCTGCTTTCAATTCTTCCTCCAGCCACCTGCAGCCTTCTTTTTCTACCTTGGTATCTGAAACCCCCATGTTGTGTGAAGGCCTGCTGGGTAAAGCTGCTGGTGAGCCAGGAAGGGGATTGTATGGCGAGGTGCTGTGTGGTTAGTGCAGAAGAGGTGAGTTTTGGAGTCTGACCTTCTTGAGTGTTAATCTGGGCTTAGCCACTTTCCTCACTGGCAGTGTGACCTTGGGCAAGTCACTCAACTTCTCTGACCCTATTTTCTCATCTATAAACAGGTGGTCATAAAACCTAACCTTGTACATTTGCTATATCAGAAAATAATGTGTGTAAGATGTCTAGTCATGCCGCCCAGCATGGTGTAGGTGTTTATTCTATATAATAAAAGTGTAATATGCAAATTGACCAAATGGTGGAACGACCAATTTAGGGGGAGAAGGGCAGCACGCAGGTGGAGCCAGGCCAGCCAAGGTGCATACCAGTAGGCAGAGGGAGAGAATGGTGATGGGGCAACGACCAGCAACAGTGGAGAGGTGATGGGGGAAGGGGCAGCACTGTCTCCTGATGGGCCTATCCAGTTGCCTCTCACAGAGGGAGGCCAGGGGGCAGCGGCGGAGTGATAGGTGTGGTGCCGTCCCCTAATTGGCCTTCCTGGTTGCCTCCTACAGAGGGAGGCCAGACTGCAGCTTAGGTCCGCTGCCCCTGAGGACTCCCAGACTGTGAGAGGCCACAGGCCAGTCTGAGCCCTCCACACACCCCCTACTCCAACAATGCACAAGTTTTCGTGTACTGGGCCTCTAGTTTTTCTTATCTGAGCTTTTCGTCTTGTTAACTCTTAAGGTCTGCTAAGCAGAAAGTATCCCTTACCATTCTTTCTGGTTGGTTATTTTTTTAAGACTAGAGGTCTATGCACAAGATTCACTCACGGGCATCCCTCAGCCTGGCTTGCACCCTCTCGCAGTCTAGGGGAGTGGGCCTAAGTTGGCAGTTGGACATCCTTAGTGCTGCTGTGGAGGTGGGAGAGGCTCCTGCCACCGCCGCTGCGCTTTCCAGTCGTGAGCCTGGCTTCTGGCTGAGAGGCAGGCGTGCACTGATCGCCACGGGGAAGCTCCTGCATTGAGTGTCTCCCTCCTAGTAGTCAACACACATCATAGTGACCAGTCATTCTGTCACTTGGTCAATTTGCATATTAATCTTTTATTATATAGGATGGGGGAGTGCAGCAAGTTTGGTTAGCTGAATCCATTGTAATTAAAAGCATATGTTACTATCCAAAATGTTACCTGTAACTTCTGTATCTGGGCATTTACAACCCTGGACAGACACATCCCACTGGGCAGATGTGGACAGGAGACCACAATATAAACTTGAGCAACTACCATCTAAAGGGGCCCTTAAGACATGGTACAAAAGGGCCCTTACGGTCTGGTCTTTCTCTGGGTTCTGGGCCAAGCGTCTTCCAAATAGTTTTGCCTTTGTAATAACCCTTTTTTCCAGGAGGCCTGTTCCTGAATCCATTAGCATATGGTTCTGCTGCAAGAAATGGAGACCCAAGATACATGTGGCTTTAGCAAGAGAGAAGTTTCTCTCCCACTTGAAGCTCTGGGGCATGCATCCCAACACTGGTGGGTGCCTCTTCTCTGGGACATCCTTGCAGACCCAGTCTCCTTCTCTCTCATGTCCTCAGGTCACCTCATGGTCTAAGAGGTTTGCTCACCCCCCAGCCTTCTTGCACATTCCAGCCAGCAGGACGTAATCTCAACTATAGAAAGAGGGACTGGTGGTCACAGCTGTCTTTTACAACGGTTTCCCAGAGACTGCCATGGAGCATACCCTCTTACTTTCATTGACCAGCCTTCACCACATCATTGGGAAAGCTCATTTTTATTCTGGGCAAACATGAGCTCCATCAAAATGCCTGTGGGTGCTTCAGGTTGAGCAGGTTCATGCCAAGCCAAGGTGAAGGGGCAGAGCCTCCCCCACCAAGTGGTCCATGTCCACCCTGTCTGCTCTGATGGCACTTACTGAGGACCTCAGGCAGATTGGGACTGTGCTTAGATGTTAATTGCCTTATGGACCTTCTGGCTTCCAAGTTAGGAGTATGGGCATATCCTAGTTATGACATCCCCAACTGTGCAATCTTGGACACATTTTCTAAACTTCTCTGTGCCCCAGTATCTTCAACCATTAGGTTGATAATAGTGTCCACTTCATTGAGTTGTTGTGAGGATTAAATGAATTAGCAAATCATTTAAGACAATTCCCAGTAAATGGTAAGTGTTCAATAGTGCTGCCTATGATTTTTAGAAGCCTAAAACCTTATTAGAAAGAAGTGTTCTCTCCTTCACCTTTTGTTTCTATACTAATAAATAGTGCAAGATTCTTCTCTCAGACAGCAGATGGTGGTTTTGGAAATACAAACAGAGTTCTTCAATCCTCCACCCTCTCTTCTACCCAAAGGTATTGAGATTCTTTAACTAGACTTCCTGACTTAGTAGCCTGCATAAAAGATTGAAGCTTGCTGCTCACCAGTTTAATTAGAATTGAAGCCAAGTGTATCAATGGTTCAGAGGCTTCCTGATGTACTGCTGTACATGCAGCTTCTTTCCAGATGCAATTCAAATGTCTCTTCCTCCATGCAGCCTTCTCTGATTTCTCTGCCTTTGAAATCTCTTGTTTAAGCTAGAGGTAATATTTCTCTTAACCTCTAAAACTTCATATATACCTGCTGTTTCCTACCTGATGTTAGAATTTGTTTTATGTATCCCACCATAGTTCTACCAGTTTTCAAATGCTACTCAGGCAGGCTCAGTGCCAAGTTCTCCTTTGCATCATCTGCAATGCCCTGCATATAGTAGATGCAAAGTAGATGAGTGCCAGTAAATGGGTTTATCTGCCACAGCATCAACAAGGCCAGCTCTGTCCTTTTGGGTGTCTTAACTGTGAGTAAGAGAAAATTGGACTAATGGTGCCTGAACTAGTAAGAGCATGGTATTTCTCTCTAATGCAGAAAGTCTGGAGGTCAGTAGCCCCAAGGCTAATCTAACTACTCAGCAGTGTCACGCCCTGAGTCATCATTTTTATGCTCCTTTAGGCTTTGCTTCCTAGTCACAGAATAGCAACCACAGCAGCTTTAAGCACTGGTCTCCTCTTGTATTATGTCTCATTGGCCAGAATGGGTCACATGACTGATCTCCCAGTGAAAGAGAAGGCAGTTGCCACCAGTCTAACCTAGTCTGGGCCCAGTACTGTCAATACCTGGCTTTCCTGAGCAAAGGAGCAGTGATTGCTTCTGATTGGACAACCAACCATATCTTTTGCCCAGGCTTTGCTGACACTTGCTTGCCAAGGAAATAGGGAGAGTTAGAGAAGTTTCTCTTATCCGAAGGCTAGATTTCTGGTAAGGAGGCATGTCTACATTTTAGAGCGCTTTAGCCTTTTGTGAGTATTAAAAATTAATCACCATCCCATAGATTTCGACCATGCTCAGTTTACAAAATATTTTAATATTTTGAAAGGCAGGATCACCAAGTGTTTAAGATCACAGAGATTGAGTGCCTGCTTCACTGTTCTTGATGGGTGACCTGTGCCTCAGTTTCTCATCTGTAAAATGGGAATCATGATAGATTGTGAGTCATAGGGTTGTTTCTGAGATTAATTTACATATATGAATACATGTCATTTACAATGGCACTTGGCAAACAGGAAGCACTCCTTAATTTGCTATTATTAGTTGTCATTATTTATTTATTCATTGCTTTCAGAGAAAGGGAGAGGGGAAGAGAGAGAAACATCTGTGATGAGAATCATTGACCGGCTACCTCCTGCACATCTCCCACTGGAGATTGAGCCTGCAACCCTGGCATGTGCCCTGACCAGGAATCAAACCATGACCTCTTGGTTCATAGATTAACGCTCAACCACTGAACCACACCTATCTCGCTACTTGTTCTTACTTAGGAATCCTGTCACTCCTTGGAGATAGGAACAAGGAGAATTGTAAGGCTCAGAGTTGTTAGATGGCCCCCTCATGTGCCACCACTGGAAGGAACAGGCTGGGGGGCAGGCTGCCTCTGTGGGGGCCTCAGCCCCTGACTTAGGCCGACCACTGATTGAGGGTTTCAAGCTGCACCTGGTGGCTGAATATTGCTTCACAGGTGATGCTTTACTTCTCAAATAAAATGTGAATTAGACAATTCTCTGAGAACAAGCACTGCCTTAAGGTCCCTCCTATACCCAGCCCCTAGCAGGGAGGAGGGTACAGGAAAGACACTGGTTCCAGGTCTGGAGGGGAGCGGGAGAGTTGGCTCTCAGGGGCGGGCCGGGTGGGGTGAAGAGGCGGGGCCCACTCTGAGCCTGACTACACATATGCTTTAGGAAACTGCTGTTGAATAGTGTTAACAGCATGAGAAGTGAACACAAATCCATTTGTGTCTGAATTTACTCTCAGAATTCCCTGTGGACTCTATACACTGTCATTTTCCCTCTTTTTCCATCCAGCTGTGGAGGCAGCGCAGGTTCACATTATTTTACATCCAGTTAAGATTTCTTTTCCTTTGGTTATGTTTTTAAGCACATTTATTGCCTACAAAGCAGTGTTTTTATTAAAGACAATAATGCCCTTTAGAGAGTCACACAGTGTTATTTCATAAATACCCATAAAACTGTTCAAGGGCTGGGCTTGCTGGAGCTCTAATCACAGGTGCTTTCTATTCTCCTTTATCTTTGGAAGCCCGTGAAATAGCCTCACCACCGCCACCCCCCAACCCTCGTGCAGAGAGAGCCCTGGGAAGGGAACATTGGGAGACACAGGCAAATCTCCACAGACCTTAGTGGGCAGGACTCGCATTTACCCTGCCACCCCCTCCAAACCCTCATTTGTGCTGGGATCTAGCGTAGGACCTCACTCACAGTCTCAGCCAACTTGGGGTCCCTGGGGACTACAGGTGGGAGCAAGAGAGTGAGGGAGGAGGAGGGGAAGCCTGGGGGCCCGTCACTCTGTGGTTCATGGCACCAGCTCCTGGCTCTGCCACTTATGAGCTGTGTCCCTGGCACAAGTCACTTGGCCCCTCCATGCCTCAGTTTCCTCGCTCTAAAATGAGGATGAAGATTATACAACATTTTCCCCAGGATCTTACGATTTAAAAAAAAGAATGTCTTGAAATGCACTTGGTAGGTTGTCTGGCCCCAGAGGTCTCAGTAATGTTGCTAAACCAGAAGGCAAGGGAGCAAACTCTGGCCTGAGGCTTCGCCATATCCGTTCCTTCCAGACAGCCCACCCAATAGCCAGCTGCCCTTCCGCCAAGCACTCCCAGCCTGCTCTCTGGTCCAGTACTTTGGGCTTTGTGAGCAGAAAGGTGTTGTGCATACGCTCCCAGGGGATGATGGGCCCAAACATAGATGTGCTCTGAGAGCAGGCAAGGGAGCAACTCCAGGCCAGGAGGGACTCACAGAGGCCCGACTGACCTCACCGCCAAACCCCAGAGCTCAGAGCCGCTGACTCAGAGTCCTGACCCATGTGGTTAGGACTGGGCCGAACTGTACTGTGGCATAAAAGGAAACAGAATTGTAGGGGGGAGATTTATAGGCAGTGATGAGAAGACATACTCCTGAGAACCGCCTCAGAGTTCAGAAGCACTTTGTCCATGTCATTGGTCTGCAAGTCGTACCATCCCAAACCCCTGAGCCAGGTATTGCTCTAGGTGCTACATGGTTCATTCAGTCCATCGTCACAGGGATCCTGGGAGGCATGGACTATTGTCCTCCCGTTGCTGGTGACAAAACAGCTGCAGAGAGGTTACCAGTGGTTAGGGGTGGGGCTGAACCAGGCAGCTGGCCCCAGAGCAGGTGTTCTGCCCATTTTGCTTGCTGGCAGCATCTTCCTTCCTCCAGCAGGCACTGAGCTTGTGGTCAGAGTCCAGTGTGTGCAGCCACTCTGTTTCCAATGCCAATAGTAATAATTGCAATAAGTTACATGAAATGCCTTATCACTGTTATTATTACCCTCCAGCAGCCCGGCCCTGTGTCAGGCCCTTGACTAACATTATCTCATTTAATCTTCATAACAACACTAGAAGGCAGGTACTGTCATTATACACACTTGAAAGTTGTTAAACCTAAGGGTTCCCATTCTCCACATCATTTGTGTTTTCATTTTTTAAAACATTTTCAGTAGTTAATCATTTCATATTCCCTCATCACAGCCAGGCTCAAAAATGATAAATAGGTGTGCATTTCCCACCCCATCCAGGTCTTTTGACCCCTTGCTTACCAAGGTGCCTTCTCTAAGCTGTACGTTATACCAATTATAAAATACCTTTAGCTTGTCCGTGACTCAATTTCTCCAAGGATCTGCAGTAAATAAACTTCGTTGTTTTTGATATGTCCATTTGTTCTTACACAAAGTAAACCTGAAATTGCTCTTCAATTAGATTTGAAACATTCCTGACTTGATGTTTTCACACATTCATAAAGGCCTTCCATCCCCCATTCATCTGAGTCTCTTTTCTTTTTTCTTTTTTAAATAATATATTTGTATTGATCTCAGAGAGGAAGGAGAGGGAGACATATAAATATCAGTGATGAGAGAGAATCATTGATTAACTGCCTCCTACATGCCTCACAGTGGGGATCGAGCCCCAACCCAGGCATGTGCCCTGACTGGGAATCAAACCAGAACCTCCTGGTTCATAGGTCGATGCTCAACCATTGAGCCAGGCAGTTCGTCTGATTCTTGCTGCACTGGGAGAATGCTAACTGACAACACATAAAGTAATGGCCCTGAAATATAAAGTAATTAATGCCCAGATAATAGCACAGGGTGGGCATCTCAGTGTTTTAATGAGGACTCAGAAACAGTCTGGAGGGGACGATGAGTGTTACCATAATTAATGCTGCATATTAATACAGGGACAGTGCAACCTTTCCCGTCACCTGCAACCTCACTCCTGGGACTCTGGTTCTGTTAATAAAAAGATAATAGCCAGTCAGCCTCATCTACCCTGGAAACAAGTTTTTAAATTTATTTTTGAGGATGAAATTATAAATCACCATTTTTAGAATATTTATGAGTATATATAGTTTACTCTCAGATATATACATACATATATATATATTCAATACATGCTCTCAATGAGAGTTTTGACTTTCTGTTTTCCTTTGCATTATCCCTGAAAAGAATGGATTATGGAAAAAAGGTTAAAGTATAATGCAGTGCGGTGGCTGCTAATGTGCCATCGGAGGTATTGGTAGGACTCGCCGAGTTTGTCTTTTAGGAGTGCCTTTCAGATTGCAATTGTCTCAAGGATTTGAAACCCTGTTTATATTCTCACAGGCGTTAAACGTCATCTTTGAAAAGATCCCGGAAAACGACAGTGCAGATGTCTGTCGGAATATTTCAGTCAATGTTCTTGATTGTGATACTATAGGCCAAGCCAAAGAAAAGATTTTCCAAGCATTCCTCAGCAAAAACGGCTCTCCTTATGGACTTCAGCTGAATGAGATTTGTCTTGGTAAGGCGATGCGGGAGCTGTTTGTCCCAATCTCCTGATGAGCACCCCGCTCCCCACCTCGCTTCCTGCTCCCAGTTGGAAGCTTCCATCCTTGAACACTTATTTGGCCTGTTGTTCCCTGAGGGAACTTCTAGGGCCCCGAGACTGCGATGCTCTCTGACAGCATCCTGATTCTTCCTGGAAGCGTAATCCCTCAGACATGCTGGTGTTTTAAATATTAGGTTTGTAAATCAGATTCACGAGATTGCTACCCTGAGACCAAATGGGTTCACCCTGCGTCAGGAGCTACAACAAGGTGTGAACCCTGTGCCCTCCCTCAGTTTGCACGGCATTTCCTGTTGGCATTTGATTTGTTTGTTTGATACCGAGTGTGTCATTGAGGGGAGGGGAGGGGCGGGGGGAGAGGAGCTCAGACTCAGGGTGCTAGCTCCAGCGCATAGAAAGGTCATCTTTCTCTCTGCTAATCTCGTCCTGCACTAAGTGCCTCCCCCGCCCCCCGCCCCCCCCCCCCAGCACCAGCAGCATCTGCTGTGAATTCATTTTCGGGCTCTATTGGGACACTGCAGAGGAGAGCATATGTGTGAGGGGGCTAGCAGGGCTCCACTTCACTCAATGTTCATCAACATTGTAAAGTTGAGCTGCACACAGCCTTTGTGGGAGACTGTCATGGGATTTTATAGCAGATAATGGGACAGGAAAGAATAGAAAAATCACAGCAGTGACAGACAGCCTAGCAAGGTTCCTCTCCCATTCATGAGCAGTTGTAGTTGCAACTAAGCAAGCAATTAAAACCATCCCACTCCTCCTCCCAGTCAGATCTGCTAATAAACAGGCCATTGAGAGAGGCCGGGGACAGGTTCTGCAAATTTGAATGAAACAGGTAAACATGTAGCCACCATGTGACCCAGCTGTCAAGGAAACAGGGTCCAGAGGCACCTCTCTGCCTCCCTCCTGTTGGCTGTCATTGGATGGACTGTTGGGCACTTGAAGACCTATTTGCTCATTGGTCAGGTGCAGGGTCAAAGGGCAGCTCAGCCAGTAAATGGGATTAGGACCATTAGCGTCCTTGCCCTGAGCCTGCCTCTCACTCATGAGTGGCCCTGACTGCAGAGGAAATGACACACGGAGTCAGGTGATGGTGGCCCTCCCACAGGTCCCGGCTCTGTGCTCCTGATGGGGAAGGCAGGGAGCGGGACAAGCCAGCTGGAAGCTTCCTGAGTCGTCTGCTGGGAATGGGACTCCGGGCCAGAGGCAGGCTCTTCGAGGCTGCTGATCTCCCACTGCTCCAGGGCTGGCCTCAAAACACTGAGCAGAGCCTGAGAAGCCAGCCATTAGAATGTATTGGAAGCAGCGAGGCTCAGGCCCCATGAAAGACGCTCACAAACTCAGATGCGTGCTCAAGGGCAGGAAGTATAAACAAGGTGGGCCTGCCTGCCTGCCTGCCTAGGACAATAGGAAATGGTGGGGCCTGGCCTAATGGGGAAAGACAGGCCATCTAGGTGGGCAGTGCCACTTAGCTGCCACTGATGGTGGGCCTATAGGGTCCGTGTTGCCAGATGGTCTTGTTTTTTAAGAGAGAAAGCAGATTCTAAATTTTTATGTACAACATCCCAGTCACTAAATGTTGGTACTGAATTGACATTAAAATAATAAGTAAAACATGTTGCAGGTTAAGAAGAGAAAACACATATCCGTGGGCCACATTCTAACCCCAGGGAGTTGGCAGCTCCCTGATGGCATTTGAGACCCGAGTTTGGGGGCATTAGCCCAGCAGCACCCCCACCCAGGAGCCTACAGAAGCCCATGCCTGCTGTGAGTGCAAACGTGTGGGTGAGCCTGCAGAATGGCTTTGGGAGTTTTCTGAGGAGGTAGTCCCTCTGAGGTATCACTCTCTTCATTTGTCCTCACTTTCAGGCCGAGCCCCAGAGGAGCAGCTTCAGGAGAAAGTGGTCCTACAAGTTAAGCCGAAACATAAAACCAAAACAACAAAACTCAGGCTACTGGTCTAGCTGATACATCTCTAAACTTTCAAGGAAATATTTCCCACTTTATTACGTTGAATCTGTTTATAAATAATATTTGCAAAAGTGACAGGGCAGCACTTAAAATTCCTCAGTCATTTTAAAAGCACACAAAACTCTCTCTCTGGCTTTTCTCCAGAGCTTCAGGTGGGCACGCGGCAAAAAGAACTCCTAGACATCGACAGCTCCTCTGTGATCCTGGAAGATGGAATCACCAAGCTCAACACCATCGGCCACTACGAGGTAAGCACAAGGCTCAGTCCCCAACTCCCCTTCCTCATCGCCAAGCCCGACTGGATGAGCTCATCTCCGGTACATTGTAAATTCTTTTCTTTTTTATTAAAGTATTACATGTGTACATATCTTCCCTTTACCCCCCCCCACTCCCATATATACCCTCACCCACCCCCAGTATCTTGCATTCATTGGTTATGCTTAATATGCATGCATACAAGTCCTTCAGTTGATCTCTTATCTACCCCACCTCTCCTTAACCTTCCCACTGTAATTAGACAGTTTGATGCTTTACTGCCTCTGTATCTATCTTTTAGTTCAACGGTTTATAATGTTCTTTATTATCCATAAATGAGTGAGATCATGTGGTATTTTTCTTTCATTGACTGGCTTATTCCATTTAGCATAAGGCTCTCCAGTTCCATCCAGGGTGCTGCAAGTGGTAAGAATTCCTTCTTTTTTTTAGTATTCCATTGTGTAGATGTACCAGTCATCTGCTGACGGGTACCTAGGCTGTTTCCAAATCTTAGCTATTGTAAATTGTGCTGCTAAGAACACAGGGGTGCATGTATCCTTTCTGATTGGTGTTTCTAGTTTCTAAGAATATATTCCTAGAAGTAGGATTACTAGGTCAAATGGGAGCTCCATTTTTAGTTTTTTGAGGAAACTCCATACTGTTCTCCACAGTGGTTGCACCAGTCTGCATTCCCACCAGCAGTGCACGAGGGTTCCTTTTTCTCAGCATCCTCGCCAACACTTGTCGTTTGTGGATTTGTTGATGATAGCCATTCTGACAGGTGTGAGATGGTACCACATTGTCGTTTTGATTTGCATTTCTTGAATAATTAGTGACTTTGAGCATATTTTCATGTGTCTCTGGGCCTTCCTTCTATCTTCTTTCAAAAAGATTCTATTTAGGTCCATTGCCTTTTTTTATTGGATCATTTATCTTCCTTTTATTAAGTTGTACTAGAGGCCCAGTGCATCAAATTTGTGCAAGAGAGGGGGTTGTCCCTCAGCCCAGCCTGCACAGTCTCCAATCTGGGACCTCTCGAGGGATGTCTGATTGCCCATTTAGACATTTAAATGGGCAGTTGAACATCCCTCTTACAATCCAGGACTGCTGGCTCCCAACTGCTCGCCTGCCTCTCTTCCTGATTGCCCCTAACTGCTTCTATCTGCCAGCCTGATCACCCCCTAACCACTCCCCTGCCATCCTGATTAATGCCTAACTGCTCCCCTGCCAGCCTGTTTGTCCCTAACTGCCCTCCCCTGCAGGCCTGGTCACACCAACTGCCCTCCCCTGTAGGCCTGGTCCCCCCTAACTGCCCTTCCCTAACTGCCCTGGTCACCCCCAACTTCCCTCCCCTGCTGGCCATCTTGTTTCCACATGGAGGCAGGATCTTTGACCACATGGAGGCAGCCATCTTGTGTGTTGGAGTGATGGTCAATGTGCATATTACTCTTTTATTAGATAGAATAGAGGCCTGGTGCATGGGTGGGGGCCAGCCAGTTTGCCCTGAAGGGTGTCCCAGATCAGGGTGGGGGTCCCCTTGGGGTGTGGGGTGACCTGGGTAAGGGACCTGTGGTGGTTTACAGGCCGGCCACACACACCCTGGCGACCAAAGCAGAGGCCCTGGTATCTGGGATCTATTTATCTTCTATAATTGAAACTTTGTAGTCTAGAGCGGAGCTCTGGGCCAGCCAGGGTGTGTGGACAGCTTGGTTTCCTCCATCACTGGGGAAACCCAAGACTCCCTCCTACACTCTCCAGGGCCGCAGCCTCCTTGGTTGGGATTAATTTGCATACTTGCTCCTGATTGGCTGGTGGGCATGACTGGTGAGTGTGGTTTGTGGGTATACAAAGGGATGGTTAACATGCATATTACTCTTTTATTAAATAGGATAAATTGCCTGTAGATGTTGGAAATTAAACCTTTATCAGTGATAACATTTGCAAATATGTTCTACCATACAGTGGGCTTTCTTGTTGTTTTGTTGATGGTTTCTTTTGCTGTGAAAAAGCTTTTTATTTTGATGTAGTCCAAGTTGTTTATTTTCTCTTTAGCTTCCATTGCCCTAGGAGCAATATCAGTGAAGAAGTTTCTTCAGCATATCTTTGAGATTTTGCTGCCTGTGGATTCCTCTAGTATTTTTATGGTTTCCCATCTTATGTTTAAGTTCTGTATCCATTTTGAGTTTATTTTTGTGTATGGTATAAGTTAGTGGTCTAGTTTCATTTTCTTGCATGTATCTGTCCAATTTTCCCAACACCGTTTATTGAAGAGACTGTCTTGACTCCATTGTATGTTCATGCCTCCTTTGTCAAATATTAATTGAGCAAAGTGATTTGGGTTGATATCTGGATTCTTTATTCTATTCCATTGGTCTATATGTCTGTTCTTGTGCCAGGACCAGGCTGTTTTGAGAACAGTGGCTTTGTAATATAGCTTGAAATCCAGTATCGAGATCCCACCAACTTTATTCTTCTTTCTTGGAATTGCTGTGGCTATTCAGGGTCTTGTTTTGTTCCAGATGAATTTTTGGAGAGTTCTTTCTAGGTCTGTGAAATATGCCATTGGTATTTTAATGGTGAGTGCATTGAACCTATGGGTTGCTTTGGGTAGAATGGACATTTAATGATGTTGATTCTCCCAATCCATGAACACAGTATGTTCTCCCATCTGTTTATATCTTCCTCTATCTCTTTTTAAAGTGTCCTGTAGTTTTCTGCGCATAGGTCTTTTACCTCCTTAGTTAAGTTTATTCCTAGGTATCTTAATTTTTTTGGTGCGATGGTAAATGGGATTGCTTTTTTAGTCTTTTAGTTCACTATTAGTGTATAGAAATGCCATAGATTTCTTGGTGTTAATTTTGTATCCTGCTACATTGCCGAATTCATTTATTAAGTCTATTAGATTTTTGATGGAGTCTTTTGGTTTTTTTATGTACAATATAATGTCATTTGCAAATAAGGACAGAATTTACTTGTTCTTTTCTAATTTGGATGCCTTTTATTTCTTCGTCTTGTCTAATTGCAATGGCTAATACTTCCAGTACTACGTTGAACAGGAATGATGAGAGTGGGTATCCCTGTATTGTTCCTGTTCTTAGGGGAAATGGCTTTAGTTTTTGCCCATTGAGTATAATGTTAGCTGTGGGTTTATCACATATAGCTTTTATTTTGTTGCGGTATGAAACTTTTATTCCCACCTTGGTGAGAGTTTTTATCAAGAAAGGGTGTTGGATTTTATCAAATGCTTTTTCTGCATCAATTGATATGACTATGTGATTTTTATCTCTCAAATTGTTTATGTAATGTATCACATTTATTGATTTGTGGACATTGCACCATCTTTGTATTCCTGGGATAGATCTTACTTGGTCATGGTGTACGATCTTTCTGATGTACTGCTGGGTCTAATTTGCTAGAATTTTGTTGAGGATTTTGGCATCTATGTTCATGAGGGATATTGGCCTGTAATTCTCTTTTATTGTGTTGTCTTTATCTGGTTTTGGTATTAGGGTGATGCTGGCTTCATAGAATGAGTTTGGAAAAGTTCCTTCCTCTTAGATTTTTTGGAATACTCTGAGGAGGATAGGTTTTAATTCTTTCTTGGATGTTTGGTAAAACTCCCCTGTGAAGCCATCTGGCCCTGGCCTTTTGTTTGCTGAAAGGTTTTTGATGACTGCTTCAATTTCTTCCATAGTTATTGACCTGTTAAGGTGTTTAGATGCTTCCTCATTGAGTTTTGGAAGGTTATATTTTTCCACATTGTCCAATTTGTTGGAATAGAGTTGTGCATAGTATTTTTTAACAATCCTTTGTATTTTGGTAGCATCTGTTATTATTTTACCTTTTTTATTTCTGATTTTGTTTATTTGAATCCTCTCTCTTTGTTTCTTGGTGAGCCTGGCTAGAGGTTCATCAATCTTGTTTATCCTTTCAAAGAACCAGCTCTTAGTTTTGTTGATCTTTTGTATTGTTTCTTTGGTCTCTATGTCATTTATCTCCACTCTGATCTTATTATTTCCTTCCTTCTGCTTACACTGGGCTTTTCTTGTTGCTCTCTTTCTTACTCTTTGACATGTAGGGTTAGGTAATTCATTACCATTGTTTCTTGTTTTTTGCAGTAGGCTTGTAGAGCTATGAACTTCCCTCTCAAGACTGCTTTTGCTGTGTCCCATAGATTTTGGATTGTTCTGTTTTCATTGTAATTTGTTGCCATGATATTTTTTATTTCTTCCTTGATCTCTCTGGTAGCTCAGTCATTGTTTAATGCTATTGTTTAATAGCATGCTGTTTAGTCTCCCAGTGTTTGATTTCCTTGGATTGTTTTTATTGTACAGTGGTACCTCAAGATACGAGTTTAATTCATTCCGTAACCTTGAGGCGTGGGAAACTATGAGACGCTCGAGTCACGGTAAACTGGTGGGTCGTGTGCAGTCGGCCGATCCACATAATTACTCCTATCTCAAATGTTGCTCGTATTTCAAAGTAAAAATCGCTCGCTCGACGGCTCGTATCTCAAAAATCACGTATGTTAGGGCACTCGTATCTCGAGGTACCACTGTATTTGATTTCCAGTTTTATGCCACTGTGAACTAAGAAGATGCTTGATATGACTTCTGTCTTCTTGAATTTGAAGAGACTTTGCTCATGACCCAACATATGGTCTATCTCTGAAAATGACCCATGTGCACTTGAGAAGAATGTATATTCTTTGGCTTTGGGGTGAAATGTTCTGAAGATATCAATTAATTCCATCTGGTCTAGTGGGTCCTTTAGGATTGATTTTTCTTTGATGATTTTTTGTTTAGAGGATTTGTCCAATGATGATAGTGGGATATTTAAATCTCCTTTTATAATTGTATTGCTGTCAATCTCTCCTTTGATATCTTCCATGAGTTTTTTATGTATTTGGGTGTTTCTGTATTGGGTGCATATATATTTATCAGAGTTATTTTTCTTGTTGTATTGCTCCCTTTAGTATTATAAAATGGCCTTCCTTATCTCTTCTTATGTACTTCACTTTGAGATCTAATTTGTCAGATATAAGTATTGTTACTCTAGTTTTTTTTTTCATTTCCATTTGCCTGAAATACCTTTTTCCATCCTTTCACCCTCAGTCTGTATGTATCTTTTTTCTGAGGTGGGTTTCTTGTAGACAGCAGATATATCGGTTGTGTTTTTTATCCAATCTGTTACCTTTTGTCTTTTGATTGGGGTAGTTCATCCATTTACATTTAAAGTTATTATTGATAGGTACTTATTTGTCACCATTTTTATTTTTAACCCCTGTGTTCTTCACTTCCTATTTCTTTTTTTTTCTTTCTTTTTTTTTTTTTAAATAGCAGATTCTTTAGCATTTTTTGCTCATTGGTAATAATAAATTTTCTTAGTACTTTTTTGTCTGTGAATCTCCTTATTTCACCTCCAATTTTGATTGATAGCCTTGTTGGATACAGTATTCTTGGATTCAAACCCTTCCTTTACATGACTTTGTATATTTAATTCCATTCCCTTCTGGCCTGATGAGTTTCTGTTGAGAAATTAGTTGCTAGTCTGATGGGGGTTCCTTAACTTTCTTTCTCTCTGTGGCCACTTTTAAGACTCTTACTTTGTCAGTGGTGTTTGCCAATTTAATTATAAAATGCCTTTTGGGGTTCTGTCTTTTGGGGTTCATTTTGCTTGGGACCCTGTGAGCTTTATTCTTTTGTGATTACACAAGAGTCAATTTGTGATTCAGCCCCTGGGTGGCAATGTTTCTGGATTGACCTCCGAGTCTATAGGTCCTTTCTAGCCAGTGCTTAGATCCTGCTTTCCCTGTGGCACTCAGTACCGATTTGTGGGAGTGGGCTGCTCCAGAGCTGGTTCTCTGATGGTCACTGCCCACTCTCATCTGGTTCTCTGACATTCACTGTCCACTTTGATCCCCCGGTTCCAGAAAAACAACTTTCCTCTGCTGTCTCCTAGGGTGTCCCCAACTGGGTGACCCTATGTATTGGGCTTAGCAATCAGAAGCAAGGATCTGAAGAGGAAAGAGTGCAAGTGCGCCAACTCTGCAGCTGTGCACAAGTCTGCACAGTCCCTTTTCCCCCCTTATGTCCAAGCAGTGGGCACACTTTTAAAACTCCCAGGCTGTCCTTCTGCATCAGATCAAAATGGGTTGCTTTTTTGAGATCCCCTCTGCTAGCAGCTTTTAGGACCCCTTTCCATACTCACGGATCATGCCAGCCCCAACAGCCACAGATTTCTCTATGTGCATACTTCCCCCCATTCTCCAATTCCTGCAGTGCACGTATTTCTCTGTGCTGCCAGGACTAGAGACCTCACCTTATCCCAGGCGAAATCCTCCCTTTCCATGGTGGAGTGTAGAGCTCCTCTGAATCCAAGTGTTTGTGCCAATTGGGGACTGGTGTTCTGGGGTTCGCAGCTGTTCAGTGGTGTTGTAGTGGAAGATTTTCAGGCTTCTGATAACATCTACTTTCCCCTTCAAGATGGCTTGGTCTCCACATCCACTCTGGTGGCTCTGGGAGAGAACCCAGCAGCAGTGGCGGCTGCCTGGTTAGGGGATCCCTGCCCAGCAGTCCCCCACCTTCTCCTGGAGTACAGCTGTACCTTAACTCACCAACAAACACTCCCCATGCAACCCTCAGCTGTTCTTCTATCTGCTCCGGGACAAGGCTCAGGACACATCTGACTATTCCGCTGCCATAATTTTTCCCTGTTGTAAATTATTTTTTAAAATTATGGGATGCCCAGCCACTTTCTGGAATAGTTTAGGGCAGAAGTTTTCCTCAGTTGCTTGTTTGGCAGAGCCATGAATTACTGTTCTCGTGGCTACTGCTTCCTCCAGGTTCCCCGCTCCAAAGCTTTGACTTTCAGTGAGCCGATTGCTCTCCATCCTGCAGTTTAGGTGAGAAACTTCATCTTTACCTCTGGCCTCTCAAAGCTGGTTCCTCATCAGAGCCCTAGAGGAGTCATTTAGCTTGACAAAGCCTCCCGCTCTCCAGTGTCTGTGGCAGACCGCAGGGCCTTTGGTGTAGAGTTCTTTTTTCTGAAGAAGCTCTGCATGTCCTGTTTGTCCCCTGACCCACCTGCTAAGTGAGTGTCCATGTGGGTGAGGGGCACACATGCCTGCTCAGAGACCTGAGTGCTAGAGAAGCTGACACAGAACAAGAGAGAGGAGGCAGGGAAGGTTCCTGAACATACTGAGAAATTGGGACTCATTCAGCTACATTGTCCAAATCTTTGTTGATTACCTACTATGTGCTAAGAGCCTGGGATGCTTACATGCAGAATAGAGCCCAGGTACCTGACCTCACAGATCCTGCAGCCTGGGGAGGGTGAGGATACAAGTAATGAGGCAACACCTTATGTTGGAGGAGTACTGTGTCTTGGAGCTGGGAAGGAAGCTATGACTAAGCTGAGACCTGAACCTAACCAGCCTGGAGTGGAGTGCTAGTACATCTAGCAGGGATGAGAGAGCATACGTGTTCTTCCACAAAACTACTTTTAGACTGGCTGAAACTTGAAAGGGGTCGGGGTGGCACTGGAGGAAATAATTGCCAACCTTTATGGAGCCCTTCCTCTGTGCCACATGCTCACCTTAGTATTTCTCCTTATTTCGGTTCCTTCTATCTTATAGCAGTTCCATGAGTTGGTATTGTTATTAATGCCCTTTATAGATGGGTACAATGATGCTCAAAGACTTACCAGTGGTTACAGTCGAGTCAAGACTTTGACCCCGGCAGTTGGGCTCTTAGATCTGTGGATTAACCAGTTCACACAGTGACATGCACCTCCCTTGTCAACTCTGCCCACCTCTCCATACCTAGGCCCAGCCAGCTTCTTCAGGGCCTGAATCTTCCCCCAAGAGCAGTGGGGGGGACATTGGAGAAGCTTAAGCAGGGAGAGTTGTGTTTTAGAAAATGGCTGGCTGTGCGTGGAGTGTGGATGTAAGGGATGCAAACCTGGAAATAGGGAGAATTTCAGGTGAGGGATGATGCTGACCAGAAATAACAGTGGTTCTGGAGGTGGACGCAGTGGGTGGGTTCAGAGACGGCAGGAGGTGGACACATGCTGTGAGGGTGGGAGAGAGACACAAGGGACGGACGGTCAGGATGGTCCTTGAGGATGGTGGAGAAGACACATGGATGTGGGGGCTCTTTCAGAGATGAAGAAGCCAGAGGAGCAGCTCCCAGGTCACCTGGAGGGTCAGTGGTGCCTCCTTCCCTCGTGGCTGACGGTCCTAGGGAGATGTGTCAGCCCTGCCCGCTCCCTCAGCAGGAGGAGCCGAGTGTTCCTCAAGCTCAGCTTCTGGAGCAAGACCACCCCGTCTGTGGGCCGAGCTATGGGTCTCACGCCCAGTCTGGAGTAACTGCTGTGGGCGGCCACGGCGTGCTGCCCCTGCAGCCTTCGCGGAGGACACCCAGAGAGAGAGCTGTGGGTTAGCCACTGGCTCCTGTGCTCCCTCCGGCAGCTCGGACCTTCCGACCTCAGAATCCTCTTGTCAAGAGTAGGTCGTGGCCTTGGAGATTACAGAAACCCCAGGGAACTTTCTGGAAGTACATGTCCCGTTGGTGGGCCACGCTGGAGAAGCGCTGCCTCAGAGGGAGTCCAGAGGGAGAAGGATGCTGGCGCGGGTGGAAGAGCTTGGGGAGGAGCTTGTTAGGGCCTCAGTGTGAGTTCAGATTGCAGACCCTCGGCCATCTCGTCCTCTGCTCTTGTCTGGGTGGCCAGCCTTTCTCAGCAGTTTAGGAGGAGCACAGCCCCCTTTTGCTGCTTTTGACTGATGTGCCTGCCTTGCTCAGTGGTGCGAGGAGAGGGTCACCCTGGCCAGGCTTCTTTGTGTCCCCTGGCAACCTTGAGGAAGGGGATGGGTCCCAAGGGAAGGGGGTATGGCCACTCACCACCACTGAGGGAAGACAGAACCAGCCCCTGTGCCCAGAAAAGGAGGATCCACCACAGCTGTCTGCAAGGCACGGGGAGCAGGCTGTTGGGAGAGAGGGAGCATCAGTCTTCGCTGGAGACATCGGCCGTGCTAGACACCTATCTGCTTAGGGATGATAATGAAATTAATCTGGCCTGTAGTCACTTCCCGTCCAAATGATTTATTGGCCTCATACCCCAGCGTCACCACACGGTGGTAATAAATGACAGGATGAGGACAGAGGGCTTAAAGGATTCTCCTTGTTTAAAACGCTAAGCCATAAGGCAGAAAACACAGCGCTTGAGGAGCGGAGGCCATCGGCCCATGAGCTCTCTGCATGGTCCATCTCAAAGGCCCTGCTTTCCAAAGATGGCTCAGAAAGCAGTACCTGCCGCACCCTCAGCCACCCAAACCTGAACTTGGTTTAGCAGCACCCCTGCAGGCCCAGAATTTGGAGTAATTTGACAGGGCTGGGTGATGCCTGCTCGTTAAAGAAAAATTTCTCCTGAGCATTTGTGTTTCCCTACAAAGCAACAAGATGCTAATTATCACTCTTATTCATTTACTTAAGTGCCCCAGTTTGAGTCTCACTGTAAGTGCTTGAAAGCAAAAAACTGTATTTTATTGAAAAATGGTGTCTACCCCAGAGTTTCTAGAGACTCAGAGTCACCTCCCTGCAATTAGCCCAAATTAGTTAGTTTTTAAAGTTCGTCAGTGAGGCCAGGTCCTCCTCCTGCCTGAGCACAGTCCCACGTGGGGCCTGCGCCTACTTCATCGCCTGGCTCTGTCCTGAGGCAGACGGAGCGCAGCTGGTCTCCTCTGAAGGAGCTGCTGTCTGCATGTTTGAAGAACAGGTTTCTACAGGACACCTGAGGGCACAGCCAAAATAGAGCCTCTCCTGACTCCAGCGCCCTATCACCTAGGTCAGTGGTCAGCAAACGGCGTTTCACGAGCCACATTTGGCTCTTTGGCCCCTTGAGTGTGGCTCTTCCACAAAATACCACGGCCTGGGCGAGTCTATTTTGAAGAAGTGGCTTTAGAAGAGGTTTAAGTTGAAAAAATTTGGCTCTCAAAAGAAATTTCAATTGTTGTACTGTTGATATTTGACTCTGTTGACTAATGAGTTTGCCGATCACTGGGCTAGGGGGTGGCAGCCTGGCCCCCACTGTTCGCGTGCATGAGCCCGACCCATGTTCACAACCACCAGCTGATGAAGGCGCTTTGATTACCCTCACTTTCCATCAGATGAACTCAGAGGAGGGCCATTCTGCTCATGTCTCCTTCTGTCCTGTGCAGACTATGTGGGAACACAGACATCCTCACAAATACATGAAGCCGGAGGCATCCTTCTCTCTGTAATTATGCCCTCCGAGTGCTTCTGTTCCGGCTGTGGCGATGTGCAGTGTTTCCTACAGAGGGACCACACCCTGTTTGGGAGCACGTGGACCTGTGGGGCCTGGAGACGGCTCTCCGGTCCGGGCCTTCGTCCCTTCACCTGCACTTCCCCTCCTACCCAGCCTTCCCCACCACTCCTACCCAGGGCCCTTTCACTGGCCCGAGTCATCACGCCCACACTCTGCTGTGGAATGGCTTCGAATGTGGAGGGCAGAGTTATGTCCGGCAGGAAACCTCTGCAGATCACACGTCTCATTCTGAGCTGTGAGGTTTTTGAGGGGCAAAAAAGATGTTCAACCACCATGTTGTTGAAGTAAAGTGGTCATTGCTCATGCTAAAGCAAATGACATTTAAAACTCATGGGCCTGCCCCACAGGTCTGCTGAGTCCTTGCGGTGAGGTGTGTCCTCTGGGCACTGGAGTGAAGGGTTGAAATATCTCTAAATATCTCTAAAGGCTTCTTACATCGCGAGTGACTTGATGTTTAAGGAATGTGCAGTGCTGCTTGTACACTGAGCACTATTCTAGGCAGATATTCTGCTCATTCCCATGCTGAGACACAGAGAGGCTCAGACACTTTGCCGAGGTCACACAGCTCTCCTCACTGATGCCCCAAGGTTGCAAGTGGATGGAAATGGCCTTGCACTGAGACTGTGCTCTTCTCAGGCCGGAGGGGTCCTCTTGCTCAGAACCAGGCTTGCAGCCAAGCTCTTGCCACTGAGACCGCCTGGCTGGAGAGCCAGGCCAATTCAGGAGAGGCCCCGGTAGTTACTTTTTCTGATGTCAGTTCATAAGGTAACTTCTCTCCAAACCTTCGATGAATCTCATGTCTGTGGGTTTATCGGAATGCTTCCTTATTTCTAAGCCCACTTTAACATCGTTCCTTGAAGACACCATAGTTGCCTCCTTCAGGCCCCCAGAGCTGACCAGGCCAGCCCCACAGGGGCACGGAGCGCTTAGGGTCTCAGTCCTGGTACTGCCAAAGGCCACACTGCCCCCCCGGGGCCCAGCTCAGGGCCCAGTTCAGGCTCTCTCCAACAATCCTCAGAGCAGGTGGCCACCTGGCCTGGGCTAATCCCAGGCACACAGAGGGAGCATTTCACATGTTCAAGGACCCTTTGGAGCCTATCCAGGCTGTCAGGCACTGTCTGTGTGGTTTGATGTGTCTGTTGAGAATGTTCTGATGAGCCTGCCACCCACTACGAAGGACGGAGCAAGGTCACCCCTCTGGCCCTGAGAGAGAAAGATTCCTTTTTCATCTGCCTCCGGCCTTGGGGTGTCAGTGAGAAGAGCTAAAAAAACGGGAGAGTGGTAGTGACGTGTGGCTGCTGGGACAATGTTAGTTGAATAAAATTATTTTCACATGACGCTGTTTTAGGAAGGAGAGCTACCAGCAAGGTCTTCCACATGGTGATTTATATTGATTATTGTGTTTTCAGATTTGTTCTTTAAGGAAAAATTATAATATTTCAGGCAACATTCAGAATTAAATATGAATATTTTACTCATAAGTTTCCATAAAATTTTTAGGTGGAAATTCTAGCTTTCCTTTTAGGCTAAACCATATGAAATGGTCAATATTGTACCATATTTACCTGTAAATATGTCAGTTTCATAAGGTTACATAAAGTTCAAGCTTATATTTCTAGAAAATCCATTTTATAGAATTATCTTCAACTAATGCCATAAAAGTAGTACTTTAGCAAAAGTAATCTTCACCTTCACTTGCAAATGGTTTGAAGGATACATTAGTTTTCTGTTTATTTCAAGAGTCACCTTAAACTGTTGATATGGGTCCCTTTCTCCCAGTGCTGGTGGTGGAAACGTGCACACCCATCTCCTCGCAGACAGCAGCGGCCATGTTGTCACATCGAACCCTGGGGCACGGCAGGCCTGTCAGGCATTTAATGTGAAGTTGCCGTGTGGACCAGTACTGCTCTGAGTTGGAGGAATATTCCTGCCTCAGACCCATCCAGTGGCATTAATCTTCCTTTGATTTAATTTGGTTTTCATTCCTGTAGTAGGAGCCCAGGGGGTGCCCCTAGCCTCACAGGACACAGGAGGATTAATGAGTCACTTTTAGGAAAGCCTTGGGAGCCCCTCAGATGGAACAAACAGTATTAGACGTTTAACACTTTGGATTCCATGGCACTTTTCAAAAAGGCCTTTCTGTCCTTGACTAGGTAGCAGCTGACTTGTGCAAAGTACAAAATGACCCTCCTCCCAACACCTGTGAATAAACTAGTTTTCTGCTTTTACAACGGTGTTAAAGTGTCCCGTGCGGGAAGATCCCCTTTCTCCCCACAACAGGTATGAAAGTTGGCAATCCACTCACACACAGCCCTGCTCAAAACACACAACTCGTCCACTAATAAGGTGCTTTTACCCTTGCTCTCGGGAGATACTTGCAGAGCAGTCTCCTCCACATGGCGCGCTGCATCCAAGCTCTCGCCACCCCCCAGTGGGCCGTGCCAGCGCTTGAAGATGTTTGAGCACTGCCCTAAGTGTTCCCTATCTGCAGGCCATCGTGGCCTTCATGACGAAGGAGCGAGGATACTCACTTCTGGCAAAGTGAAGTGTCTGACAGTAACAGAGTATTGGCTCAGCACTCTGAGGGATAACCATTTGGGATTCATTCTTTGACAGGTACACCAGCTTCCTTTTATTAAAAGGTATTTATTGGCTCTGAAACAGAGCACATCCAGGTCTTAATGCAGAGGAGTTTGTAACTATTTTCAAACTGTCTTACAACTCAGTGCTGGAGGATTGCTAAGGGGGTACTTGCACACAGTTTACTTTAATTGCATCAAATGTGGAGGATAATTGAAAAACAGCCAGAAAACAATGAAGGACTCAAGGGGAAAGGAAAGGGCATTTGTTAACAGCAACAGAGTCAAAGCTAAGAGTCCAGAATCCTCACTCGAGACACTTTACAGAGGCCTGAGGCCCAGCAGTCCCTACCCAAAACCCTCCCCCAAAGGGGTCGAAAGCCTACCGTTGGCAGCTGGCGGGACACAGCTGGCTGGATAGCTGTGCTCTGAGGCCTCTCCAGGGCTGGCTCCCTCTGTGTTCCTGCCTCTGTGGATGCAACCTGAAGATAAGGCCTTCATCCCCTGTGCTTGCTAAGTAGGGTTGTACATGCTGATAACCAACATGTACCTAGCAATCCAGAAGAGAAATCCTAAGTTCCTACTTTTTTCTGAACTGGGGAAGGCCAGGTCCAAATCAGTATTGGAATCAAAACAGTCTTAGAGCTTTAGGGCAGAGGGGGGAAGCACTTAGCTAACAATGCCCAGAAAGGACAGGGTTAATTCTCCCTCCACAGTCCCCGGTGAAGGTCAGGATTGCTGTGACCCCTTCTGCCTCTTCTGTTTTGTGAGGCAGCCCCTCCGAGCAGTTTGCTTCTCCCAAGGATGGAGGCCACCTCTGCCTCTGAGCATCCAGATCCCAGGGTGGGGTGGGAGGGGTACACTAGAAGGCCATCCGGCTCTGGGTTCCCCAGTCCCAAAGGGCTCTGAGTGAGAGAGCTCCTCTTTATCTCCAAAAAAGGCTACACATAGCACTTGCAATAGCGTGTCAATAGAGTAAAAACATTTGTTTGCCACACTTGCACCTTTTAAATCTGTAGCAATTTTTTAACAGCTCTACTGAGATAACACTTATATACCATAAAGCTCACCTTTTTAAAACATACAATTCAGTGGGTTTTGGTACATTTACTGAGTTGTATAAATCATTACCACAATCTAATTTTAGAACCTTTTCACCACCCCAAAAAGAAACCTTGAACTCGTTAGCAGGCACTCCTCATTCCTGCTTTAGGCAATTAGTAATCTATTTTCTGTCTATAGAAATTTGCCTATTCGGGATGCTTTGTATAAATGGGATCACAACTCATGGCCTTCTGTGACTGTCTCCTTGCACTTAGCATAATGTTTTTGAGATTCATTCATGTTATAGTATATTCACACAATGGGATAATACACAGTAATTTTTAAAAAGGACTAACTGCTGGTAGCTGCAACAACTTGGGTAAACATCATAGACCTTAATATTGACCCTAAGAAGCTAGACATACAAATATATACTGAATGACTCCATTTATATGTAGTTCAAGAACAGATACAACTAATCAATAATGATGGAAGTTAGAAAAGAAA
Source organism: Lasiurus cinereus (assembly GCA_011751065.1). Lineage (NCBI taxonomy): Eukaryota > Metazoa > Chordata > Mammalia > Chiroptera > Vespertilionidae > Lasiurus > Lasiurus cinereus. Next base: position 37,055,658 of record JAAGEH010000304.1, read on the forward strand.
GGGATCTTTATTGCCTGGGAAGAGAAATGGAGATACTTCTCAGGACCTTGAAATATAATTTTACATCTTGATGTAGGTGCTGGTTACTCAGGTATATATTTGAGTGAACATTCAATGAGCTATATACTTTTATATTAGTGAATGTTATGTACTTTTTTGTAAGAGTTAAATTTAAAAATTTTTATTTAAAAGTGCATGCATTTTTTATGATTTTACAAGCTTCCCTTTAAAATAGGAGACACCTGCCCTACCCGGTTACTCAGTGATTAGAGCATTGCCCCCCAGACTCAAGGGTTGAGGTTTCCATTCTGTCAAGGGCACGTACCTCAGTTGCAGGCTAGATCCCTGGGCCTTGGTTGGGGAGCTTTCGGGAGGCAACCAATCAATTGTGTCTCTCTTACATCAATGTTTCTCTCACTGTCTCTCCCCTTCCCTTTCACTCTCTTTAAAAATCAATGGGAAAATATACTCAGGTGAAGATTACCCAAAAATATATAAAATGTGTGTATATATACTAGTATGTATGTATGTGTATACACACACACACACACTGAGTAGCCAGATTATTATGTGTTCAGAGCTCATAATAATCTGGTCACTCAGTATATAAAACTAGAGGCTCGGCCCTAGCAGTCTCGGCTGCCTTGTGGCCCTGCAACCCCACCTCCTGCCCACTGGTCATTCTGGAAAGTCATTCTAATTAGCATATTAGCTCTTCATTACATACATACATATAAATAAAATGTGTGTGTGTATATATATATGTATATACATGTATGTAAACACACACACACATATATATACACACACATATATATAACACCTGCATAAAAGAGAAATCATAAGTGTACTGCTGATGAGTTATTGCTAGCTCCTCCCATAACTGCCACTCAACTCAGGAAATTGGACATGACTGTCCTTCAGAAACCCTGGCCCTCCCAATCACCACCACGCTTTCTTCTCCAAACTTGTAACATCATAGTTCTATTTTATTCAGAACTGTGTGAAGGGAATCATACAGTATGTATTCTTTGTGTTGGTCTTCTTTTGCTCAAGATCATTGCGAGGTCATCCATGTGGCATGTAGCAGTAATTTGCTCACTTTTTTTAATTTTTAAAAATGTATTTATTGATTTGAGAGAATGAAACATTGATTTATTAGTCTACTTTATTTATGCATTCATTGGTTCATTCTTGTATGTGTCCTGACTGGATTCTAACCAACTCAGCCACCAGCCAGGGCTAATTTGCTTAGTTTCATTGTTTGATAATATTCTGATGTACCCCAAAGTATTTATTCATTTTGTTGATGATATTTGGGTTGTTTCCACTATGCAGCAATTACAAATGGTTTACTATCAGGATGGGTACTGATTTCTGCTGGGTGTATACCTACCTGGGAAATTGCTCTATCGCAGGGTAGACATGGGCTTTGCATGCCAGTGTGTGAAAACCCAGTGCCAGCATTTATTAATGCAGTGGGAACCCAGCTTCTTCTTCCCTCTCCCAGGCATGCTGCGTCCCGAGGTGCCTGGCCTCCACCTTCCAGCACTGCCTTCTCTGCCTCTTGTTGCCTTGTCTGCCTTCTTTCCAGGACTGGGAGTTCCTTGAGGACAGTGTCTTACTCATCATTTGGCTCCTCCTTCTGGCACGGGGCCCCGGACATAGGAATTCTTCATAAATTCTTGATTTACTAAGTGAGACTATAAAATCCAGCCAGCCATCTAATTCCTGGGTGAAGTTGAGAAAATTTCAGTGCTGGAGGATTGAAAACTCATATATCTTTTATCTTTGCTTTCAGATATCAAATGGATCCACTATAAAAGTCTTTAAGAAGATAGCAAATTTTACTTCAGGTAACCAACATAATGCCAACCTTTTGTTCTCACTCAGCTGTAGAGTATCACCTTCTGCCTCTCAGACATGTGGCCCAGAAGGGAGGCTGAGCTCTTGCCACTTAATTCCCTGGAAGCAGAAAACAGCCATTTCTGTCTGTTTCTCACCCTAAGAATGTGAGCCTCGAAAGGAGGACAGGACCCTGTAAACAGTGGTTAGCAAGACGCTCAGCCCTAACCTTGAGCAGCCGCAGCCTTTGGAGCACTTGCCAGTTCCTCAGCAGGATGGCTGACAGCATTTGCAAAATTCCCAGAAAGTGGAGAAGAGGCAAACTAAAGGGGCAGCTTTTATGGGAGAGTCATTAGGCCACTCTCCAAACTCTCTTCTGCCACCTGCTAGCCTTGGGCAAGAAACATGGATGGTGCCTTGAGAAAAGAGCAGAGTCCAGTTCTAGCCCAACAGTCAGTCCTCAGCCCTCAGGTGCTAGGCTGGCCTCCCGGGCTGCTCTCTCACAGGTGGAGGTCTAGCAGCCTGCTGGGCATAGCACTGGCCAGTCACACAGGCAATGCTGGGCTCCCAGGGAAATGGCCAGGACTGTTTGGTAGCCACAGGACACCGTCCAGCACTCCCTCAGGCTGAGCAAGAGGAGCCTCTTGTACAGGTGGCGTCGTCCTGGCTGGCGGGAGGGACATTGGTGTGCTAGTGCTGTACAGAGTGAAGGTTGTGTCTCACACATCAAAGATGGTGCCTTTTGAAGAGCTTGGTATTTGGGGACCTGCTTCCTTCCTCCTACCCAGTCCAGCTGAGAGCCATGATTTTAATCCCTCTCCTGCTGACCTTCCAAACCCCTGCCCCTCTGCCCTTTCATCACCCCCTCTGCCAACCCAGCCCCGAGAAACCCAGTACCTACTTCCAGGGCAGCCCAGGGGAGAGGCAGCAGCAGCACAGCGAGTGCTTCTAATCTTCAAAACAAAAAGCCAACCTTTCTTTCCCCTCCATTTACCACTCCCGTTAGAGCCACATTTCTTACAAGATTGTCCTCTCCCACTTGCTCTGTGAGCTCCACTAACTGCCCTTCTTTCAGATCCTGGAAGGGGTCAAGTTTCTTCTCACCTTATACAAACTTTGCCTCAGTCCCTCCTCCTCCATTTGCCTAGCTAACTCAATCCATACATTTATGTTCAGCTCCATATAGGTTCCCTTCCTTAGGGAAACCTCCCAGACTAGGTCAGGCCCTTATTATATGCTTTCTTGGCATATAATTCATCTTCACAATCCTTATCGCAATTGTAATTAAATAATTGTGTAATTAGTACATGAAATTCTCTCCTTGGTTAGGATGTGAATTTCATTAGGATGGGAACTCGATCTGTCTTACTCATGCCAGATGCCTTGTAGCCCCTGGGTGTAGTTGATAATGCTCAGCAAGTGATCTCAGCCAGATTCTACACTTCCAGGGCCAGGGAACCTGTTTCCCCTCCAGTCCCTGGCCCAGTCTGTTCTGAAGGTCCTAAGACACAGCAAGGGGGAAATGTAGCTATGACGAGCTCAAGTACACTCTGCATAGCACAAATGGGGCATTTTATGGTAAATGTTAACCCCAAGGTTCTGGTGTTAACGGGCTGTCTTCTCTCCCTCGGTGTCCAGATGTGGAATACTCGGATGACCACTGCCATTTGGTGAGTTTCACCTCTGTGCTTTCTGCTGAATCGGATGCTTTCACAGCAAGACCGGTGTCTTTGAGTAACACTTCTGCTCTGTCTCCCTTTAGATTTTACCAGATTCAGAAGCATTCCAAGATGTGCAAGGAAAGAGACATCGAGGGAAGCACAAGTTCAAAGTAAAAGAAATGTATCTGACAAAGTTGCTGTCGACCAAGGTACATGCACTGCCAGGGAGCACTTTTTCCGGCCACCTGAGGGTGTATAATATGTTTGACTTAATTTCCACTGAAGTGTGAAAACGTTACAAATCTCTTGTGCCTTCTAGCAACGCAAAATGAAAGTTTAAATTGTAAACACTTCCTACCCCTTCTTCTTTTTTATAACCTGAAAAGATAACAGCATTTTACAAATTTCTCCTGTAACATCCTCAATCAGGAATTTAATATTGTTCCCAGTCCCTTTAGTCACAGTCACTATTGTTTTTTAGGTTGACAATATAATTTCTCCTTTTTGTTTGTTATTAGGGATGAGCAATACAACTTCCTCTTTGAATTGCAAATAAAATGAAGGGGTGGAGAGTCAGGGACTACAAACCCAGTAAATCAGTGGTTCTCGACTTTTCTAATGCTGCCACCCTTTAATACAGTTCCTCATGTTGTGGTGACCCCCCAACCATAAAATTATTTTCTTTGCTTCTTCATAACTGTAATTTTGCTGCTGTCAATGAATTGTAATGTAAATATCTGTGTAGCGGTTTTCAACCTGTGGATCGAGACCCACAGGTTAAAACCGCTGCTGTAGAACCTAAGACCATCGGAAAACACAGATATTTACATTACAATTCATTAACAGCAGCAAAATTACAGTTATGAAGTAGCAATGAGAATAATTTTATGTTTGGGGGTCACCACATCATGAGGAACTGTATTAAAGGGTCGAGGCATTAGAAAGGTTGAGAACCACTACAATAAATCTTACCGATTTTTTTTTTCTTTTAAAATTAAGAATTCTGTTCACATATAAAAGTGTTACTTGCAAAAGTAAGTAGAATACCAAATTGGGAGTAAAATTTTACTTTATCTGGCTTTTATCCCTTTTTTCCTGAAATGACTGGCAACAAAAGTGCCATTACCCACACCTGGCCCTGCCTCCTGCTGGGAAGGCCCTGCTGCTTACAGCAGTCTGCATGGGGCTGAGGGGGCTTGTTTAGTGGGTAGAGGTCAGCCAGCGCTTCTTGGTTTTCTCATCTGCCTATTGGGCTTTTATAAAACACTCAGATGCTTCGGAAAGCACACAGTGAAGCTCCATGATAGAAACATGCAACAGGAAAGATTCTGGGAACAGAGCAACATCACTTGAGTGTTTCCAGGCTCAACGTAACTAATAAAACCCAGACATCGTGGTTCCTTGGTTTATGTACACATTTCTACTGCAAGAGATTTCCAGGATTCTTCCTCTCAACTAAACAATACTGTTATCAGCAAGAGGCTTCCGAACCCAATCTAAACTGGCCCCAGACTGTGTGTGCTGGCCTCGCCAGTTTCTTGTCAGCTCGTTTGGCTGTTTTGCACATCCTTCTCTCTGAGCGTGGATTTCATTTTCCACCGTGTTTTCAGAACAGCTACCCTGTTTGTTTTACCTCCTAAGTTGATGTTCTCTGTATTTTTAGGTGGCAATCCACTCTGTGCTTGAAAAACTTTTTAGAAGCATTTGGAGTTTACCTAACAGCAGAGCCCCGTTTGCTATAAAGTACTTTTTTGACTTTTTGGACGCCCAGGCTGAAAACAAAAAAATCACCGATCCTGATGTCGTGCATATTTGGAAAACAAACAGGTGAGGACAGACGTTAGGTGACTGCTGACGGTGCAAGCGCTGGGGCAGGGTCTGCCTGAGGAGGGCGTGGTAGTCCAGGGGATCCGTATAGCCCTGGCTTGGTAGGCTGTCATGGCCAACAGTTTCTTGCTGTGACTGTTTTAAACAATAAACAAAAACATTCCTATATAGAGCATCCTATTCTTCAGGATAAAACAAACAAACTGTTATCTTTGGTGAATGAAAAAAGACTTTGTTTGGAATGTTAAAACAAGTTTAACTTGACCAGCAAAAGATGAAAAAATATTTTGTGGTTTTATCATAGTTTTCCATTAGAGAACTCTTATTTATCCCTCAGAGAATTAATCATTTTACAATTTCCAAGCTGCCTGTCTATACTCCAGTTCTATCGAGAAATTTCTGCTTTTATTTAATCAAATGCACTACTCAGATATCATGAGAATTAGCCACAGGATTGTGTTTTATTTTTTCTTTTAACATTTTACCTCAAGCTAAGGCAAGGCATCCAGATTTAGTCAACATTTCTCCTCGGTAGAGAAACATAGCTTATTACCTCTATTTGAAATACTCTGCATATGGTTACACTGTGACTCAGCTCCTTGAGGCAAGTTCAAGCCCTTCTAAGCATTAAGGTTCACCAGGCCATTTTAAATGAGTTCTAAAAGCTGAGGTTCCAGAATTCGGATCTTTTCCCATTTAATCCGAGTCTATCTCAACTGTACTCTGGCTCCCTCCCTTCCTGTGTTCCAGCCTTATTCCCAGGCTGTGCTACTCCCACACAAGGCCTGGGTGCTGCTGGCTAGCATTTCCTTGGGAAGATTGTGGCATCGAGCAGGGGTGGTCTCAGGACAGTAAAGCTATGAAGAGGCCCAGTAGCCATATGCCAGAGGTAACTAGCTAGGCCAGAGCTGCAATGTAGATAATGAAAGGACTTTGAATGTTCCCCAAGTTCATATTATTTGAGTGCCTTATATGCACCAACAACTGTTAGGTGCTGGAGATATAGAAATGAAGTCCATGTTCTCACAGAGCTTGCATCCTAATCGGTGGAGGTAGACAATAAATCAAACAGGTAAGCTGCAGTATATTAGAAGGTGATTGATGGAGCGACAAAGTGGGAAAGAAGGACAGAGTGACAGGACGGTGTGGGGGGAGGGGAGGTCAGGTGCCCTACAGGGATGATGACATGTGAGCCAAGCCTTTAAAAAATCGAGGGCATAAAGCATAAGACTATCTGGGACAAAACATTTTCAGGAAGACAGACAACAAAAGGCAAAGTCCTTAGGCGCAAGCTGGCCTGGTGTGCATGAAGAACAGTGAGGACGCCTGTGGGTAAGAATGAGTGAGATGAACAGGAGTTGAGGGCCCAGGCCCCAACCATTCGGGGCTTCTATTGGGAGGAGGATGGAGAGGATCATGAGCTGATTGAGAGAGAGAATTAGCCGTCAGGAGCCAGGAGATAATAACCCAGGTGAGAGGAGATGTGGCTTAGGCTAGGGTGTAGCACTGTGGGTGGGAAGAGGTCAGTCATGGAGATCCGCTGAGATGTTCTCCTTGGCCATCACCATCTAACATAACCTAGGGCTATCTGGAGAAAATGTCTTATCAATAGCACCTCAAACTTCTCCTCTTGCCCTCCCCTAGGAGCTCTGTCAGTTTAGCCCTTTCTTGTTCTCAGCGAAGCAGACTTGCAATCCTTTAATAACAAGGACAAACCCACCCCTCTGCAAACTGGGGAACAGAGCACCCCCATCATAGGCAGTTTTTTAAAAGAAATCTCTCTCGAAACAGCCTTCCTCTTCGCTTTTGGGTCAACATCCTGAAGAACCCCCAATTCGTCTTTGACATTAAGAAGACGCCGCACATAGATGGCTGTCTGTCCGTGATCGCCCAGGCATTCATGGACGCATTTTCTCTCACAGAGCAGCAACTTGGGAAGGTGAGGCCAGCATTCGTATGCCTTGTGTGTACTCCCATGAGTCTGAAGCACTCTTTCTTGAAAATATCCAAATAATAAACAATTGGTCTAAATTACACCAGCTAAAAAGAAATAGTCAATAATGTCACTGAAAATTTCTTCAAAATCTATCTCATTTATTTCTATCTTAATCTAGTTTTTCTAAGTGGAAATCAAAATAATTGATTATTATCCCAAACCTACTGCAGAATTCTTTACCACAAAGTATAAAACTTTCTGCAGACACTAATAAGCTATAAATTCAAAGTATGAAACCACTGAAATTGGCCCATATTAATTCCATCTGAATATACCTAAAAATAGTCTACTTGAATATAACAAATTGTGTTTGGGGAAGAAAACTTTATCCAAGATTTCTAACGTCATCAGTTTGTCTGTTTATTGCCAAAACATCAATACTGTTCTTATTATGGTTTTCTTTGCTGAGCAAAAGCACTAAGAAAGCAAAGAAAGATAAAAATACAGAGCAAACTTTGAAAGCAATGTGTTGGACCTATTCAAGCACACAGAATATTAAACTAAGCGGTTCCTGTACCTAATGGATTTGAAAAAATCTTTAAGAGCTGAGCAATGGCTCTCAGGTAGAAGGGCTTTAAGAGCACTGGGATCCATGCTTCACAGGTGCTTCAGATCCTAGTCTAAGTCTAACAGACCTGTGTTTACTTTTGTCTTCCTAACACTGCCTGGTCTCTCAAGATAGAATCCTCGGCATTATCTTCAACTCCTTTCTCCCTCAGGAAGAGGTTTCTTCTCCCCATCCTATCACTACATGGCTTCTACTCAGTCTCTACAGTATCTACCCCTTTCTTCTCATTCCTCTGCCCCATCCCTTCAACCCCGCTCCACTGGGGTCCTTGCCCTGCTGCTATCTCATCTCCCCAGCTTTTCCTTCTCAGGTTATTTTTCCAAAACACTTATCTCATCTTGTCAGTCTCTCATGTAAAGAAATTTGTAAATACCTTCCATTATCTACCACTGCCCCTCCTGATTGGGCCTCAAGTCTCTTTCTGGCCTCATCATTTTCTTGTACATTCCATATACAGTCTATGCTACAGCTTTTTCTTTTCCCAAGTGTACCATGAACTTGTTTTCACATCTCTTTGCTCATCTCTTTCCTATGTAAGTAAAATCCTACTTATTCATTCACTCACAAACATTTCTTTCATTCAACATGACTTCTTAATGTGCACCAGAAACTATAGGAGACTCAGATCAGTCTGAATATACCTACTTTGTAAACTTTGTCCTGATGTAGTTCCCACACTTTCTTCACTTGACCAATAGAGTTCTTTTTTAGCATAAAACACACAGAAAGATACTTAAGTGTTTGTTTATTCAAAGTAAAAATTAGCTTGGTTTATCTATTACTTACTATGTTCTTGATATATTACAGTGAATCCTCATAAGACACACATAAGGTAGTTGATATTACCCTCATTTTATAGATGAGAAAATTGATGTTTTGAGAGGTGACAAGTCTTGCCTAACATCACACAAAGTTATTATGATCCCTGATTTGCCCTATTCTGCAGTCCTTTTCTTTACTGTCCACCTGCTACTGGTTACTGGCATAGTAAGCACTGTGTTTGTCTCCCCAACTAGACTCTAAGCTTCTAAAGAGCAGGTTCCAGTCTTCTTCGCCTTTGTATACTCAGTGCCTGCCCAGAGTGTCTGCCTAGCTAAATCTTTAGTGAATAGTTGCATGATTGTGGATTCTACCTAAACTTTACAAGTGAAACACAACTCAGTGTAGGCATCCTTCAGAATGATTCAAGCCATTGATACATTTTAAAATTTGCTGGCACATTGGCCCTGTTAGTAACTCATCTATCTTCCCTGAGTAGAATTTTTTAAAATTTTGTGAAAAATAATGACTTTAAATATAAAATAGCTTATTTTTTAACATTATCAATTATAATTACATAAAAACACTTAAGTTGTCAAGGAACTTTTGCAAAATCAGATATCAGATAACACCGATACTGATGACCACTTGCTTCCCTGAGGACACTGGAAGATCTATTAAAATAAAGAGGACAAGCAGAAAAAAAAATCCACCACTGCCAGCTACTTACCACTTCCACGGTTATATAAAGGCCTCAGTCAGACCTGCAATCAGATCTTTTATAAATGCCAAAATTCCCTGGTGGATGAGGAGGAGAGCAAATGTTTTAATTTGGGCTTTTTTACAGCCATTAGTAATGAAGCATGATTGAAATAAGTTCCATTGTTACAGTAACTCAAATCATGCAAAAATAATAATTTTAGTTCCTTTATGAGAGGAAGGCAGAATATATTAGCATTTAATCTGCCTGAAAATAATAGTGACTCACCAGCGCTATCTGGATAGCAGTCAGTCATGCAGCAACACTGAGGAGGGCCTTCGGCAGGGACACGTGACCAGGCGGTAACAGTGGTGGAGGGCCAGATGCATTATTGTGATAAATTTCCCATGGTTTTCACTCTAGGGGTGATCATTGGTTTTTTTTTTTTTTGTGTGTGTGTGTGTGTGTGTGTGTGTGTGTGTGTGTGTGTGTGTCTTTTTTTTTTTTTCAGGAAGCACCAACTAATAAACTTCTCTATGCCAAGGATATCCCAACCTACAAAGAGGAAGTAAAATCTTATTACAAAGCCATCAGGGATTTGCCTCCATTGTCACCTTCAGAAATGGAAGAATTCTTAACTCAGGAATCTAAGGTATTGTTGGAAAGTAGAATTAAAATATTTGGTTACTTTTTTTTTTAAGTTGAATCTCTCAACAAGCTTTCTTTCTTTAAGAAACATGAAAATGAATTTAATGAAGAAGTGGCCTTGACGGAAATCTACAAATACATCGTAAAATATTTTGATGAGGTAAGATTTTAAATGACATTTTAAAATATTGGTCTGAATCAATGCCCAGGATTTGGTTCTGAAGCCTTCGATAGGTCTCAGGACAGCTCTGGCATCCCAAATGGCAAAAAAGGGAGGCCAGAGGGCCAGTCTGATGGGGGATCGTGGCTCCTCGCCAGACCCTGCACATGCTGCAGCCCTGTAGTTTTATGACTCACCTTCAGACCAGCCTGAACTTACATGAGTTCATGGGGCCTACAGCCACATTGACTCAAGTTAACATTAACTCTGATGAGTAAGTAGTGGTCCTATTAAATGGGGCCAGCTTATGCTTGACTATAAACTGCTAAAATGAAAGCCAAGCTTGTCAAATCGCCTAAATTCTGTATTCAATGGTTAAATGGAAGTGTGACATTTTCTAACTTAAGTAACTATTTCAATAAACCATTTTCCTTGATTAATTCTCCTTAATCTGATTTTTTTTTTTTTTTGGGAATTCACACAGTCATCAGATGTGTTGTTTCCAAATATATGTTAATTCCCCCTTCCCTGATTCCCCCCCACTCAGTCATGCTGGGACAGGCTATCCATGTCAATGGTGAGAATAGCTCACCAAGTCCATTTGCTACTTGAAGATGAAGTGAAGAGCTAAGGTAGGGTAGAGGCAATGAGTTCCTTAAACATGATAAGCAACCCTCTTTCCAGGGGTCAGGGGTTAGAAGGGAAGCACTGGGGAGGCACGGGAGGGGAGAGAATGGGAGAGGGACTAGATTGCCCAGGATGGGAGGGGAGGGAAGGGAAATAATCATCTCTAACCAGGATGCCCCTGCCTGCTGCATTTAAGAAGAAATACTTGCCTGCATGTTGGCTGCCCAGAATGCTTGCTGTGCTTGGAATGGCTGTGACATAATGCATAAAACAGGACCTTGCAGGTCTGGCCCTATATTTGTAAGCAAACAGTTGGTATTTCTTTCCAGTTTCTATTTTAAGCCCAAGTATTGGTGATCCTGTGATAATGACTTAGCAAAACAACTTGCAAAGTGAGTATGTAAATGATGGAAGAAAATGTTGGCATTTGCTTCATACAGATTTTAACACTCAGCATCAAGAATGCAAAAAGAAAAATCAGAATTGTAATGATAAAACCACAATATCTAAAATAACTGTTCTAATTGTCAACAGATTCTAAATAAACTAGAAAGAGAACGAGGGCTGGAAGAAGCTCAGAAACAACTCTTGCATGTAAAAGTCTTATTTGATGAAAAGAAGAAATGCAAGTGGATGTGAGCACTGGCTTAATCTGGCAAAGTTCTTCAGATGACTTGGGAGCAAAGCGGCTGCTTGGGCTACTCTGTGTCGTTAATTTTTTAAGTTTGCACATAGGTTCCACTCTGAGCACCGTCTTTTAAGAGACCAAGGCACATGCATAGCTTTTAGAAAGCATACCAACTATTGTGCCTGTGCGGATAAAGGGAACCCTTCTGTAAATAGAGCTGAAGTGGTTGTTGCAAACAGCCTCCTTGTTTACAGAGAATACGGGGCCAGTAAGCAAGTGTCAGTATTGTAACTACAGTCTCCACTTAAGCACAATGATATAAGTGGTTGTGTTTGAAAACTAGTTATGTACCACTTGTGACTACACGGCACCTCCGCAGAAAAGGGACGCTGCCAGTGAGCAAAACAAAATGTGAAATGAGTACATTGGAAACAAGGTGGAGGTGTTAGGGCAACATGGAAGGTTTGCAGCACTGAAACTTTCCCCAGTAGTTCTTGGAAAGCTGGCTGCAGAATTTGGTAGTGTGTACACTTAGCATTTGTGAGTGCCTGTGTGCGTGTGTGTTTTTAAACCAAAAACTAACAGTGTTGCAACATTGTTGAAAGGGCTGTGTTTTTCAGTGGTCACTCCATCCACCTCGCCTCCATTTCACTGACTCTAGAGCAAGGAGCAGTAGGCTTCATGTAAATGCAACAGCGTTTTACCCAGACACTTGGTCTTATTTTATTTTTCGCAAACTAAATGTATTTGGTGGTGGACATGTTGGATGTTTAAGAAAAATCATTAACTTCGATCAGATCTGTGGAAGAGTAACTCACTCCCCCTAATCCTACAGTTCTATACTAGTGTCTCCTTGCTTTAGAGTTCTAGTGAACCCTGTGGTTATAAATACTTGTGTGTGATTCAAAAAAAAGATACATTTACATTTCATGAAATTGCTGTTCACACTGGAGTATTATATATCAATATATATATATATACACACATATATATATATTTGAGGTCCAAGGCCTGAAAAATATTAGTATAAAACTTGGTATCTTAGTCTTACTATGTACTTTTTGAAAGTATTCCTCAAAAGAGAAAGAATTAAAAATACTCATTTTATTCATGCCTTTCCTTTTAAAGAATTCCTATCCAGTTTACACTGTAGTTTTTTTATTGCTGATTTTTATTCCTGAATTTTTGCTGCTTATGACCAATTTTAATACCACTGTGTTTTCCTTCTAGTAAGTCAGAAGTAAAGTGTAATTGGCAACTCTCAGACTTTCCCTGGGGCACCTTCTACCCTTGGTGCACCACTTCCCAGACTGAGGAAAGAAACTTTTTCATGTAGCAAATACATTGACCACACATTCCTTAAAATCATTTGCCAACACTGTATGGGGTATCAGGATTAACTGTGAATTTGTCTTAGATAAATGCAATTTATTTTGCTCCTCAATATCTGGAAAAGGTGACGCCTCAACAAACTGGTCAGAGAAAATAAGCAGTTATTACCCTGACAGGTATCTTACCAATCCCATCGCTTTTGACCATTGTCTGTTCAGTGGACACACCTCAAAAAACTACCAAATAGGTTACTTACAAGTATTAAGGTGAGAGGTCTGGCCCCCATCTAAGGCTGCTACAGCATTGATGTGAAAGCGTCCATAAGAGAATAGTAGCAGGAGAGTTGAGAGCCAACGGTAGGAGAGTTGCCCAAAAGTCTTCCCCTTCTTTAGGGTACAGAAATGCTAAGAAATTCTTACTCAAAGGAACAGTTACAGCTTTCTCTGACTACTTAGTGAAAGCTCCATGAGGATGTCCCTGTCCAGCTCTGTGGTGCGAGTCCTGTGTGGAGACTCACCTCCGCTTCCAGGAACTGTGCTGCTGGGAACTTTGGGCAAGTCACTTACCTCTTTGTGCCTCAATTTCTGTATAATATTTCTATCCTACCTCACTGAGGTGGCGTGAAGATTCACTAATATATGTAGCGTGTTTGTCAATCCCCCAGTGAAAAGCACTATCTAGATCACATTTTTGGGTCCCATTAGCCAAATGCAGTAAATGGCCAAATTAGATGTGTGCTGGAGACAATCAGTCACTGGGTCTACATTAAACAGCAACAGAGAAACAAACTACAAACAATTTATATTTTCAAGTTTCTTTGACTATTTTTTTGGTGCAAAACCATTTATAAACTTTTTTTTTCCTAACACTAGTGTCTACAGCAGCACTTAAAAATTGTTACCTTTTCCGTAATAGGGATTTAGAGTCTATTTCTTATTGTATACCTGATGGAAACTGTTCTTGGAGATGAATGTTTTAAATGTCTATATCCAAAAATAAACATTTTGATGTAAATACGGACTGTTCTTGTCTTTTTTCCTTCAAGTTTTCTAGTTATAATAGGCTTTTTTTTTTAATTATTATACAAAGTGGATCCAGGGAAATCATTTACTTTTCAGGAACAAGATGTCACTCTCTGTGAATATGTAGCAAGTACAGTGGTACCTCGAGATACGAGTTTAATTCATTCGGTAACCTTGAGGCGTGGGAAACTATGAGACGCTTGAATAGCGGTAAACTGGTGGGTTGTGTGCAGCCGGCCAATCTGCGGGATTACTCCTATCTCAAATGTTGCTCGTATTTCAAAGCAAAAATCGCTGGCTCGTATCTCAAAAATCTCGTATGTTAGGGCACTCATATCTCGAGGTACCACTGTAAATCTCACATGATGCTAAGGGCTGCTCAGTTACATTGCTGGCCTCCACTATCAATTTAAGATTTGATCATGAAGCCTTCTGGATAATGGACGTTTCACTTGGTTTGGCAAACTTGAGCTTTGCCTTGTTGATGTGAAGTTAATTCCTTTAAAGGGTGATGTTATATTAAAAAGCAAATGATGGCATACTTAGGGATACACAGAAATAAAACACTTATAGTAAATTGATTAGACCCAACACAGTGGGAGGCAAAGTTAAATACCAATGATACCTCTAAAGGGAATCCACTAGGATCAAGTTTACAATGAATGGCCCTTGTTTTATAAAGCCACAGTATTTAATTATTTGAACTTTATTATTTTCTATTCTATCTCAAAAGTCAAAATCAATATGATCTGTATTGCTAAATACACTTTGTATGACTGAAAAAAATCCAACAAAAGACAATACAGCTAGATAGAAAAATATTTATTAAGCTCTTTAATAAATTATGTGCACACAGATTTTAGAAAAGGTAGTGTTTTATACTTAGATATCTTTAAATTGTATTTTTTTATGCTGACTTTAAAACTGTCATCTTTTTTCAAAAACTAGAGGTTTATAACTCATATATAGTAAACCAGAAAATGTTTACTGATTCTATTATTGTCAAACATCTCAAAGATGAGGAAGAAGAAATACAAAATGGACATATTTTAGACAAAACGCCCCCAAAATTCAACAAAGTAAAATTAATAAAATAATTTTAAAATTTGATTCTCCAATTAAATTAGTTCCTTTTATTTATACCATTCTCAAAAGGTTTCTGATATATACTTTAAATATCTCTGAAGTTGTTTAATGCTTCACTTGTCATTAGTATAATCCTAAAATCCTGACTTGCATGCACTACAGCATGTAGCTTGGTACCTTTTCTTGAGGCAAATTCAAGGGTTTTGACAAACAGTAATAAAGTATCTAAATGCCACATATGTTAAAATTTCAAGCTTTATTGGTTCACTGATTTCATCCTTTTTCTCCAAAAACATCATTCTCCAGGTGATCCAAGTTCCTCTAGTTGTTTTCTTTGTGTTGTTTCTAGTTCTTCTAGTCTTTTACGAAGTAGAGAGAGTTCCCTTTGATGTTGTTCCTCCTTAAAAGCACAGGGAAAAAAAGAAAAAATAAAGAAAAAGCTTAGAAAAACTGGTGGAAAACTAACTTGGGCAGCAGCCTCAGTCCTCTCTTATTCAGGCCTACAAATCTGACAGAGCAAGGATGGCCATTTTAGCCATCTAAGAACACAGCAGCATGGGCCAGACTACTGACTAGTCATGCGTCTCTCCTGCCTCAAGCTGTAGCCAAAAAGCAAAACCCCAAATCTGTCCTTCCCTAGGAATAAACTAGAAAATACTCATGCAGGGTCTAAATGTACTTATATGACAACTTTCTAATAAGACTGGAGTTTAATAGCAATCCTATATAATAAAAGGTTAATATGCAAATTGTCCCCTCGACCAGAAGTTCCACTAGGGGCGGGCTGGCCCACCAACTTCCCAAGTCCCCTCCTCACTGCCGGCCCAGCCCGATGGGGCCCAATTAGGGCAGGCTGGCCAGACCTCACCCATGCATGAATTCGTGCATCGGGCCCTCTAATTTATTATAAACCAAAGATCTTGATCTGAAACTCAATTCTGTAACTAAAATCTTATAGCACTGTAAAATGTCATTACTGATTAACTCATCTTCTGAAAACAATCCAAATAATTTGATACCTTCAGTATCTAGAGGACCTACTACAGTGGAATTAGCTATATGTTGAAACTCAACTCTATCAGTTATTAGCTATGATCTTAGGAAAGGCATTTCACCTCTGACTCAGTTTTCTCATCTGTAAATTAGAAATAATAATACCTTTCCTCAAAGTATTTTTCATTAGGATTACATAAAATATTGTATAGAAAATGGATAGTGCAGTGTATTAGTAAATGCTCAGTAGTAGTGTTATAAGAGTGAGCTACAAACTCTAGATTATTCAAACACTCATCAACTTCCTTTTTTTTTTTTTTATCCTCACCCAAGGATATATTTATTGATTTCCAAGAGAGAGGAAGAGAGGAAAGGAGGTGGGAGAAAGAGAGAGTAGAGACAGAGAGATAACAAAACATCGATGTGAGAGAGAAACATTGATTAGTTGCCTCCTTCACACACCAGACTGGGATTGAACTTGCAACCTAGGTATGTTCCTTAACAGGAATTGAATCCACAACTTTTGCTGTACAGGATAATGCTCCAGCCAACGGAGCCACCCCACCAGGGCAGATCCTTCTTTTAAATTGCTTAAGAGGTCCTACAAGGTTTGGCCCAGTAGATAGTCAGCATGTGGACTGAAGGGCTCTGGGTTCGATTCTGATCAAGGATCAAACCTCAGGTGTACCTCGGTTGCAGGCTCCTCCCCAGCCCGGTCCTGGTCAGGGTGCTTCAGCAGGCAAACAATCGATGTGTTTTTTCTGACATCAGTATTTCTCTATCTTTCCCTCTCTCTTCCACTCTCTCTAAAAATTAATGGGAAAATATTCTTGAGTGAGAATTTTTTTAAAATATAAATAAATGATTTTCTTAATAGAAGATTTTACTCTTAGCACCATCACTAGAGGATAAAATAGATTAATATCCACTTTCCTTCTCAGGAAATTTCTGTTAAAGAAAGATTTGAATTTTTAGCTCTATATATAAACAGGTAAAAATGTACAGAAACATTTGCCTAAACTTTTCCCTAAAATAAATGTTCATACCTGCATATGAGGAGGAAAGGCTAGCTCCATGCCTGGAACCATGGTTGATGACTGCAAGTTAACAGGATTGATGGATGCTGTTGGAGGTATGTTAGGAACCAAAATTAAACTTCGAAATTCATTATGTCTTCTCTGTATATCCTTTAGTCTTTTTTGAAGCCTTGTATATTCTTCAAATGGAACATTTTGTCTTGAAGACAAAAAAAGGTATTCTTTAATATAGAAGTTTAAATAGGAAGACAAGGATTTCTAAATTATAAGGTTTATCTATATTTAATATATAGGATGTCCCCCAAAAATGTATACACACTTTAACACTGATAAGTCTCTTACATTTTCACTCCAAGGTTTAACTGATTTGTAATAATGGGTGAATTTAGACTAACCTTTGAACAAAGAAAATTTATCCTAAAGTGCCACCAGACTTTTTTTTTTTAAGGGGAATACATAAAAGATAAAGCTGACAGCACAAAACTGGAAACAGTCAATAAAATTGAGGATGCACAAATACCGAATGAAATGATCTTGGTGCTTGCAATTCCATTGTTTCACGTTATCAGCAGTGCCTGGACCAGAACAGTCATCAGTTTGAAAACAGACATGGACAAAAAAAATTTTCATTTCTATAGCTTCTTTTAAATTTTGAAAATGAACTGTATGTTAAACTCTCACTTCATAATCATTCAAAGTGTATATACATATTTTTGGGATACTCAGTATATAAAATTATGTCTATTAAGAAAGATAAACAGAAATATGAAAGGACATATTATTGTTATGATAGCATTGCAGGCTATCAACTCATTTTAAAGTTTTATTTGCCAATTAACTAAAAATCTCTTGATACTTTTCATTTCTACTCCACTCCCCAACCCGATGAATTCTAAAATTAAAAGAAAACAACTTAAATCCAAAGGATGCCCCTATTTTACAGAAGGAATCAAACAGAAATACAAAAAACACTAGTTTGAATCTTATGAAATTGGAGGTGAACTATGGTCAAATATAGGGAATTTCATATTGTTCAATCGAATTTTTAAAAACATAACTAGCGACCTAAGTAAAGTCCCAACTTTAGGGGAAAATGACATGGATAAAAAATAACTTTTCAGGCCTTTGCAAATCTTTCTGGACATGCGTTTTCTGACCATCAGTCACATTAGCAGTCAAATAGAGTTTCAAAACTACTCAAAGTTCTAGATAACCTGTGCCACAGCTGCCCAATCCTGAATTGATCAAATTTCCAAGTTAATGGTTATGAGAGGTAATAAGTTGAATTTTGTTTTAGAATAAATTTGGTGGCATCTTACTTTGGAACAGAGTATTATAAAATTGGCATTCATTCTAGTCTAGAAACCTCTTGGTTGTTATAAAAAACAACTGTTCATATTTTGGTAATTATACCCAGGAAGACCAGGACACATTATAAAACATCACTTCTTGATATTATAGAAAAGTCTGATACTGTCTGAAATCTGAAGGCTACTATTAATTAGCTGAACTTGCAGGATTTTTTTTTTTATTAACTTGAATCAAATGAGTCATACAATGCCTCTCCCAGTTAATATGGTAAATCGTCTCTGCTCAAAATATTAATGTGCAAATGACTAACTGTGCTTCAATGTAAATGAAAAACCAAAAGTTATAGCCCAATAATAGTTTACCACACCAAACAAAAACTGATCTTTGATTTAAATTGTGGCCACAATTTTATACTATGCAATCACTACCATTGCTTGTCACAACAGCAAGAACTCACACCACCCTTGCTGCCAAAGCCAGTGACCGGCCTTTCCTACCAGTCTCAACCATAACACTAACACTGGCATGTGTTAAGATACCTTTTGGTTTGAAGGAACATTTAGTCCAGGGTTTGGGGTGTTTATAATAAATTAGGAGTATAATGAATAGTTTTAGAATTCTTTTAAATGTATATTTTAAAAGAAAACAAAGTGTGTTATGCCAGAAACTAAGTTCTATAATATCAAAATAAGCACATGGGGTATATCCATACATACAAGCATATTACCTATTTAACACCTGATTTTCTGTTTCCAATTCTTCTCTCTTTGCCTCTAAGACTTCTACTTTCTCATGTAGTCTCTTCAATTTGTTTTCATGAAGAGATTTTCTCTATAAAGAAACAATATGAGCAAGTGTGTAAATACATGGTTTCTTTCCTATTTGAACAAAACTATGTAATAGTGAATATTTTATTCCCCAAAACAATTTTATTTAGAGATGAGTATTTTTAGTCACTACTAGGAACCAAGATTAATAAACATGAGTATTACTGAAAATGCAAAGATGATAAACCACAGATCTATCTCATATTCTCAGTGTGACAAAGAGGATTATTATGAATGCCAAACAAGAAAACTGGTATCAATAATTAAATTGCTACAAATAAAAAAAATCAAAAAATGAAGAAGTCAAATTTTACTAACAAATTTGCCTGGTACCTAATAAGAAATCATGAGCTCTTGGTTTTTACAAAAGATACCATGTATTTTTTAAAAAACTAACCAAAATTTAAAGTTTAAAGAATGTGTGCAATTCAAAAAAAGCTACCAAAATGATAAAGGATCAGAAAGCTAACATAGATTATGAGTGCATTTCAGTATAAAAACATGTCTTTCTAAATACTAAAATATAAACTTTACAAAGAGAAATGTTTCTAATATGGAAAAATCCATTTATAATGCAAAAGTAGTAT
>JAAGEH010000304.1:37094094-37251429 GCA_011751065.1 Lasiurus cinereus
AAAAAAACTCACACAAATCCAAGAAGCTCACAGAGTCCCAAACAAAATGAACTCCAGAATACCAATGCTAAGACACATTAAAATTAAACTGGCAAACACCAACTACAAAGTTAGAATCTCAAAAGTGGCCAGAGAGAGACAGAAAGTTACCTACAAAGGATCCCCCATCAGACCATCGACCAATTACTCAACAGAAACACATCAGGCCAGAAGGGAATGGAATGAAATATACAAAGTCATACAAAAGAAGGGTCTGAATCCAAGAATATTTTATCCAGCAAGGCTATCAATCAAAATTTAGTGTGAGGAGAAACAAAGATGGCAGCATAGGTGAACACCTAAACTGCTGCCACACACAACAATTTCAAAACTACAATTAAAAGACACAACAGACTCATCCAAAACCACAGGAAAGTTGGCTGAGAGGAAATTCTACAATTAGAAGGAAAGAAAGGGGCTCACGGAGCTGTGGGAAGCTGAGGTACAGACTTGTGCCACACGTGGAGAGAGCAGGTGTCGGAGTGCCTGGCTGGCTTCCTCTAGCAGGAGGGATACACAGACTCCCAACAGCACTGAACCCCTTATTCTCTGGCTCTGAACCCCAGGTTCAGGGGAGACTCATTCAGGGATGAGTTTGGACTGTGAAAAAGGAGAAGTGCACAGAAATTCAGGGGAGCCGCGAAAGGGCAGAAGTCTGGTGGCCC
This sequence comes from Lasiurus cinereus, assembly GCA_011751065.1. Lineage (NCBI taxonomy): Eukaryota > Metazoa > Chordata > Mammalia > Chiroptera > Vespertilionidae > Lasiurus > Lasiurus cinereus. Next base: position 37,094,799 of record JAAGEH010000304.1, read on the forward strand.
GCACACCACTGTGCACTGAAGACGGACTGCTGATTGTGTTGCTGGCTTTCTCTGGTGGACAGGAGACAGAGCTTCCCAACTGCGCCACTTGCAACTCCATTGAACCCCAGTTTCGGGCGAGATCCTAGGGACCCTCCTCCTGGAGGGCAGGGGAGCTGGAAAGGCAGCAGTCTAGATGTAACGAGTGCACGTGCACGAGCATGTGCCCAGGAAGGACGCCAGCGATTACCCAGAGACACGTTGAGACCCAGGGGCTGCGTAGGACAGGACTGACTGGAAGGCATGGCGGTCCACTAAGCCCTAGACTCCACCCCTCCCAAGCTCAACAGAGAGGCTTTTGCAGTTTTGCAAGTCTTGTATCATAAGACTGATTCCAACACAGAAGTTCTCCCAAAATAGTGAAAATGCGGAGACAAAGGAACAAATCACAAACAAAAGAAATGGAGGAAAACAAATGACTGGATATAGAGTTCAAAACCACGGTTATAAGGTTTTTCAAGAATATCTTAGAAAAGATGGATAAATTTAGCGAAGCCCAAGAGGAGATGAAAAAGGACCAACTAGAAATTAAACATACACTGACTGAAATAAAAAATATTATACAGAGACCAAACAATAGACTACAGGAAGGCAAGAATCAAGACAAAGATTTGAAATATAAAGAAGCAGAAAACACTCAACGGGAAAAGCAAGAAGAAAAAAGAATCCAGCCGAAACCAGTTGGGCTCAGTGGACAGAGTGTCGCACTGTGGACTGAAAGGTCCCAGGTTCGATTCCAGTCAAGGGCACGTACCTTGGTTGCGGGCACATCTCCAGGGTGGGGCATGCAGGAGGCAGCTGAACTGCAGGAGGCAGCCAGCACCCATACGACTGTCAGCTGATTTCTCAACAGAAACTATGCAGGCCAGATCGGAGTGGCAAGAAATATTCAAAGTGATGAATAGCAAGAACCAATAACCAAGAATACTCTACCCAGCAAAGCTATCATTCAGAATTGAAGGGCAGAGAAAGAGCTTCACAGATAAGAAAAAACTAAAGGAGTTCATCAACACCAAACCAGTATTATATGAAATGCTGAAAGGTACTCTTTAAGAAGAGGAAGAAGAAGAAAAAGGAAAAGATAAAAATTATAAACAACAAATATATATCTATCTATAAGTGAATCTAAAAATTAAATGAATTAAAAATTTGATGAACAGAATAAACTGGTGAATATAATAGAATCAGGAGCACAGAAAGGGAGTGGACTGACAATTCTCAGAGGTAAAGGAGTGAGGGGGGTGCAGAGAGAAACTGGACAAAAATCATACAACTATGGATGAGGTCAATGAGGGGAAGGTAAGGGTAGAGGGAGGGTGGGAGCCAGGTGGAGGGAAGCTATGGAAGGAAAGAAAAGAGAAACAAATGTAATAATCTGAACAATAAAAATTTAATTAAAAAAAAAAACAATGCACATAAAAAAAAACAAATTGAGGGTGAAATCAGGAGCTTCACAAACAAAAAAGGGATATGGGATTCTATTACCACCAAACCAGCAATGCAAGAAATGCTAAAGGGTCTACTGTAAAAATAAGAAATAGGAAGCAAAGAAGGAACACAGCTGTAAAGAATAAAAATGGCAACAAACAAGCACCTAACAAGAAACAATAGAGAATCCAAGATGGCGGCATAGGTAAACACCTACACTGCTGCCTCGCACAACAATTTCAAAACTACAACTAAAAGACAGAACGGACATCATCCAGAACCCCAGGAAAGCTGGCGGAGTGGAAATTCTACAACTAGAAGGAAAGAGAGGGACTCACAGAGACCCAGAGGAGCTGTAAAAAGCTGAGGTACAGAGACTCGCGCATGGAGAGAGCGGGTGCTGGAGAACCTGGCTGGCTTTCTCTGGCGGGAGGGAGATGGAGACTCTCAAAGGCATTGAACTCCTTATACGACAACACTAAACCCCAGATCCAGCCAAAACTCATATGGGGGGAGTTTGGACTGTGAAGGGGGAGAAGTGCACAGAAATTTAGGGGCATTGCAAAATATCAGAAGTCTAGTGATGTGCACTGCACTGCACGCAGAGGACTGACTGCTGATTGTGCCGCTGGCTTTCACGAGTGGGTGGGAGACAGACCCTCCCAACTGTGTCACTTCTAACTCCACTAAACCCCAGTTTCGGGTGAAACCATGGGGACCAAGACTCCTGTGGGCCCGGAGCACAGGGGAGCAGGAGGGGCAGCAGTCTAGAGACACTGCGAGAGAACGCATGCGTGCACAGGGAAGGCTCCAGCGATTACCTAGTCATGTGAGACTCAGGGGCCATGGAGGACAGGGGTGACTGGAAGACAAGGTGGTCCCTTAAACCCTGAGACTCCACCCATCCCAAGCTCAATAGAGAGGCTTTTTTAGTTTTTCAAGTCTGGTATCATAAGGCTGAATCCAACACAGAAGTTCTCCCAGCATAGTGAAAATGCCGACACAAGGGAAGAGATCACAAACAAAAGAAATGGAGGAAAACAAACAACTGGATATAGGGTTCAAAACCATGCTTATAAGGTTTTTCAAGAATATCCTAGAAAAGTTGGATAAAGTTAGCGAGACCCAAGAGGAGATGAAAAAAGACCAACTAGAGATGAAAAAGGACCAACTAGAGATGGAAAAGATCCAACTAGAGATGAAAAAGGACCAACTAGAAATTAAACATATACTGACTGAAATAAAACATATTATACGGAGACCTAACAGCAGACTAGAGGAAGGCAAGAATCAAGTCAAAAATTTGAAATATAAATAATCAGAAAACACTCAACTGGAAAAGCAAGAAGAGAAAAGAATCCAAAAATAATGTAAGGAGCCTCTGGGACAGCTTCAAACATACCAACATCAGAATTGTGGGGTTGCCAGAAGGAGAGAGAGAGCAAGATCCTGAAAACCTATTTGAAGAAATAATGAAAACTTCCCACATCTGGTGAAAGAAATAGACTTACAAGTCCAGGAAGCACACAGAACCCCATATAAAAGGAATCCAAAGAGGACTACACCAAGACACATCATAATTAAAATACCAAGAGCAAAAGACAAAGAGAGAATATTAAAAGGAGCAAGAGAAAAGAGTTCATTACCTACAAGGGAGCACCCATACGACTGTCAGCTGATTTCTCAACAGAAACTATGCAGACCAGATCGGAGTGGCAAGAAATATTAAAAGTGATGAATAGCAAGAACCAATAACCAAGAATACTCTATCCAGCAAAGCTATCATTCAGAATTGAAGGGCAGATAAAGAGCTTCACAGATAAGAAAAAGCTGAAGGAGTTCATCAACTCCAAACCAGTATTATATGAAATGCTGAAAGGTACTCTTTAAGAAGAAGAAGAAAAAAGGTAAAAGACAAAAAATTATGAAAAACAAATACATATCTATCAACAAGTGAATCTAAAAATTAAGTGAATTAAAAATTTGATGAACAGAATAAACTGGTGAATATAATAGAATCAGGAGCACAGAAAGGGAGTGGGCTGATAATTCTCAGGGGGAAAGGGGTGAGGGGTGTACAGGGAGAAACTGTACAAAAAACCATACACCTATGGATGAGGTCAATGGGAGGGAGGTAAGGGTATAGGGAGGGTTGGGAGCCAGGTGGAGGGGAGCTATGGAGGGGAAAAAAGAGAAAGAAATGTAATAATCTGAATAATAAAGATTTAAATAAATAAATAAATAAATAAATAAATAAATAAATAAATAAAAATGTTTTTTTAATTAAAAAAAGAAAGAAACAATACACAAAGTTTTCTTTAGCTGGCTTTGCTAAAGCAGTCCTGGGTTATAATCTATAATTGATAAGATATTTCTAAATTTTTAGTGTTGATAGTATTACAGATATCCCCTTCATCTCCCTCCTCCCAGCTCCTGACCCACCCCAGGCCTTCACCACACTCTTGTCTGTGTCCCTTGGTTATGCATATACGTATATGAGTTACAGTGGTACCTCGAGATACAAGTTTAATTCGTTCCATAACCTTGATGCGTGGGAAACTATGAGACGCTCAAGTCGCGGTAAACTGGTGGGTTGTGTGCAGCTGGCCAATCCGTGCGATTACTCCTATCTCAAATGTTGCTCGTATTTCAAAGTAAAAATCGCTCACTTGATGGCTCGTATCTCAAAAATCTCTTATGTTAGGCCACTCGTATCCCGAGGTACCACTGTATTTGGTTAATCTTTTCCAAACTCCTTTCCTAAGTCCATCCCCCACCCAGCTCCCTTCTGAGATATGTCAGTCTGTTCCATGCCTCCATCTCTCTGAGCTTATTTTGTTCACCACTTATTATATTCATTAGATTCCAGTTATAAGTGAGATCATGTGATATTTGTCTTTCTCTGACTAGCTTGTTTCACTCAGCATAATACTCTCCAGGTACTTCTCTGCTATCTCAAAGGGTAAGAGATCCTTCTTTTTTATAGCTGCATAGTATTCCATGGTGTAATGTGCCACAGCTGTTTTATATACTCCTCTAATAGTGAGTACCTGGATTGGTTCCAGATCTTAGCTATTGTAAATAACACTACTATGAACATAGGGGTGCAAATATTCTTTCTGATGAGACTTCTTAGGATAAATTCCTAGAAGTGGGATCACTGGGTCAAAAAGTTTCCATTTTTAAGTTTTTGAATAAATTCCATACCGTTCCATAGTGGCTACAAACAATCTGCATTCCCACCAGCAGGGTACTAGGGTTCCCTTTTCTCTACATCCTCACCAGCACTTGTTATTAATATGCTATTAGAGGAAAAACTAGTCCATGATCTAACTTAACATCATTACACTTAGAATTCTAAGGGTTAATGAAATTTAACAAAAAGTAACTTGAATAGAAATAATCAGGGTTTAGAAATATATTCAATGAATTAAAAATCACAATAATTAAAGAGTTCAAATCATATTATTTCACAATGCTACAGATTTAGAAATAAAGCACAGTATTTCCTTTTTTAAAATATATTTTTATTGATTTCAGAGAGGAAGGGAGAGGGAGAGAAACAACAATTGTGAAAGATAATCACTGACTGGCTGCCTTCTGCACTTCCTTTCCTGGGGGTCAAGCTCATCATCAGGGCATGTGCCCTTGACCACATTTGAACATGGGACCCTTTAGCCTGCAGGCCAATGCTCTATCCACTGAGCAAAACAGGCTATGACTAAAGTATAGTATTTCTAGATTAGAAAGTTTAAATATTCAAAGTGTGTTATAATTACTCAAAATAAAATAATCTTTAGCCCTAGGCATTTTGGCTCAGTGGATGGAGCATCAGCCTACAGAGCAAAGAGTTGAGGGTTCAATTCAGGTCACATACCTCGGTGTAAGCTCAATTCCTGGCCCTGGCCTGGGCACATACAGGAGGCAACCAATCGATGTGTGTCTCTCACATCAGTGTTTCTTTCTCCCTCTCCCTCTCCCTCTCCTTCTCCCTCTCCCTCTCCCTTTCACTCAGAGTCTCTAAAAGTTAATGGAAAAATATCCTTGAGTAAGGATTAACAACAACATAATAATAATTTTTATGACAGTAATACAAAGTACAGAAAAAAGTATACTTAATTATCATTAAATAAAGGCTACATTAAAAAATGGATTCTGAAGACAAAATAGGAGTCTGAGGTAGAGAAATTAGTGATTTAACCCAAGAGGACAACTATTGAAGGAAGACTATAGAGCAAATCAAGAGGGTGGGATAGAACAATATATTTTGGAAGCAAAGGCAGAAAGGATATCTTTACAGAAACAGAAAGGGAGGAGAGAATGATGAAGATACAAAGTTTTCAGAGAGTGAGAAGATGAAAGAATTCAGATCCAGACATCTTTGCTCAGGTACAAATGAGAACATAGTGGAACAGCAGACAAAGAGTTTCCACTGAGACAAGGTAGCCAGTCTAACAGACTGGAAGAAGGAAAACACAACAAAACACAAATGTACAAGAACTACCAGTTTCAATATTTTAAGTGAGAATAGAGTAAGTAATAGAAAACAAATTGTTTTTAAAGTGATCAATTCTAAGGGATGGCAAAGTATGATGGCTAAGTTAGGGCTAATAAGATAGAATAAAGATAGAGAATTCAACCTGGCTGGTTGCTCAGTGGTTAGAGCATCAGCCCACGAACCTAAAGATTTGCTTCCCATCATGGAAAGGTACCTCAGTCGCAGGTTTAATCCCAGGCCATCAGGGCAAAGGCAAGAGGCAAATCAGTTGATGTGTATCTCTCACAGATGTTTCTCTCTCTCTCAGCCTTTCTCCCTCCCTTCCACTATTTCTCTAAAGATCAATGGAAAAAATATCCTGGGTTAAGGATTTAAAAAAAAGAATTCCAGAATGAACATAAAATAGACTATAAAGCAAAGGTGTTGGTCCTTAAGATGGTGACCGGTAGGAAGGTAGGGAGGGAGAGTGTGTGAGTGAGAGAGCAATAGAGGTGGGTGTGTGTGTGAGTGAAATAGGGACAATTAGACCCTGAAGTTCTTCCGGGGGGTTGCCAATCTGGACATTCTTTGACAGCAAAACCCCACAGCTGCCACAAACACTCTGTGGAGGATACCAGTGATACAGAGACCATGCCATCTTGAAGAACAGAACTGGTTGAGTCTGGTCTCGGAAGCAAACCAGGAACCTACAGCCACAGGCTCAAATTCAGAGACCTGCCACCACAGCTGCAGACCTAGAGACATCAAGACTCCAGGCACCCAGCGGCAGATTTCTGTGAGTAACAAAACCAATCCCCGTCCCCCGCCACCTCCACAGAAACTACTATAACCCAGCAGCACAATAAAGCTCTCTGCATACACAAAGCAGTACCGACTCTGCCTGACTTTGAGCCTTGGTGTTATGCATGGGAAGTTTGTTTCCCACAACTAGTCTCCCACCCAGGCAGGGAGACTGAGTGGAATTTGAACCTAGTGGCTCATCCCTAAAGAGGTAGTTTCTGTGACCAGATCCCCCATGCACACAAGGCAGGCAGACAGCACTGAACTTCAGCCCAGACGTGCGAACTTGGGGAATTTATTTCCGTGACTCATCTCCCCACCCAGGCAGGGAGACTGAGCTGAATTTGAGACTAGCTTCTCACCCTTAGGGAAGTGATTTTCAACAACCAGATCCAGCGTCCACACAAGGAGACAACCCTGAATTTGAGCCTGGGGAAGCAAACCTGGGGAGTTTGTTTCCCATAACCAGGACATGCACCTTAGTGGAGAGGCTGCAATGAATTTAAACCTCGATGTGCGGTCTCAGGGAGTTTGATCCCCACAAAGAGACTCTGTGCCAACACGAGAAGGCAGTGCTGGATTTGAGCCTGGGTCCATGGACACAGGGAATCTGTTCTGCACAGTGCACACCCGTGTGACCAGACCCCACACTCACACCAAGTGACAGTGCCACCTGATTTTGATTGAGGGCAAGTGCACACAGAAGGCTGTTTACCACAGGATAGAAGTGGACCTCCTGCCAACACAGTGTGACTGAGCAACCCAGTCTCCAGGGCAGATAGGGGACCCTGAATCTCTACACAAGAGGCAGCATTGACCACCAGTGACTAGACTCCGTTCCTCATTATCTGAGCCTAAGATCTCTGATTCCAAATACATTCACACTAAGAGCCAGTGATTCCAATTCTTGGCACATGTGCACACAGGAACCTGATTCTCAGTGCAAGATAGTACCAAGAAACAGAGACTCCAATACTTGATTCTCGGCATGGTGACAGAGAGCCTCTGATTCCTGACATACAATAGGGACTTTGATTTTTGGCACTCGCCAGTGAGTTCCCTGTTTCAACGTGGAACAGGCAGCTTCCCTGATTCTAGGTGCACACAGAAGAGCACACTAAGCACGTCTGACTGACTCAGGGCAAGCGTGGCTCCCACCAACCCACAGCAACCACACATCTTGGTATCAGAGCTCTTCAGTGACACTTGAGGGATGCAAAACTCCCACTGCACATGGTCCAGTCCCCCACAACTTGACATCTAAACCTTCTGGTGATAGTCAGAATGGGAGACAACAAAGCAGTCCCCAGAGGAAAAAGAAGGAATCACCAAGTAAGGAAATATGTGAAACAGGAGCATGCAACATGACAGAAAAATAATTCAGAGTAATGGTCATGCAGTTCATACACTGGATGGACGAGAAAATGAACAACCTATCCAAAAATCATGAAGAAATGAAAAATGATATAATCAAAAACACCATGGAAGGCTTCAACATTAGACTAGAAGAAGCAGAGGACCGAATTAGCGAGTTAGAATATCAGGTAGTGAAACAAGCCCAATCTAAACAGTAACTAAAGAAAAAAATTAAAAAGCAGGAGGAGAGCCTAAGGGAGCTTTAGGACAATGCAAAATGAAATAACATATGTATAATAGGGCTTTAAGAAGGACAAGAAGAGCAGCAAAAATTAGAAAACTTATTTGAAGAAATAATAACAGAAAACTTCCCTGATTTGGGGGGAAAAGGGGTACAAAGAGTCCCAAGCAAGATAAATCCCAAAAGATCTACACCAAGACTCACCATAATTACAATGGCAAATATTATCGAGAAAGAGAATCTTAAAGGCTGCAAGAGAGAGATAGTTACCTACAAAGGATCCCCCATCAGATTATCAAATAATTTCTCAACAGAAACAAAACAAGCATAAGGGAATGGAAGGAGATATACAAAGTGGTACAAAGCAAGGGACTCAATCCAAGAATACTCTATCCATCAAGACTATCAACCAAAATTGAAGGGGAAATCAGGATCTTCACAGGCAAAAAAAGGCTAAGGGAGTTTATCACTACCAAACCAGCAACTCAAGAAATGCTAAAGGGAATGCTGTAAAAAGGAGAAACAAAAAGGTAAGAAGGAACACAGCCTCAAAAAATAAAAATGGCTACAATCAAGTACCTTTCAATAATAACTTTAAATGTAAATGGACTAAATGCCCCAATCAATAGACATCGGAGTGGCTGAATAGATAAAAAAAAAAAAACATAACCCATATAAATGCTATCTACAAGAGACCCACCTCAGAACAAGGGACTCACACAGACTGAAAGTGAAGGAATGGAAAAATATATTTCAGGCAAATGGAAATGAAAAAAAAAAAAAGCTGGTTTAGCAATACTTACATCTGACAAAATAGAACTCAAAGTGAAGGCTATAAGAAGAGATAAGGAAGGCCACTTCATAATACTAAAGGGATGGATACAGCAATAGGGTATAACCCTGGTAATATATGCAACCAATGCAGGAGCAACCAAATACATAAAAAAAAATCTCCTTCAAGATATCAAAAGAGAGACACATAACAATACAATCATTATAGGAAACTTTAATACACCACTGACATCACTGGATAAATCCTCTAGACAAAAAAAATCAACAAAAAAACAACAAACCTAAATGACTCACTAGATCAAATGGACTTAATTGACATCTTCAGAATATTGCACCCCAAAGCTACAGAATATACATTCTTCTCAAGTACACATGGAACATTTTCAAAAACAGACCACATACTGCTTCATAAGCAGTCTCCCCAAATTCAAGAAGATTGAAATCATACCAAGCATCTTTTCAGACCACAATGGTATAATATTAGAAATAAACTACAATAAAAAAAATAATCCAAAACACTCAAACACTTGGAAGATGACTAGCATGTCATTAAATATTGATTGGGTTACCAATGAAATCAAAGAAAAAATTAAAAACATTCTGAAAACTAATGACAATAAAAACACAATCCAAAACCTATGGGACACAATGAAAGCAGTCCTGAGAGGGAAGTTTATAGCTCTACAGGCCTACATAAAAAAAAAAAAAATGGCCAAAACCAGTTTGGTTCAGTGGATAGAGCGTCAGCCTGCAGACTGAAGGGTCACAGGTTCGATTCCGGTCAAGGGCATGTACATTGGTTGCGGGCACATCCCCAGTAGGGGGTGTGCAGGAGGTGGCTGATCGATGTCTCTCTCTCATCGATGTTTCTGGCTTTCTGTCCCTTTCCCTCCTCTCTGTGAAAAATCAATAAAATATATTTAAAAAAACAAACGAACAAGGAAAAATGGTAGTAAATCATCTAATGCTACTACTCAAAGAATTAGAAAGAGCAACAAGAAAAGCCCAGAGTGAGCAGAAGGAATGAGGTAATAAAGATTAGAGCAAAAATAAATGACATATAGACCAAAAACAAAACAACAAAACAAACAAAAAATAATCAATAAAACCAAGAGCTGGTGATTCTTTGAAAGGACAAATAAGATTGATGAACCACTAGCCAGGCTCTCCAAGAAGCAAAGAGAGAGGACTCAAATAAACAAAATTAGAAATGAAAGAGAAAAAATAAAAACAGACCCCACAGAAATACAAAGGATTGTTAAGAAATATTATGAACACCTCTATTCCGACGAACTAGACAACCTGGAAAAAATGGACATATTCCTAGAAAAATACAACCTTCCAAAACTCAATCAGGAAGATTCTAAACACCTGAATAGGCCAATAACTATGGAGGAAATTGAAGCAGTCATCAAAAAGCTTCCAGCAAACAAAAGGCCTGCCCCAGACAGCTTCACAAAAGAGTTATACCAAACATTCAAGGTAGAACTAAAACCTATCCTCCTCAGTCAATTCCAAAAAATTGAAGAGGAAGAACACTTCCAAACTCTTTCTATGAAGCTAGCATCACCCTAATACCAAAACCAGATAAAGACACAACACAATGAAAAAAAATCACAGACCAATATCCCTCATAAACATAGATGCCAAAATACTCAACAAAATTCTAGCAAATCAGATCCAGCAGTATATCAGAAAGATCACAAACCATGACCAAGTAGGATTCATACTAGGGATGCAAGGATGGTACAATATTTGCAAATCAGTAAACGTGACACAAACAAACTGAGGGGGAAAAATCACATAAGTCATATCAACTGATGCAGAAAAAGCATTTAACAAAATCCAACACCCTTTCTTGATAAAAACTCTCAGCAAGGTGGGAATAGAAGAATCACACCTCAACATCATAAAAGTCATCCTATCTAATAAAAGTGATATGCAAATTAACCATCATTCTGCTACACTCACAAGCCACACCCACCAGCCAATCAGGCATATGCAAATTAACCCAAACCAAGATGGATGCAGCCACCAAGTAAGCAGGAGAGAGGCTTGGGTTTCCCCAGCAATGGAGAAAGCAAAGCTTTCCACACACCCTGGTAGGTCTAGGCCTCCACTCAAGGCTACAAAGTTTCAATTATAAAAGATAAATAAATCCCAACAAAAATGGCAGCAGCCACAAAAGCTGGAGAGAACAGGAGACTAGGGTTGCCCCTGGAGATGGAAGAAGCCAACCTTCTGCAGTCCTGGCATGTCTAGACCTCTGCTTAAGGCTACAAAGTTTCAATTATGTAAGATAAATAAATCCCAACAGAAATGGCTGTTTCCGTGGAGCAAGCAGAAAATTTGCTCTGGTGCAGGCTACAGTTTTAATTGTAGAAGATAAATAAATCCCAGACACCCGGGACTCCACTTGGGTGGCTAGGGAATGTGGCTGGCATGCAAATCACCACAGGCTCCTCTCCCAGGCTGCCCCACGCCCCAAGAGAACTCCCACCCTGATCCAAGACACCCTTTAGGGCAAACCAACTGGCCCCCACCCATGCACCAAGCCTCTATCCTCTTATCTAATAAAAGAGTTATATACAAATTGAACATGACTCCAACACACAAGATGGCTGGCCCCATGTGGTCAAAGACCCTGCCCCCATGTAGACATAAGAAGGCCACCACAAGATGGCCAGTAGGGGAGGGCAGTTGAAAAAGACCAGGCCTGCAAGAGAAGGCATTTAGGGGCGATCAAGCCTACAGGAGAGGGGGGCAGTTATGGATGACCAGGCCGGAAGAGGAGGGATGTTGGGAGTGACCAGGCTTGCAGGGAAGGGCAGTTTAGGGGGACCCAGGCCTGTAGGAGAGAGCAGTTGGAAGGCACCAGGCCTGCAGGAGAGGGCAGTTTAGGGGCAAACCGTCTGGCAGGAGAGCAATTAGGCATCAATCAGACTGGTAGGCAGAATCGTTTAGGGGCAATCAGGAAGGCAGGCAAGTGAGCAGTTGGGAGCCAGCAGTCCTGGATTGTAAGAGGGATGTCCAACTGTCCGTTTAGGCCTGATCTTACCTGGATTGCCCTGAAGGGTGTCCTGGATCAGGGTACGGTTCCCTTGGGGCATGAGGCGGCCTGGGCAAAAAGCCTGTGGTGGTTTGCAGGCCAGCCATGCCCCCAGACCACCCAAACAGAGGCCCTAGTATCTGGGATTTATTTATCTTCTATAATTGAAACTTTGTAGCCTTAAGCAGAGGCAGCCAAAGTGTGTGGAAAGCTTGGCTTCCTCCATCGCCGGGGCAACCCAAGCCTCCCTCTGGCTTTCTCTGTGGTGGTAGCCATCTTGGTTGGGTTAATTTGCATACTTGCTCCTGATTGGCTGGTGGGCATGGCTTGTGGGCGTAGCAAATATAGTGTTAATTTGCATATTGCTATTTATTTGCATATTGCTGTTTATTTGCATAAACTCCTAAGGAGTTTATGGTCCAACCATGCTATCTGAGCTATCTTTCTTTTTTAAAATATATTTTTACAATGGTATCTCAAAATACGAGTTTAATTCGTTCCGTAACCTTGAGGCGTGGGAAACTATAAGATGCTTGAGTCGCAGTAAACTGGTGGGTCGTGTGCAGCCAGCCAATCCACGTGATTACTCGTATCTCAACTGTTGCTCGTATTTCAAAGCAAAAATCGCTCGCTCGACGGCTCGTATCTCAAAAATCTCGTATGTACCACTGTACTGATTTCAGAGAGGAAAGGAGAAGATGTAGAAACATTAATGATGAGAAAGAATCACTGACTGGCTGCCTCCTGAGTGATTAGGGATCGAGCCTGAAACCCAGGAATATGCTCTGAGTGGGAACTGAATCGTTACCTCCTGGTTCATAAGTCAATGCTCAACCACTGAGCCACAACAGCTAGGCTGAGCTTTCTTTAATAATAAAAATGTTCTATAATGTGCACCACCCAATATGTTGCTTTTGATATGTGGCTAGTGTAAATAAATTCTTAAATTTTTAATTAATTTAAAATTGGATTTAAATAGCTATTGTATTACTTGCTATATATAGCTATTGTATTACTCATCCTGGGGTGGGTATGTAAACCAGACCCAAAACTTTTAGATGTTTCTCACTTGATTCATCAAGTAAAATTCTGTCTTCTTTGATCTCAAAATATACAGTTGACCTCACAGAAAAAGCAGCAGGAGAAAAGCAGACACACAAGTTAGAAAGAGGAGGAAAAGCTCAGATCTCAGGAGAGAAGCCACTCTCATGTGACCACATCTGAGTTGCTAGGCATCCATGAGACCAGCATAATCCTTGTCCTTTCTACCATTTCAGTCAGCTAATAAAGCCACCTTTTTTGCTTCAGTCAATTGGGGCTGGGTTACTATCTAAATAGAAATTGACTAGATTATCTTCTTTTAAATCCTGTCATTTTTACATGGTTTTTATTTACAGGTAACTTTACAAATTTTACAAACTCATTGTAAAGTGGGCAGTCTTGTGAAATATAGGCTACTGTTAGAATAATTTTATTATTCAGATTAGTGATGAAGAAACCACTTTAATGAAAATAAGAGACTGGTATCATCCTATATAATAAAAGGCTAATATGCAAATACAGAACAGCAGAACAAAAAACTGTTACTATGACGTGCACTGATCAACAGGGGGTGAGCACAAAACATGGTGGGCAGCCGCGGCAGGCAGCAGAGCACAGAACATGACAGGTATCAGTTTCGAATGGATGGTGGAGCAGGTGAGCAGGGGCCCCAGACCAAGGTGGGACGCCAGTTGCTGCCATCAGGGTGAGTCTCTGGTGGTTACTGGAAATTCTCTGCTCCTACACACCGCGGCCTACCCTGAGCTTGCACCAGTTCCACTCACACCCACTGCTTGTGCCAGAGCCACTGCTCGCACCTGTTACCAACAACTGGCATGGGCCCCAATCGCTCAGCCCTGTCAGCAGGTGCAAGTGGGACTGTGCAATCAGCACGTGGGAGCAGCGGCAGTGAGAGCTAACCTGCCAGAGGACGGGACCAGGGGCTGTGGTAGGAGGGGCCTGGCTGGGGCCTGGAGGTTGGGCTGAGACCCGCTCTTGTTTCGACTACACCCTTCCCCTTTCAAGGTGCACAAATTCATGCACTGGGTCCCCAGTACCTAATAACAGACAAACATGTAAATAAATTGACCATAACTCCGCTACACTCACAGCCAGAGTATGCAAATTAACTCAACAAAGATGGTGGTTAATTTGCATACATAGTTGCTCAGCACCCTCGGTCCCAGGAATTTTCTAGGCACCCAGGTCACTCCAAGATAGGTCCCACGTGGGTCCTAAGCAAACTGGGAAGGGCCTGAGCCAGGGGGCTCCTGGGCAGGGGCAGAGCCTGTGATGAAAGAGAGCTGGGGGAACCCTTCCCAGACCCCAAGCCTGGCCAGATGCTTGGAGCCTGGGCAGGGGTGGAGCTGGCGATCGGAGACAATCAGCGATTGGTGTGAATTACAGAGGAAAACACCTTTTCTGATTGCTCATTGGCTAAGCTCCCTGTATGCTACTGCTCATATTCTTAGTAACTTGGGTATAAGAATCCAAAAATGTGATCTAGGGTTTTCCCACCACACTCCTGAAGAAAAAAAGGAAGGTCCACTGCTGGAGGGCTAAGAAATGTCATATCCTGCCCTAGCTGGTTTGGCTCAGTGGATAATGCCTAGGCCTGCTGACCACAGGGTCCAGGTTTGATTCTGATCAAGGGCATGTACCTAGGTTTCAGGCTCCTCCCTGGCTGGAGCCCAAGTCAGGGCTCATGCAGCAGGCAACCAATCAAAGTGTTCCTCTCACTTTGATGTTTCTGTCTTTCCCTTTCTCTTCCACATTCTTTAAAAATCAATGGCAACATATCCTCAGGTGAGAATTAAAAAAAAAGTCACATGTGGCTTGCGAGCCGCAGTTTGCCAACCATTGTCATATCCTATGAAAGATACATCTTGAAAATGCCTAAAGAAAGTTGTCATTTTCTCATGGTGAAGGGACTGGAGTCCGTGTTGATGAAAACATCTTGGTGGCTGCGAGGACTGGCAGTGGCTGCAGCAGTGGGGTGATGAGGCTGGTGCCTTCCCCTGATCAACCCAGTCGCCTCCCACAAAGGGAGGTCAGACTGCAGCTTAAGTCATCAGTAGGACATACCCTGAGGGCTCAGTATGTAAGAGGGGGCAGGCTGGGCTGAGGGGTCCCCCCATCAGTGCACAAATTTTGTGCACCGGGTCCCTAGTTTAATTAATAATGTGTGTGTATGTATGTATGTAAGTATTGTTAATCCTCACCCAATGATATTTTCCACTGATTTTTAGATAGAGACAGAGAGAGAGAAACATCGATGTGAGAGAGAGAGATCGATTGGTTGCCTCCTGCAAAGGCCATGACTGGGGCCAGGGATCAAGCCTGCAACTGAGGTACGTGCCCTTGACTGAAATCAAATCTGAGACCCTTCAGTCCGAGGGCCAATGCTCTAGCCACTGAGCCAAACAGGCTAGAACTGTAATTAATAAATTACACCATCTGCCAAGGGAGGATTAATCCTACTTATCATGGATGTTTGTTGTTTGTAAATAAATGGATATTTCTGCTTTATATAATTTAAAAGCTTTTAAATTATATAAAGCAGAAATATCCATTTATTTCATTTCCTTAGCAAGATCTTTTTCTCCACAGATAATCTCTTTCTGACTATCACAGATTCTAAATATGACAAGCTACAATTATGTTTATTTTGATGAATGATAAAAATAGACCTGGTTGATGTAGTTCCTTATAAATCAGAAAACCAGAGCTGTCATGAGAAAACACCCAATTGTAAATCATTTCTTTTAAAAGTCATTCAAATTTTGTGAATTTGTTTTTTCTGCTACATTTTATGTTGGATACTATGTCTTTATTTTAAAAATAAGTTGGGATCAATTACACACTATAAATGATGTGAAAAAAGAAAAATTATCAAAGTGACTAATAGAATAGAAAATGATTCATATTAAGAGTATCTAGCAGAAACCGGTTTTGCTCAGTGGATAGGATAGAGCATCGGCCTGTGGAGTGAAAGGTCCCAGGTTCGATTCCAATCAAGAGCATGTACCTTGGTTGCCCACACATCCCCAGTGGGGGACATGCAGGAGGCAGCTGATCGATGTCTCTCTCATGTTGTTTTCAACTCTCTATCCCTCTCCCTTCCTCTCTGTAGAAAATCAATAAAAAATATATTTTTTTTAAAAAAGAGTATCTAAAGGAATGAAAACTGTTTTATATAGCGAATAAACAAAAACCTATGGTCAAGTTCTTTATTGTCTTTAAATAATGATAGAATGCTGAACATTTTATCACTCTGACAACAGAAGCCCAAACCAAAAGAAAGACTTAAATTCTAACAGAAAATAGGATTAAACATCAGAGTGAGGATCCTGGGTGGGGTGGTCTCTTTCTTTCCTTTCTGGAGATTGTCAGGAAGAGATAAAAAACTTACCTGTCCTGAACAGTTACAAAAATGTACCCAACTAAAAGAAAAGGATAGAATAAGATTGGGTCTCAAAATCTATTATAGATATTTGATTCTAGAATTGTAGAAGCTAATATTTAAATTAATAGTTCATAAAACCTGACTTTTGTAAATAATACATATGTCTCTGCCACATGTATTATTTCTTTTCTGATTAGAATCAAAAACCTTGTCCCAAAACATAACTTACAATTTAATGAATATAAGATTTAAAAATCTCTCAACTGCTGAAACCGGTTTGGCTCAGTGGATTGAGCATCTTTGGCCTGCAAACTGAGGGGTCCTGGGTTTGATTCCAGTCAAGGGCACGTACCTTGGTTGCTGGCACATGCCCAGTGGGGTTTGTGCAGGAGGCAGCTGATCGATGCTTCTCTCTCATCGATATTTTTAACTCTATCTCTCTCCCTTCCTCTGTGTGAATAGTCAATCAAATAAAAAAAATAAAAAAAATCTCTCAACTTTAATCTACATAATTAGGAAGTCATTAAGCTTTTACATTTTAAAAAACAGATATAAGGGACTTTTAGGTGGCTGAAGACAAGATGTTTAGTTCTGTTTTATCCGTATCTTTTTTAAAACAATACAGAAAAGCAAGGAAAATAAATAAAGCCGCACAAAACCACATCCTTCACAATGGAAGAGAGAAAATGCTCAAACTTTAAAGCACCTGTAAGTAAAATAAGAAAGTAATTGTAAATCCCAGCAAGAGACTGCTTATGTTCTAGATTGGAAGTCTTTGTAGTGAGTATGGGCTCCCTGCATGTGAATGAACTTAACTCTCCCATTAAAATAAAAAGATCTCTAAGCTGGCCCAAAGCAAGACCCAACTATATGCTATACATAAAAGACACATTTAAAAAAAAACAGTGATTCAGAAAGACTAATAATCAGAACACAAATCAGACAAATGGAAACAATAAGAAAAATGGAGTACCAGACTACTATCAGATAAGATGGAATTCAAGCAAAAACAATTAAATGACAAAAAGAAAAGCACTTTTAAATTCTTAGAGCCATAATTCACAATAAAGATGTAACTGCTCTGATTACATATATGCCAAATAATAAAGCAATCACCTTTATGAAGGAAAAAAATACAAGATATGAAAGGAAACATAGATACAAACACATTAATAATATTAGGAGACATTAACAAGAAAAAATCAAGTGGACAAAAATATAAGTACATGGAAGACTTAAACATCAGTTAATAGGTAAATCATTTGGATGTATATATCAAACTTCTTATTCTTCTAAATGAGTACTTTCTTTTTAGTCCTTACATAACACTCACAAATGTATTATAGGACTGAGATGAAGGAGATACAAGACTGGGCACAAAACCAATGAAGTGCCCAAAGTGCAAAATTTAAAAAGTCTCACTCTAAGAGCTCCTACAAAGGCAGTGTCAAGACATAAAAGTGGGTGTCTCCTTGCTTTTCACCCTGTGCTCCTCACTTGGTTTACCTTAGTCCTGACTATATTATAAAGAAAAATGTTATTATGTTCCAAAAATAGAAGTAATAGAAACCATATTCTCTGATCAATATTCTCTGCAATAAAACTATTAATTAAAAAAATAAAAATGAAAAAGCTCTCCCAACCTTCTCTATGGACTGAACTGTGTCTCCCATGGTTCATACATTGAAGTCTTAACCCCTAGTACTTTAGAATGTATTTAGATAGGGCTTTAAAAAAAGTAACTAAGATTAAATGAAATTATAGGGATAGGAAATAATCCATTGTGACAGATGTCCTTATAAGAAGAGAGAGAGGTACCAGGAATACATGTGCAGAGAAAAAAGGCTATGCAAGGACATAGCAAGAAGGCAACCATCTATCAGCCAAGGAGAGAGGCCTCGAGAGAAACCTTGAGATCTCAGACTTCTAGCCTCCAGAACTGTAAGAAAATAAATTTCTCTTGTTTAAACCACCCAGTCCATGGTATTTTGTTATGACAGCCCTAGCAAACTATTAATTTCACCTTCTATTAAGTAACTGCATCTTGTATTAATACATCTTCTATTTAAACAACTCTTGGATGGAAAGAAAATATAAACTGAAGTGAGAGAATTTTTTAAAAATAATAATGAAAACATATCATGTATAGGATACATTTAAAGCAGTGATAAGAATAAGCACTAGACACTTTTACCAATAAACATGAAAGAATATTAGTTGAATTAAATTTCCAACTCAAAAAAATAAAAGAATGAAGTAAACTGAAGAAAGCACAATGGGAAAAAAAAAGAGAGAGAAAACACAAGATATATATGATATGATCTTAGAAAACTCTAAAAAATCCACAAAGCACCTAGTCAAAAAATACATAATGTTAGTAAGGATTCAAGGTCAATACATAAAAGTCAACTAACTATATTTCTATATGTCAGCAATGAACAACTAGAAAGTAAAATTTTTAAAATAACTCCATTTATAATCACATTAAAATGCTTAGAAATAAAATGCAACACAGAATGAACGTAACATACAATAAAAATTATAAAACTGATGAAAGAAATTAAAGATGATCTAGATAAACAGAGAGATATGCCACAATCATGAACCGAAAATATTCCAATATTGGTGAGATAATAACTCACCTTAATTGAGGCAGAGATTCAAATGCAATCCTAATCAAAATCTTAAGCCTTTTTGAAAAGATGACAATCTGATAAGAAATTTATATGGAAAGGCAAAGAACCTAAAAGAGCCAAACAATCCTGACAAGAAAAGAACAAGGTAGAGTATAGGAGGCTGACACCAGCATGTCATAATTAACCAAGAAGTGCCTCAGAAGGCTGATGGACTGTGTAAAAGCTATGCACCCATTGTTCTGTTAAGACAATGGTGGCTGAATAGCTCAAGGTGATCCCCTAACCTGATATCTTTTACTGTTTACCAAACATTACCTTTGATATGTGTGTTTGCTTTGCTAAAGGGCAAATGTGTATTGTAGTAAATAAAAAGCTGTGGGTCCAGAGATTCAGAGAGTTTTTCCACTAGAGCAGTGGTTCTCAACCTTTTTTAATGCTGTGACTTTTTAATACAGTTCCTCATGTTGTGGTGACCCCCAATCATAAAATTATTTTCGTTGCTACTTCATAACTGTAATTTTGCTACTGTTATGAATCATAATGTAAATATCTGTGTTTTCTGATGGCCTTAGGCTCTACAGCAGCAGTTCTTAACTTGTGGGTCATGACCCACAGGTTGAAAACTGCTAGCAAGGTCACCTAAGACCATCGGAAAACAGGCTCTACAGCAGCAGTTCTTAACTTGTGGGTCATGACCCACAGGTTGAAAACTGCTAGCAAGGTCGGTCACCTAAGACTATCGGAAAACAGATATTTACATTATGATTCATTAACAGTAGCAAAATTAAAGTTATGAAGTAGCAACGAAAATAATTTTAAGATTGGGGGTCATCACAACATGAGGAACTGTATTAAAAGGTCACAGCATTAAAAAAGGTTGAGAACCACTGCACTAGAGGGAAGTGATCTGCCTGGTTCCCCATGCCTTCCAAATTTATATTTCTTATCTAGTGTATCCATTTATGTTTACAGCCCCTTTTCCAGATTCCTGGAACCTTGCTGCAAAAGACTGCAGCAGTAGAGGATTTGTGCTACCTTAGTCAAACTTACCATAAAGTTAGAGTAGTCAAAACTGCATAATAATGGTGTCAAGACAGACATACAGATCAATGCAATAGAACAGAGTTCAGAAACAAACACATACTTACACAGTAAATGTAGTAACCAAAGTCAATTCAATGGGAGAAAAAGACAGACTTCCACAAATGGTGCTGTAATTTTGTTTTGAAATGTCTTTATCAAGTTACATATCAATGTTACCCTTATTCATGAAAAATATTAAGACAATATCCTTGCTTTACAATGCTCTGGGACAGTGGAATTAACTGGTTTTTGAAATCTGGGTAGAATTGTTCTGTGAAACCATCTAGGCCTGTACCTTTTTCTTGGGTAGTTCTTTGATAACCATCTTTCCTCTATAGAAATCAGCCTGTTTAAGTTTCCTATCTCTGTCAGGATTAATTTTGATAACCTGTAATTTCATAGGAAATTATTTCTTTCATGTTTTTAAATTTATTTGCATAGAGGTACGCAAAATAGTTGCTTATTTTTTAATTTCATTGCTTCAGTGCTTACTTTCCCTTGGTTATTTCTTATTTTGTGTATGTGCTTTATTCCTTCAATTACAATTGATAGTCAATACTATATTAGTTTCAAGTATACAATACAATGGTTAGACATTTATATAAATTATGAAGTGATCTCCCCAAATAAGTACTACATAAAGTATTAACAAATAAAATATACTACCTCTTATACAAATAAAGCTCAAGAGGACGGTATTCCAGAAATGATGGTTGGTTCAAGATTAAGAAAATTGTTAATAGAGCAAAGGGACAAAAAAATTATCTCCAGAGATGCTAAAAAAGTTTGACAATTTTAAATATCATGGCTGACTTAAAAAATAAAAACTCAGGGAAATAAAAATTGATAGATACCTCTTTAAATGATAAAATATACACATTTATTAATTCTAAACCTGGCTTCTTAATGAAAATAGAGGAGAGACATTTCCACTATGATCAGGAACAAGGCAAGGATGCCCACTATCTCTAAAACTATTCAATATTGTATTGGAGGTTCTTGCCAGTGCAAGTAGATAAATCAGCTAAAGGCATAACAATTGGTAAGAAGTCATCTGTATTTGTAGATGGTATGATAGTATGCCTGAGAAATACGAGGTAATTCATAATATTACTAACTCAAAGAAAGACTTGAGTAAGTTAAGCAGGATATAAAATCAACATGGAAAAGTTGATAGGCTTTATAAACAAAAAATAACGAGCTAGAGAACAAAATGGGGAAAAATATTTATAAAAGCAACAAAGAAGATTAAGTATTAGGGAATAAACAAAAAATGTATCAAAACTACATAAAGTTTTAGAACACTTCTGAAGAACACAATAAGAAATTTCAAATAACTAAAATAAATTTGTTCTTGGATAGGCCAATTAAACATAATAAAGATGTCAGTTCTCCTAAGATTAGATGAAATATTTAAAGGAATCCCAATAAAAATACCCACAAGCTATTTTATGGATCTAGACATTGATATTAAAGTTTACATGGAAAAACAAACAAAAAAGATTAGTCAATAAACTACTATAAAAAGAAAAACTAGAAGATAGAATAACCCAACCACACATTAAAACACACTATAAAAGAGATCCAAGATGGCTACAAATGGGACAGCAGGCTGCAAGACAGTATGTGAGAGAATGAAAGGAGAGTGTGTGGACATGTGGGGAGTATCTGTATTTGTGAGAGGGACAGCTATATTCTACAGGACAGTTGCATGGAATATAGCTGTCCAGACTCTCCTGGCTGGGCAGTCTCTATTGCTGTTAAAATCTTTCCCACAGTGGGGAGCTCTGCTGCAGAGACCACGCCACCTTGAAGGAGATACCAGCTGTGATTGGAAGTCCAGCTTTACCTCCAACAGGGGAGACCTCGGATACTTCCCGGGACCCTACAATGACATCACCCAGGGACGAGCTGCCTCAGCTGTAAACCCACGAACACTGACACTCCAGCCTCCCTGACCAGAGGCACCTAAAAAGTCTGTCCAGGGAGACAAAGTGGCATCAAATACATTGATGGGCCCTGCGCCTTCTCACAGAGCAGAAAGGAGAAACAGCTGAATTGAACAACACTCACCCAGAAATGGCGAATTAAACACAACTGGTGAGGCAATCTATGGATGAAAAAGTCAGATATCATCTGGAGAAAGGCAGGAGAGAGCAAGTTACATAACCAGACACCCTTAAGAGGAAAGACTATGGGGAGACAAAGACAGCCCAAATACAAAAGAAAAGGAGGAATCACCAGAAAAGGAACTAAACGAAAAGGATGCAAGCAATATATCAGGGAAAGAATTTAGACAATAGTCATTAGGTCTCTGAAAAGGATGGAAGACAAATTCAACAATATGTATAAGAACCAAGAGGAAATGAAGAAGAATAAGAAGAAATGAAAAATGACATCACTGCAGTAAGAAACTCAATAGGAAGCATCAACAGTAGACTAGAAGAAACAGAGGACTGCATCAGTGAGCTACAAGACAAGGTAGGAAAAAATACCCAAGCAGAGCAGTATCAAGAAAAAAAGAAAACTTAAAAAACTTTAGGACAACACAAAACAAAACAACATCTGCATAATAAGGAGAGGAAAAGGAGCAAGGAATAGAAAACCTGTTTGAAGAAATAATAATAAAAAACTTCCCTGATGCAGGGAAGAAAAAATTCACACAAGTCCAAGAAGCTCAGAGTCCCAAAAAAGATGAACCTCAAAAGACTAACACCAAGACATTATAATTAAATTGGCAAACACAAACGTCAAAGTAAGAATCTTTTTTTTTAAATATATTTTATTGATTTTTTACAGAGAAGAAAGGAGAGGGATAGAGAGTTAGAAATATCGATGAGAGAGAGACATCAATCAGGCGCCTTCTGCATGCCCCTACTGGGGATATGCCCGCAACCAAGATACATGCCTTGACCAGAATCGAACCTGGGACCTTTCAGTCTGCAGGCCGACACTCTATTCACTGAGCCAAACTGGTTTTGGCCAAAGTAAGCATCTTAAAGGATGACAAAAAGAGATGGAAAGTTACCTACAAAGGATCTCCCATCAGATTACTGACAGATTTCTCAACAGAAAAATATCAGGTCAGAAGGGAATAGAATGAACTATATAAAGTCATGCAAAGCAAGGATCTGAATCCAAGAATACTTTATCTAGCAAGGCTATCCTATATAATAATGAGTAATATGCAAATTGACAATCTCTCCAACATACAAGATGGCCGCCCCCATGTGTTCAAAGATGGCCACCATCATGTGAACACAAGATGGCCACAAGAAGATGGCCAGCAGGGAAGGGCAGTTGTGGGCAATCAGGTGAGCACAGGAGGGCAGTTGGAAGGGACCATGTATGAAAGGGAGGAAAGTTGGGGCATGCAGGGGAGGGCAGATGGTGGTGACCAGGCCTGCAGGGGAGGATAGTTGGGGAGGACCAGGCCTCCAGGGGAGGACAGTTAGGGGCAACTAGGATGGCAGGGGAGGAGAGTTAGGGGCGACCAGGCCAGCAGGAGAGGGCAGTTAGGGGCAATCAGCGTGGTAGTGGAGCAGTTAGGCATCGATCAGGTTGGCAGAGGAGTAGCTAGGGGTGATCAGGCTGGCATTCAGAAGCGGTTAGAGGCAATCAGGCAGGCAGGCACGTGAGCAGTTGGGAGCGAGCAGTCCTGGATTATGAGAGGGATGTCCCAGATTGGACAGGGTGCAGACTAAGCTGAAGGACACAATGTCCCCCTCCCCCAGGGCACAAATTTCATGCACTGGACCTCTAGTCAATTATAATTGAGGGTGAAATCAAGAGCTTCACAGACAAAAAAGGACTAAGGGAGTTTATTACCACTAAATCAGCAATCCAAAAAATGCTAAAGGGTCTGCTGTAAAAAAGAAGAAATAGGAAGGCAAGAAGGAACATAGACATAAGTAATAAAAATGGTACCTATCAATAATAACTTTAAATGTAAATGGATTAAATGCCCTAACGAAGACATAGGGTAGCTGAATGGATAAGAAAACATGACTCATATATCTGCTCTTTATAGGAAACCCACCTCAGAACAAAGGACTCACACAAACTGATTATGAAGGGATGAAAAAAGGTTTTTCAGGCTAATGGAAATGAAAAATAAAGCTGGAGGAGCAATACTTATACCTGACAAATTAGACCTCAAAGTAAAGGCCATAACCAGAGATAAGGAAGGCCACTTCATAATACTGAAGGGAGTAATCCAACAAGAAGATATAATTCTGGTAAACATGTATGCAACCAATACAGGAGCACCCAAATACATAAAAAAACCTTCTGGAGGATATCAAGGGAGAGGTTGACAGCAATACAGTCATAGTAGGGGACTTTAATACCCAACTAACACCAATGGACAAATCCTTTAAACAAAAAATCAGTAAAAAAATAAAAAAATCAATCCTAAATGACTCATTATATCAGATGGAATTATTTGACATCTTTAGAACATTTCACCCCAAAGCCACAGAACATACATTCTTCTCAGGTACACATGAGTCATTTTCAAAGATAGACCACATATTGGGAAACAGGAAAAGTCTCTTCAAATTGAAGAGGATAGAAATCATATCAAGCATCTTCTCAGAACACAATGCATAAAACTAGAAATCAACTACAATAAAAACATTCCAAAAAAATCAAACACCTGGAGTCTAAATGGCATGCTATTAAACAATGACTTGGTTATCAGGGAGATCAAAGAAGAAATAAAAAACATCCTGGAAACAAATGACAATGAACCTGTACTTACTGCTCTCACAACCACATCAAAACTACAACTAAAAAACAAAACAACTAGAAGGAAAGAAAAAAGCATATTGAGACTGGTAGGAGGTACAGAGACATGTGCAAAGTTGGCTGGCAACTGGGTGTGCGGTTGTTGTTTTTTTTTCAATCAGAAGGGAGATACAAGCTCCAGATAGCTCTGAATTTCAGTTCCCAGTGACACTCTGGGGATCCAGACTCATAGGAGGAGAAACTGGACTGTCTGGCTTCGGGCCCGAAAGCAAGGGCAACTTTATCTTAGAGGTGCTCACAGAGATCATTATTCCTGCACAGGGCCACAGGACACAGAGACCTGGGGAGCTCTTTGGAGTAGGGCTGATTTGCTCTGCCCTAGTAATTCCCTGAGACCCTGCCCCATCCAATTTAAAACCCCATCAAGATGTTCACAGCCACTTTTGCATATGAATGGCCTGCCCTTTTGTAATCTAAAAACTTACAAACTGCAACTGGATCAGAGAGCTCCAAAGTTTCCAAAAGAAAGCCTAAGGCCCTACAGCAGTAGTGTGCATTGCTTCACAGCTAGGCCTCATCTGGGCACTTCCAAACCCCAAACAAAGAGGAGGAATCTGCAGATCTCTCTGCAGCTCCTGCTGGGTGGCCTCAGGTTGTGGCTGACGTTGCACCTCCTTGGAGATTCAAGAGCCAGTGTACACAGTGGTCAGAGTGAGACTATCCAGATTATGACTCTTCACATCCATATGTGACACACTCAAGGGGCAGACTCAGTGAGCACCCATGCCCCACTGAAGCAAATCCTGCTCCATAAGGCTATCTACAACACAGTAGTTCCCCCACTGTAGACACAACTGGTCCTCACAGCCAAATGGCCTGGAGGTAAATTCCTCCCAGTGATACCAACAGCAATCAAAACTTAACCACAACAAAGGGGTGCAACAAGAGTGTCCACCTCAGGTAATTGGGGAGGCTAAACCACTGGATCCTATAGAACACCTAGCACACGCTAGCAACACAGGGAAGCAGCCAAAATGCAGTGACAAAGAAACATGTCACAAATTAAATAAATGGAGGAATGCAAACTACGGGATATTGAGTTCAAAACCAGTTATAGGATTACTCAAGAATCTTCTAGACACCTCTGAAAAATTTAGAATATGAAAAAGGACCAATCAGAAATTAAGCATACACTGACTGAAATAAAGAATAATATACAGAGATCCAATAGCAGACTAAAGAATCCCAAGAATCAAGTTAAAGATTTGAAATACAAAGAAGCAAAAAACACCCAACCAGAAAAGCAAAAAGAAAAAACAATCCAAAAATATGAAGACAGAGTAAGGAGCCTCTGGGACAACTTCAAGCGCACCAACATCAGAATTATGGGGTGAAGAAGAGAGAGAGCAAGATATTGAAAACCTATTTGAAGAAATAATGACCGAAAACCTCCCCTACCTGGTGAAGAAATAGACTTACAAGTCCAGGAAGTGCACAGAATCCCTAACAAAAGGAATCCAAAGAGGACCACACCAAGACACATCATAATTAAAATGCCAAGGGCAAAAGAAAAAGAAATATTAAAAGCAGCAAGAGAAAAATAGTTACTTATAAAGGAACACCCATATATGATTTCTCAACAGAAACTATGCAGGCCACATGGGAGTGGCAAGAAATATTCAAAGTGATGAATAGCAAGAACCTACAACCAAGATTACTCTACCCAGCAAAGCTATCATTTAGAATTGAAGGTCAGAAAAAGAGCTTCACAGATAAGAAAAAGCTAAAGGAGTTCATCAACACCAAACCAGTATTATATGAAATGCTGAAGGGTATTCTTTAAGAAGAGGAAGAAGAAAAAGGTAAAGATAAAAATTATGAACAATACAGTGACAATAAATACATATCTATCAACAAGTGAATCTAAAAGTCAAATGAGTAAAAAATCTGATGAACAGAATAAACTGGTGAATATAATAGAATCAGGGGTATAGAAAGGGAGTAGACTGACAATTCTCAGAGGTAAAGAAGTGTGGGGGGTGCAGGAAGAGATTGGACAAAAATCTTACACCTATGGATGAGGACAGTGATGGGAGGGTAAGAGTATGGGGATGGGGTGGGAACTGGGTGGATGGGAGCTATGGGGGGAAAAGAGGAACAACTGTAATAATCTGAACAATAAAGATTTATTTTTAAAAGAAGTAACAATGGTGGAAAAAATATATTAGCCCTGGCAGGTGTTGCTAAATGGTTAGAGCAGTCAGCTCGCTCACCACAGGACTGCAGGTTCAATTCCTGGCTAAGAGCATGTACTTGGGTTGCAGGTCTAATCCCAGGCCCCAGTCAGGGCTCATATGGGAGGCAATGTGTCTCTTATATCAAATGTTTCTCTCTTCCTCTCTCTCTCTAAAAAGGCAATAGAAAAAATATCTTTGGGTGAGGATTAAAACATTATAATAAATGATCATAATCCACAGAATAAAGAAATGTTCTTCTTTTTTCAGGAGAATTCCAACTAAAAAGTGTAGAAGGAATGATGGAGGGAAACATCCTTTGGCAAACACTAGTTATAATTGTGTAAGGCAAGAATTATCAAAGGATGCTAAAATTAGTGGAAGAATGCATGATGATAAACTATGATGAGAATATTTCCACATCTCAAATTATATTCCCATCTGTATACATAAAATCCCAGGGACTGAAAGGCAGAACGACTGGTTAACCAGTTGTTATGACACACACTGACCACCAGGGGGGAGACATTCAATGCAGGAGCTGCCTCCTGGTGGTCAGTGTGTTCCCACAGTGGAAATGCCTCTTGGCTGACCAGGATGAGCAGCTGCTAGCAGGCCCAGGGTGAGACCGAGTCTCTGCATCTATCAAATACCTGAGACAATCCAAACTCTGGCCTGACCCCACCAGCTAATGCAGGCTCTTTAAGGTATGTCCTAGAAAGAGCACAGGGAGCTGGCATAGGTGGATGGCAAAGGGGGACTTGACTGTGGACCCCCTGGGGAGGCTGTTCTGATGGCTGAGGATCCTGGAGCACAGCTTCCCTGAACATCCCCGATGGTGTCACTGACGTGGCAACACATCAAGGAGCTTCACTGAGTGGCTTTGGGGTGCAAAGTTCTCCACCAGGTTCCTCCAGGACACAGAATACTCCTTACCCAAGACCTTACCCTGAAATATCAGTTCAGACTAATTTTCTCATTGAGTAGCCACTCAGAGGGCAGGTCCACAACCGCCCGGGCCAATTCCCATGCCCCCCACCAGTGCACAAATCTAGTAATTATATATTACAAAGAGGAAAAAGTAGTCATTTTACAGTGAAAAAAATCCAGTAAGGGGACAATCACATACCTCCTGATATGATAAACCAAGGACATGTGACTTTGATTTTGGTGGGATTTTTTGCTAAAAATGTATAACTTGGATTTAATTAAATGTATTAATTAGAATATAAGACAAACTCAACTTGGAGGATAATCTACAAAATAACTGGCCAACACTCTACAAAAGTGTTAATGTTCAAAATTAAAGGAGACTAAACAAAGACAATATGTGATTCTGGATTGGATCTTGGATCAGAAAAAGGACATCCGTAGATAATTGGTAAAATATGAATAAAGTCTATAGCCTTGATAACAATAATGTTCATTTGATTCCCGAACTATATTAATGTTAACTTGGTAGCTTTGATTATTGTAATATTGTTATGTAAGATGTTAATATTTGAAGATCTGGGTGAAGATTATATGGGAATTCTTTGTACCACTTTTATAATGTTTTGTTAGCTCTGAAATTATTTTAAAAAGGAAATTTTAAAATATATAGATATATATAACCTAATACTTTGAAGTTCTCTTCTTGCCGACTCTTCTGCCATCTGTGAAGCCCGCAATTTCTCATCACACTGATCTTTTTCAGACTGCCTCCAGACATCATATTCCACTTTAATTTTCTCTAAATCCGCTAATCTGTTCTCAAGTTCAAGCCTAAAACAACAGATGATAATTATGTTACAAGAACTATATTCAGAATAATATGACAGCAAAATGTGTTCATTTGCAAGGAGATTAAATGCAAAAAAAGGTAATTATGTACTTACTTTTCATCTTGTAATACCACAAGTTTTTGATAACCTTCTTCCTTGGCAGCTTGTACTTTACGTATTAATTCACGATCCTTTTCTGCTAAGAGCACTTTGTGGTGTTCAACAGCCGATTTTAAAATTTCATTATCTGACTGTAATCCTAGTATATTTTAAGGAAAAAATGTGCGATACTCAATCTTATTAAGATGAAATATTACATTTAATAGGAAACATTGGTAACAATTAGAAGAGTAGAAAGTAAGTCACTCTAGAAATATATTCTCAAAGATCATTACATTGATAAACTTTCTTAAGAATGAAACAAACTAAAACTCGAAGTTAATTTTTCCGTCATTAGTTTATTTAGCACACACACACAAAAGGTTAATAAAATGTTACATACATTTATTCATTTGATTCTTTAAAACTAGGAATATCAACTTGGCTGATAGCCAATGAAGTTTAAGTACCTACTTCACCCCTACAAGGTTCTGTAACCTAAGACCTTCACAGAACATCATCATCAAGCTGGCTGGAAGTAGCCTGAATAAAATCACAGAACTCTTCAAAATCTATCATCTGAGCAGAGTTGTTAGATTTCTAGTAGAAATGTAAATTGGAAACTTTCAATTTTGTCAAATGAATGTACAAATGTTCCTTGTAATGAGATGACAAGTATTTTGCGATAAAATAACTAAAATTGTTTATGTAACTCAAAGTAAAAAAAGAATGCAAAACTGGATCCCAAACTCTCTAAGTTCCTATGAAAATTTACTCCCTAATTATGTAAGTTCATGAGTCAACATCAAGTAGAAATTAATAATGAAAACAATCATTCATCGTAAGTTCTATCTAAAACTACAGAGGCCAGTTCAACTGAAGACCAACTCAAGAATAGTTACAGGCCAAAGGCTGCTTACTTACTTAAGAAAAGTAAGAAATAATATAATTTCTGAGGAATCCTGATGATAAAGACATTCTAAACAGTAAACTGGAGCTTAAAAATAAGCTTAGGCTGAATGAGGCTCAATCACTGCTAGCGTCTACATAAAAATATTTTTAAAGGTAAAAGTTGGGCTTGCAACTAATAATCATGTGATAATCTAAATAGATTTAAAATTATAAACTCAGAAAGTATGAAATTCACATTACAAAATTTCACTTAATTTATGTATTAATCAAGTAACAATAACATAAACATAATTGTTATAAGTTAGATCACAAAATGAACATTCAACATGTAAACAAAAACAATCCATATATGCTCTAACATTAAGTCAATTAAGCTGAAAATTTGAAAATAAAAATTCAGTGTGACCTATTTTAATAATTTTAGTTTAGATGTGACAATAAAAAGCATAGAATATTGTATATTACCATCCAATTCACTTTGAATCTTATTTCTTTCTCTTTCTAAATCACTCTTAGCTCTTGCTGCTTCCAGTTTGATGTCTGTTATTTCTAGTTTGTTTGAATGTTTAATTTCCTTTACCTGTTGATAATTAGAAATTGAAATTATTACGGTCATTTTCTTGCCATTAACTGCTTACCTTGACACTTTAGCAGGAATGAGAAAATGCTGTGGTAAGCACCTTCAACAGGGAAAGTTGTTTCAGTGCCTGGAAAAATACTTGTCATCAAGAAAACAGTTTTATCCTAATAAAAGTGAATCCTTCTTTCTAAAAGAATGTTGGTGATAAGAAGGCATTCAAGATATAAAGCATATAAAATGTTACACAGATAAAAGATCACATTGCTTGCTTGAAAAACAAGCAAATGTGTTATAGCTAGAGTGGCAGGGAATAAACTTTATACACCATAAAAAGAGTTGTGTATTCTGTTAGCTATTAAAGGTGTACAATTAACTTTGTTTCAGAAAATTAACTCTAATTGCAAATGTATTACATTAAGATACTGAAGGTAAAGAAACCAATGAAGAGGCAGGGAATTGATGGAGAGGAGGGGTGCAAGAAGGATCAATTGAATTTGGTGACTAAATAATGTATGTGTATGTGAGACTGTACCCACACATATGTGGTGGTAGTGGGAGGAACAGGTATAAAACTTAGAAATCTAAACCTTTGTTGTCAAAATCTGATTCTTTTAAAGCCACAGTGAATATAAATGATTGTTAATGTTTTCCATTAATTAACCCATATATCAATCATATACCAATTTTCATCTTTCCTGAGACATCCCTTTTGTCAAGTTGAATAATTCTAGTTCTTAAACAGTATTCTTTAATTCTTTCAATAAATATTTACTGAACATCTATATAGGTTAGGCACTGTTTTGAAATTTGAGGACATAACAGCAATCAAGAAAGCTTTTTTTCTCTAATCACCTGCACTACCTAACATTTCCACATCTTTTCCCTTTGATAAGGTGCTTCTAAAATTAAGAGGATGTAACCAATACAGATAAAAAGGTTAGATAAACCTGCTTTCAGACATATTATACTAAGGTATAAAACTATAAAATCAGAGTAGAAAACCATGGATATAAACAAGTGAAACACATAAAATGTGAGATGATGGGAACAGGATAAAGGATGATTTACTTAAGTGTAATATAATCTAAAAAGCTGGAGTTAGCAGTTAGAAAGAAATCAAGAAGAGATTCTAAACAAGTATCACATGATCCCACTTATATGTGGAATCTAATGAGCAAAATAAACTGACAAAATTGATCCAGATTTCCAGAGACATGGAAGTATGCAACAGACTGAGGATCCTCAGAGGGAAGGGGGCAAAGGGGAGAGATCAACCAAAGAACTTATATGCATATATGCATAACCCATGAACACAGACAATAGTGGAGGGTAGAGGCCTGGGAAGGGGATGGGTATGGAGAGGAAGGGTGTTGCGGGGGGGGGGGGGGGGGGCCCACAACATATTTACAATTTTAA
Source organism: Lasiurus cinereus (assembly GCA_011751065.1). Lineage (NCBI taxonomy): Eukaryota > Metazoa > Chordata > Mammalia > Chiroptera > Vespertilionidae > Lasiurus > Lasiurus cinereus. The sequence continues at coordinate 37,126,901 of JAAGEH010000304.1, forward strand.
ATAAAGATAAATTTTTTTAAATGAAAGAGGTCCTAGAGCCAAAGAGGGCAAAGATGAGAAATAAGAGGTGTCTATGAAAGGTCTTGAAAACATTGTAAAGGAATTATTTGGTATAAAATCCCCACTTAAAGGAAATAAATAGAAAAGCAAGTATACTATACTGTTTCTGTACTGCTAATCACATTAAGATGTATCCCTCTCCAAATTAACTTGTAAATTTTTTTAATGACACTACATAAAATAAATATCTTGTGCTGACTTCAGTTTTGCATTTTTAAATCTTTGAACTTTTTTATGAAGTCTCATAGAACAATGTTAACTGCATGACAGCAGCTAAAAAATTATATTTATTTAAATACTGAAACTTTCTATAGATTGGATTTTACTGCATTATGATTTCATGGACAAACAGAATTTAAACTATAAGTGCTTTAAATTTTAGACCACAGTAAAAATCCATTCTGACAAATATAATTATAAGCTAACTATAAAAGATTAAGAATGACAGCAGCTCATTAACAAACTACACTGCATCTGACATAAATATGAAGTGAAAAATTAGAGCCATCTTATATTATAGAATCTTGATTAATTTCAACAAGAACTATGAAATAAAATATCTACTTAATTTATTTCACCCTAAGATTTATTGAAATGAGAAAAAAATTTTCAAGTAAATTATAATTATTAAAACTGAAAAGACACTGGACAAGAAGTCAAACAAGTGAAATCTGTCGTCAGTGTACTTTTTTTATTAACTAGTGGTGCATGCTCAAGCAAGGTACTTGTCCTCTGCATTCAAATTCATTCATCTATGTAACTAGGTGAGTTTAAGTTTTTCTTTAGTGACGCATTTGTATAATTCTAAAATAATGAATATTATTAGTAATAATGCGTATACTAATATTAACTTCCTGAATATATTTTTAATATTTTATTTAATAAAAATGAAAAAATTATTAAAGTATTTATTGCCTATGACAGTTGCACTTTCTCTGAATAATCTGAACTAAATCCCAAAGAGTCATAATAACATTCCTTTCTGTCTCTAGACCCTGTTCTTAACCTTTGTGATCAAGCCTCAAAAATCCTAAGAAAACAGGGATCTTTCACTTAACAAAATGTACAATATTAAAATGCTGCATATAATTTCAAGAGATTCACAGTTTTCTAAAGCTGCATGGGCCAAACTATTCTGTTTTTTGTTTTTTTAGTTTTTTTCCCCATGACGTTTTCTATGTAAATCTGTTTTATACTTTAGACACAACAGAATGTGAGTGTCCAGAGATTACTACCTGAGACTACTAACAAAACTTTAAGAAACACCCAGCCATTGTGGCTCAGTGGTTGAGTGTCAACCCATGCACCAAGAATGCACTGGTTTGATTCCCAGTCAGAGCACAGGCCTAGATTGCAGGCTCAATCCCTGGCCAAAGGAGTGGGGTTTGGGATGCAGGAGGCAGCCTTTGGATGGTGTATTTGTCTCTCATTGATGTTTCTATTTCTCACTCCCTTCCTCTCTCTCTAAAATTCAATTAAAAACTTACTTAAAAAAAAAACACAAAATTTTTAAGAAACTTTAAAAACTGGCAATAGTGGATATTTTGAAAGGTTTTAGAAACTGTTAAATTATACATGCACACAGAGACATGCTAGAACACAAAATATAAAGAAATAGACATACAGTTGAAAATATATTACTTGAGAAGCTCTTGACACAAATCCCAAAGAGATAGTATTCTTAAATTCTTATTTTTTTCAAAGGTTTTAGGCAGTATGATCTCACTAACTTAACTAATAAGGGTAACTCTGTGGGAAACTTCTTTAAAGCTGTCTGATTTATATGAGTTCTAAAGATCAAAACAGTGAGGTAACAAGAATAATTTATCTCATTGAATGTGAAATACCTTTAAGAGCATCATTCTCAGCTATGTTTAGCAATATTTTTATTGATATTTTCTTTTGAGAGAGAGAGAGAGAGAGAGGAAGGGAATAAAGTAGGTGCCAAAACCAGTTTGGCTCAGTGGATAGAGCCTCGGCCTGCAGACTGAAAGGTCACAGGTTCTATTCTGGTCAAGGGCATGTATCCTGGTTGTGGGCACATTCCCTCCCAGTAGGGGGCGTGCAGAAGGCGGCTCATCAATGTCTCTTTCTCATCGATGTTTCTAACTCTCTATCCCTCTCCCTTCCTTTCTGTAAAAAATCAATAAAATATATTAAAAAAAAGAATGAAGTAGAAACATAAGATGACTTACTTTACTGGTTAATGCATTTATTTCCCGTTCAGCTTTATGTAATTTACTGATTAAAACAGTATTTTGTTCATTGCTTGATTGTAGCTCTTTTTCTAAGCGTTCAGCATGTAGTTTAACTGATTGTTTTTCAGCCTTTTATTAAAACAAAGTATTTTAAAATTTGTTAATAACTTTTCACAATTATATCAAAATAAAGTAAGCCCTATTTAAAATATATGTGTAATCCTACTACACAAAATTAATCATAATCTCAACATTAATATGTACCAAAGAAAAAATATTTTTCTCAAAGTAATAGTAGAATTCAAATGAAAGAAGTTTGCTCCAAGAAATATGCAACAAAGACATCTAGGACAAACATATATGAAGAGTTATCAATGAAATAAAACTCACATATTTATCTGATGAATGCACTCACTTGATACATACTTACTCTTATTGCTGACATAATTGGAACAATAGATATGAAAAAGCATATTAGAAATAGAAGAGAAGCCTCATTTATAACAGTAAGAAGTGAGAACTGAAAATCTAAAGTCAATGGAGTTTTTTAGAGAGATATAAGAATTCAAAATCCTTAACTAATTTCTAGCCTTTGGAAGTATGGGCAAGAGCTCAATAGTTCTTGATCTTATCACATAATAAAGATTCTTAATGAAGTCTGAAGTTGTCTAAAAAATTCTGGGTTTATAATACTTTTTAGTTAGGTAAGGAAAACTAAATGCTTTCTTAAAATAGTTTTACTCAAAATAGTTAAAATTAAAATGTTTGGCATTTAAAGGATAAGCTTCAGTTTTTATCTCATTTCTTATATATCTTAAATATAAGGAGTGTATTCAAATAATTCAGAAAAAAACCTACTTTACTCAAAATAATACTCTCTGGGCTCACTAATAGCTAAAAATGTCAAAGAAGAAAGACATGCTTACTGTCATGTACTTATTTTCATTTCACCTGACAAAATTAAATATACGTAGGCTCTTTTGAAGAAGGCACAAATGAACTTCCCATCTTTTTGTCATCATTTAATTTGTCCTGAAAACAATCACTTTAAATCACATCAATGAAAAGTTTCACACATATGGAACCATATTCCATATTTAATTACAACCATCTACTTATTTGTCACTGTATAAATATATTAGGGATGAAAGGATAGAACATAAAACATAAGCAGTCTCATTTTGAATTGTCTCACATCTAAAGACCAATAATACTGGCAACTTCAGTTCAGGACCATTAAATACTATAAAAAGCTTCGTACATACAAATAAAAACATGAATTCTAAACATATCAATATGCACTCCCCTTGTACCAGTTTGCTGGATGGAGCGGGAAAAAATCACTTTTGGATTTGGATCCTAGATTTTAATTACAAGCTAAGTACCATTAATTTCTTTCCAATTCAAGTCATTTCACAACTATCTGATTAAAAAAACACCATACTTTGGACTGCTCAAAATAAATCAAAACAATTAAAATAGTATCTTTACTACATGTTAGGTACTAAGAACTAGGAGAAGTAAGCATATCTGAGAAGATGGTGAAGGGGTCCAGAATATCTTGCCACTGTGGCATTAAAGTTATTTTAAGCTGAAAACACTTGGGAATCAACAGACATTTTTTTAAGTGAGTTTTTTTTCCCCTCAACTCCTCTTATCTGCCTAAAAACAGAGCCTTGGAAAAGAATGTAACTGTTATAAATTCCCTCCCCAGGAGTTTCATAACTAGAGAAGACTCACTCCTATCATGAGAAACAAAAAGTCAGCATCAGGATAAGAAACCCCCTACACAAGACATTTTCACAAAACTGTCATATCTCCCATCTACTTCCCTAAGGGCCCTTTTATCTTTCTGAAGTGCCCTTTCTTCCCTTCTCCATACTTAAGATGTTATATAAGCCCCAAATTCTAACCGCCTCTTTGACACTTTTCTGTGAATCCCCATGTACATACATGAATAAAAGTCCATCTTTTCTCTTACTAATGTCTGTTGCCAGTTTAATTCACAATCATTGAACCTAAGAGAATGAAGAAAAAGTTTTTCTTTCTTAACAACTGAAACCAAGAATTTTTGCTGGAGAGTCCCTCTAGGAGTATCAGCCTAGAGTCTGCCAGCTCTTATTTCTCTCTAATGAATTCAGGAAAACAATTCAGTAAAGCCTTATGCATTAGTAGCCAAGCAAATTTTATTACTCTGGTGAGCTCCCATAGATTATATAAGTATGGTATTTCTGTTTGAACAGGACTTATGAATTTAAGACTTTAAATTCCAGTGTAAGGAAATAACCATCTAGGAAAAAATAGTTTCTCCTGATTTGAGATCACTTTAGTCTCCAAAAACTCAAATAAATTTTTTTGGGGATTTTGCATATTCTATTCTGTGGCCTTATAAGAATTAAATCATTTAAAACAGGTGTCTTGACTCTCAAAGAAGAAATATTCCCTTTATATATGTGGCAGCATATCCAATGCTCATGAATCAACAGCTTTCATCTTTACAAAAAGTATATACTCTCGTGATTCCACAAATGCATCAGCATTATTAAATTGGTGAGCATATATTGATGCTCTAAAAATCAGAGGCTTGTCAATGCACTTTTTAAAAAATATGCCATACTTTTTTTCTACTGGGAAGCAATTAAAACCTTACCTCCAGGGATCTGATTGTAGCCTGCATCTCAGCCAACTGCTGCACCTGAATTCTTTGAACATTTTCTACCTGAGCACCAGAATTTTCTTTTTCAGCCCTTAATTCGGTTACTTCAGCCTGTAACTCTTTTAATTTCTGAACCAAATGGACTTTTTCTCGAGTAAGTTGCTCCACTCGTTTGCTATCTCTTGTGGGATCAAGACTAAGCAGCTGATTATGTAGTTCTTCTTTATCTTTCTCCAGTCTTGCAATCTAATAACAATTTGAAAAAAAAGCACACAACTTTAAATTATTAAATTTTCAGTCATGAACATGCATTTTAAGTCAGTAAATTAAAATTTATAACTGCACAATGTAAAAAAGAAAGCTTAGGTAATAAAATGAAGTAGCAAGGAAAAAACTCTAAAATGTCACATTCTTCATTCTGATTCAGCATGGCTCAAATGTGAGAACAAGTACCTTGTCCTATACTCCCCATGGTGTCTAGCACAGGGCTTCCTCAGTTGCCAAATAAAATTCAAAATTATAAATAATACTATAAAATAATTATTAAAATGTCAAATATTTTAAAAATTAATCAGAACATTGCAGGGGTCTACGCAAGATCAATATGCTGATTACAGCTAAGCTCTTCCTCATGTGACAGTAAAGCTTGGGCTGTCTATACTAATAAGGAACTTAATTCACAAAAAAGCTGCTTGTCTATATAAATAACTACAAATGTGAGTGATTAAAGTTTTTAAATGATAGTTGAGAGTTTATTAAAGCCCTGATTGTAATAACAGTATAGTTCCTAATTCTCAGATTCAAGAAAGAAGTGAAAGTCATTACCCCACAGCATTTAAAAGGTCACTGGGGAACCTGTAGAGCAGAAGCACTAGTGCTCTTCTCATTCATGCCAAGCATCACTTACAGACTCCTACTCCCAACCCCTTGGGGGCCTCCCAATTAGTGGGTTTCAAACTGCTTCCTAAGCTCTGAGAGACATTGGAGGCCTCTCTCCTCTATGAATGAGGAGGAGGCCAAGTAATCATGGTAAAATGCACTTTCATTTTCCTGATCTCCCAAACTATCTGTCCCTCCCACTACCACCACCAAACCTTTGTAGCTAACCAGACTCTTCTTTTTATTCTCCTTTCATATAGATTTTTTCAAATGATTCAACTTAAAGGATTACACTGTTTTTTTAAAAAAGTTAGAAACCACTGCTCTAAATATCACCAGGAATTGTTTTGTAGCCAGGATGAGCTTAGAAGGCTCCCTCTAAGCCAAAAGGATTCAAAGTAATGCTATGTTAGGGAGAGGTGGGGTAGATAAGAGATCAACCAAAGGACTTGTATGAATGCATATAAGTGGAACCAATGGACACAACACACTGGGAGGTTAGGGCATGCATGGGAGTAGGGAGCAATGGGAAGATATGTACACATGTAATACATTAATTAAAAAGAAAGGAAGGAAAGAAGGAAGGAAGGAAGGAAGGAAGGGAGGGAGGGAGGGAGGGAGGGAGGGAGGGAGGGAGGGAGGAAGGAGAGGGAGGGAGGGAGGAAGAAATGCTATGCAACCCAGACAAAAGTGGACCAAGAGACAACTGATTGCTCCCTTGGCTACAGATAAACATAAGAAGTGTGAGACCTACACCCCAGTGCAGAATTTTCTCCTCATCTGTAAAATGAGAGGTTAGACTGGAGGCCCTCTAAAATCCTTTTCAGTTTTAACATGTAATAATTCCAATTACATTTCTGGCATGCTGAATTAACGATGTAAATGGGAAATATAAGTAGAGCTATCTAGCAAATATTCTTTTCCAGAAAATAAAAAATTTTTAGAAGATAGCTGTACAACTCAGAGTCAAGTCCCCAAAAGCCCAACTAATTAGTTTTCTCCTATTTTTCCTCCTACCTTTTACATATAAACATTGTCTCTGGGATTTGGTTTCTGCCATTTCTTTTTCTTTTCAGTTCCTGTGTGACTCTGTGCAAGTCACTTTTTCACTTTGGCCTCAATTAAAATGAAAGGCATGAGATGGATGATCTTTAAGGTACCATTTAGCTTTTGCATAAGGTAACTCATCTAACGCAGGAATCAACGTATAACTCAGATTCAGATAATGGTGCCTTTACTGAGTACTTTAGTGAGTGCTTGAGCTGAGTGTGCTATACATATAATTGCATTTAGTAACAATTTCTCTTATAGTCTGCATATTAGATATGGAGTCAGACAACTAAGGTTCTTGACCAGCATGTTTCCTGCTTTACTGCTTTCTCTAGTAGTTTGGAAAGTCATCTGTATGATAGCTGAAGTGGTAGCTGAAGCTATGGACTGACCTGGCTAATGACAAAGTCAGAATTATTAGACCTCACATTTACAACTCCTAAACCAGAGCTCATTATCAAATCATTCCAACCTGCACTGAACCTCAGTTCCAGGTGAGACTCTTACCGGGGGAAGGGCAGAGTCTGGACTGTTGTGAAAAGGGAGGAGTGCACGGAAATTTAGGGGAGTCGCAAAAGGCAGAGATCTGGAGGCGCGCTCACAAGTGCATGCAGAGAAGACTGAATGCTGATTATGCTGCTGGCTTACTCTAGTGGGAGGAAAACAGAACCTCCCAATTGCGCTGAAATCCAGTTCCCACTGCACTGAACCCCAGTTTCGGGTAAGACCCTGAGGATGCAGACTCATACAGGTACCTAGAGCACACAGAAACTCAGGAGAGCCGGAAAGGCAGAAGTCTGTAGGCGTGCAAGTGTGAGTGCGTGCTGAGAGGGCTACAGAGATTATCGAGGGCCAAGTAGGGCAGGGCTGACAGGAAGCCAAGGCTGTCTGCTCAGCCCTGAGACTCCCCCCCACATCCAAGCTGAACACAGAGGCTTTTGCAATCTTGCAGGTCTTATATCATAAGGCTGACTCCAACACAGATGTTCTCCCACGTAGATACAGCTGATCCTCAAAACCAATTGGCTTAGAGGTCAATTTCCCCCCAGTGATACCAACAACTATCAAGACTTAACTACAACAAAATTGTACACACAGTCCACAAAGGGGTGCACCAAGAGAGTCCACCTCAGGTATCTGGGGAGGTGAAGGTACTGGGCCATATAGGACACCTAGGACACAAAGCTACTCTATCAACTCAAGGAAATATCGAAATTGTGGAGACAGAGAAACAGATCACAAATGAAAGAAATGGAGGAAAACAAATGACTGAATATAGAGTTCAAAACCATTGTTATAAGGTTTTTCAAGAATTTCCTAGAAAAGATGGATAAATTTAGTGAGACCCAAGAGGAAATGAAAAAGGACCAACTAGAAATAAATCATAACCTGACTGAAATAAAAAATATTATAAAGAGACCTAACACCAGACTAGAGGAACACAAGAATCAAGTCAAAGATTTGAAATACAAAGATGCAGAAAACACTCAACTGGAAAAGCAAAAAGAATCCAAAAATGTGAAGATAGTGTAAGGAGCCTCTGGGACAACTTCAAGAGTACCAACATCAGAATTATGGGGGTGCCAGAAGAAGAGAGAGAGCAGGATACTGAAAACCTATTTGAAAAAATAATGACTGAAAACTTACCCCACTTGGTGAAAGAAATAGACTTACAAGTCCAGGAAATGCACAGAACCCCAAACAAAAGAAATCCAAAGAAGACCATACCAAGACACATCATAATTAAAATACAAAGAGCAAAAGACAAAGAGAGAATATTAAAAGCAGCAAGAGAAAAACAGTTAATTGCCTACAAGGGAGCACCCATATGATTGTCCACTGATTTCTCAACAGAAACTATGCAGGCCAGACGGGAGTGGCAAGAAATAGTCAAAGTGATGAATAGCAAGAATCTACCACCAAGATTACTCTACCCAGTAAAGCTATCATTCAGAATTGAAGAGCAGATAAAGAGCTTCACAGATAAGAAAAAACTAAAGGAGTTCATCAGTACCAAACCAGTATTATATGAAATGCTGAAAGGTACTCTTAAGGGGAAGAAAAAGAAACGAGTAAAGATAAAAATTATGCAGAACAAATACATATCAACAAGTGAATCTAAAATCAAGTGAATTAAAAATCTGATAAACAAAATAAATTGGTGAATATAATAAAATCAGGGGCAGATAAAGGGAATGGACTGAAAATTCTCAGGGGGAAAGGTGTAAGGGGCCTGCAGGGAGAGAATGTTACGGGCACGTAGGTTGTTTCTAAATCTTAGCTATTGTAAATTGTGCTGCTATGAACATAGGGGTGCATAAATCCTTTCTGATTGATGTTTCTAGTTTCTTAAGATATATTCTGTTATTGATTTATAGTTTAAATCCATAGTGGCTAATGAACTCACTCTTTCAATTTTTATATATTTGTTGCCTGGCTAGTGTGACTCAGTGGTTCAACCCATGAACCAAGAAGTCATTGGCTCGATTCCCAGTCAGGGCACATGCCCGGGTTGCAGGCTCGATCCCTGGTAGGATGCATGCAAGAGGCAGCCTATCAATGTTACTTTTTCTCTTCCTTCCTCTCTCCAAAAAAATCAATAAAAACATATTTTTTAAAATTGCTGAGGTTTATTTTATAGCACAGAATTATGATCTATCTTGGTATATATTCAGTGACACTTGAAAACAATGTATTTAGGTACTCTTATTGGGTGGAGTGTTCAATAAATATTGACTAGCTTTTAGTTGAGTGATGGTGTTGTTGTATATAGCTTTCCTAATTTTCTAATTGTTCTATCAATTGTTAAGACAGGAGTGTGAAGTCTCCAACAATAATTGTAAATTTGTCTATTTCTTCTTTTAGTTCTATCAGTTGTTACTTCATTTTGCAGCTCTGATTCATACACATTTAGAATTCATTGTCTTCTTGGTGGAATGGCTTTCTGTCATTATATAATGTCTACTTCTGGTATTTTTCTTTGAAGTCTACTTTATCTGTTATTAATATACCCACTCCTGCCTTTTCTAATGTTTGCATGATATATCTTTTACCATCTATTTTCTAAATACTTATTATAAGTTTCTTGGAGATAGCATATATTGGGTTTTTTATTTTTAAAACCAACTCTCTGTCTTTTGATTGGTATATTTAGACAATTTACATTTATTATGACTATTAATATGCTAAGGAATTTTGTTTATTTTGTCCTGTTTTCCTGTGGATTACTTGACCATTTCTTAGGATTCCATTTTTATTTACCTATGATGTTCTAGATATATATTTGTATAGCTTTCTTAGTTGTTGCTGTAGATATTACACTATATATATACTAGAGGCTCAGTGTACAAAATTCTTGTGGGGGATGGGGGAAGTGTCCCTCAGCCCAGCCTGTGCCTTCTCGTAATCCGGGACCCCTTGAGTAGGGTCCTGGAGATCAGGGCCGATTTCCTTCCCTCGGCTGCCAGAAGCTGGCCCCGCTCCCTGCCACTGCTACTGCTTGCCATCTGTGTGGCGCTGTCCCCCATTCTCCACTAGCGGTCACCTCCCTCTGTGGTGACAGGCGTAGCGTACGATCGCTTGGCTGGCCTGGGCCTTCCTCTGCAGAGCGATCATGGGGGGATGCTGGGACTCCCCCAGCCCCCAACCACTTGCATTATACCTGCCTGGGCTGCCTGGTGCCAGTGCATGTGATAGCATGGTTATCCAGGAGATCATCCAGACAGTCATTCTGCTATTCAGTCATTTGGTTGATTTGCATATTACACTTTAATTATTATAGATAACTTATCATGGTCTACTGGGTTTATTTTATCAACTCAAGTGATATATAGAGAACTTTACTTCCATGTTATTCCTTGTTCATAACTGTCTTAATTATTCCTTGTTCATAATATAATTGTCGTATTTCCTCTATACACATTTCAAGCCATATCAAAGTGTTATAATTTTTGTTTCTAAAATTAAACAAAATTTAGAAAATGCACTCAGGAAAAGAAAATCTGTATATACCCAGTTTTGCTTACTGTGTTCTTTTATTCTTCTGGATGTTGTAAGGTTCCTTTTTTTTATTGTTTTCTTTCTGATTAGATAATTTCCCTTTGAAATTCTTTGGACAGGTCTACTGGCAACAGATTCTCTTGGATTTTCCTTATAAAAATGTCATTTAACCTTCATTCCTGAAGGATATTTTTGCTGAATATAGAATTATGAATTGACATTTCTTTTCTTTCAGAACATGATAATGCTGTCACATATCTCTAGTCTCTATGCTTTCCAATGAGAAATGTCTGGGAATTATAAGGTATCATTTTTCTCTTGCTGTTTTCAGTATTTTTTTCCCTATTTATGATAATAAAAGCATAATATGCTAATTAGACCAAAAATACTTCTGGACGAAGCCGTGGTTGCAAGGGAAGCCCGAGTCCTAGGTGCCTGCTGGCGGCTAGAGGGAAGCCTGGATTCCAGGTGCTGGGTCCCAGGTGCCAGAGGGAAGCTGGTGCCAGCAGCCAGGGGAAGGAAAGCCTACTCTTGCATAAATTTCATGCATCATGCCTCTAGTAATGTTTATAAATTGATGTCTCTTACTGTGGATTTTATTGGTTTGATCCCATTTAACATTCACTCACCTTCTTGCGTCTATATGGTGTGTTTACACCAAAGTGGAGGATGGGTTTCAGCCTTTATTTCTTCACTATATTTTTAGCACTGCTCTCTTTCTTTTTTTTCTTTCAAGGACAAAAATCTTAGATCTTTTGTTATAATCCCACAGGTAACTGAAGCTATCCCTACTTTTTTTTTTTTAATCTATTTTTCTTTTTTTAAATCTTTATTGATGAGAATATTACAGATGTTCCCATTTTCCCCCCATTGCTCCCCACACAATTTGGTTTCCATCCAACAACCCCAGTCCTTCGCCACCTAATTATCTGTGTCCATGGGCAATGCATATATACATATAAGTTAGAGTAAATTTCTTCCTGTCCGTCCACCTCCCCCTTCCCTCTGATATTCATCAGTTTATGTTTCTATATCACTGGTCCTATTTTATTTGTCAGTTTATTTTATTCATTAAATTCCACGTATAAGTGAGATCTTATTTATATTTGTCTTTCTCTGATTGGCTTATTAAGCGTAAAATAAAAATCTCCAGTTCCCTCCATGCTATCTCAAAGGGTAATAGATCTTCTTTTTCACAGCTACCTAGTATTCCATTGGGCAAATGTACCACAGCTGTTTTTACGCATTCATCTACTGATGGGCCTTCCTTTTTTCAATCTATTTTGTATAGTTTGTTCAAATTGGGTAATTTCTAATATACTATCTTCAGTTCATTGGTTCTTTCTTCCATTCTGCTATTGAGCTCAGCAACTGAGGTTTTCTTTTAATTTGTTTGTAGTTCATCATGTTTTTCAGTTCTACTAGTGTACCAGTTAATAATGTGGATTTTTTTCAATGGATGAAGTTACACATATGTTAATATATATGTGATTTGATATGTATGCTGTTTTGTTGTATTGACAACAAGCTTCAAAACTTCATATATCAAATTTTCTGAAAGTGTTAACATCATAGATATTTTTATGCTTAAAAATGTCAAATTTCATGCCAAATAAAAGAGCATTTGTGGTAAGTTTTAATTCATTATTTTATTTTGAAGAAAAGTGCTGCTGAAAGTTATATACTTTGGGAAGCTTATGGTGAACATGCTCCATTTCAAGATACTTGTGAACTCTGGTTTAAATGCTTTAAAAGTGATGACTGCAATGTGAAAGACAACGTCCAGGTCAACTGAGAAAGTTTGAAGACCAATTATTACAAGCATTATTGGATGAAGATGCATGTCAAGCTCAAAAACAACTTGCAGAAAGATTAAATGTTGCTCAGCAAACAATTTCCAATCATTTACAAGCAATGGAAAAGATTTTAAAGAAAGGAACATGGATGCCATATTAACTGAACAAAAAACAAACGGAAAACTGAAAAGTCATCAGTAAAATGTTGCTTCAAAAGCATGAAAGAAAGTCTCTTTTGCATCGAATTGTGACTGGTATTGAAAAGTAGATTTATTTGAGAATCCCAAACACACAAAATCACAGGTTGATCCAGGTCAACCATCAACATCAACTGCAAGGCCAAATCGCTTTGGAAAGAAGACAAAAATACTCTGCATATGGTGGGATCAGGAAAGTGTGGTGTAGTATGAGCTTCTAAAACCATGTGAAACCATTATTACTGATCGCTACCGACAACAAATAATTCATTTGAACCATGTTTGATCATAGAACGACCAGAATGGGCCAGAAGACATGGCAAAATACTTTTGCTTCATGATAATGTACCAACACACACTTTAAAACCAGTTAAAGACACGTTAAAAGATCTTTCCTGGGAAGTATTAACCCACCCACTGAATTCACCAGACCTTGCTCCTTCAGATTACCACTTGTTCCAATTGATGGCACACGCACTTTCTGAGCAGCACTTCAAAACAACAAAAAAGTGGAAACATGAGTCTCTGAATGGTTTGCCTCAAAACAAGAAAAGTTCTATTGGGACAATATCCACAAATTACCTGAAAATGGGGGAAATATGTAGCTAGCAATGGACATGACTTTGAATAAAGCACTTTTGATGTTTCTCTTGAAATTAATCATGTTTTATTTTATTACAAAATCTTCATTATTAACTGGTACACCTAATAAAAGCTCCATTTGGTTATTATTTATATTTCTGTATTTATTTGTTTTGGGTGTGCTTTTAATTATACAGAGGCATTTTTACTATGGCTGTTAAAATATTTGTCAGATAATTCTTTTATGTCAGTGGTAGCATCTAGTGATTATCTTATTAAATTAAGTTTGAGATCTTCTAGGTTCTCAGTATGAGAAGTGACTTTTTATTAAATTTTGGACTTCTGAGATATTGTATTAGGAGATTCTGATTCTAATTTAAAGTTTGTTTGACTTGGCTTTTTATATCACTCTGGCAGGGGAAGGATGATGTTGCTGCTCATTACTAACAGATGAAGTTGTAGTCCAGATTCCCCGCTCTATGTCTATGAAACACATAATGGGTGGAAGTGGAAGTTCCAGCTCCTAATTGGACTGACCCACTGATGTGTCCTTAGATGGCAGGGGTATGAATGACTTGTAACTGTTCCCCAGGTGGCCTCCACTGATACCATAGTGGCAGGTGTAGTCACCACTGACACTACAGGGCAGTGGTGGTCCTGATTCTACATTAGGCCTTCTCTAACATAATCTAAGCAGGGAGGGGTCATGGCACCTGACCAATGAAAAAAGAAACTTAGGCTCCTAATGTCATCTCCAACGCCACTCTGGCAGATAAGTGGGAGCCCTTGATATTGCCAAGTGGGGATGAAGTCATGGCTCCCTACCTGGCCTTCTCTGTATCATCTGATTACAGCCTGGGGAAACTGAAAGTCTAGGTGCTCCACTAGTATGGGTGGGCATACATCCAGTTTCACTCCAGTATTTGGCTGGAGTAAAATTGTTATCTAAATTAACTAGGCTACTAGGTTGTTCTTTTCCTAGAAACTTACCTAGAGAGAACAGGCCTGTGTTGAGGGTTTTTTTTTTTTATCATCTGAGCCAAATTGCTGGTTTCTTCAGCATCAAATCAGTGATGTGTGAAATAAAATTAAAAACCAGGAAAACAATCCAGTCAGTTCTTAGATCCCAAGGTCCTTAGCTGGTATGCCTTTTCTCTATCTTCAGCATGTTCTTATGTCTGTTTTATAAATAACGTCTAGTGGTCTTTGTTATACTTACCAAGATAAACAGGGAAAATAAATCTACTTCATCTTCCCAAAAGTAGAAGTCTCCTTGTTGGCTTTTAAGATTTTTCTCTTTATTACTAGTTTTAAGTAATCTGAATATTAAAAGCCTTGGTGTAGTTTTCTATTCATGTGGTTCATTGCGAACCTTGGACATGTGCTATTATCATTTCTTTCCTATACTTCTTCTCTATTTCATCTTGGATAGTTCCTATTGATGTATTTTCAATTTAAATTTAGCTATTATCTTTTCTTCTGCAGGTCTAATCCACTTTTATTGTATTTTCCACTTAGATTGTACTTTTCATCACTAGAAAATTTTTTAAAAAAATCTTTTCTATGTCTCTCATCATGTTCAAGGCTTCCCTTAACTTTTAAAACATATGGAGTATATTTATATGGTTTAATGACTATGCCTAATTCAATAATTTTTAAGATTGTTCCTGTTGACTGATCTTCTTCTTTATTATGAAATACATTTTCATGCTTCTTTGCGTGCCATCATCAAAAAAAGTCTATATTTAGTTTTAGATTCCCAGAAAAACTGAATAGAAAGTGCCGAGAGTTGCTATGTCCCTGCCCCCATATACTTGGCCTCCTACACTATCAACATTTCACACCAGACGGTACATTTGTTACAACTGATGAACCTACACTGTCATCCATAATTTGCATAGGGGCCACGCTTGGTGGTGTATAGTCTGTGAATTTTGACTATGTATATTCGCATATACCTGACATTATAATATCACACTGAATAGATTTACCACCCTAAAATCTTCTGTGCTCCATCTATTTATTTCTCCCTCTTCCCTAATCCCTGGGCAACCACTGATCTTTATTTTTATTAATTTCAGAGAGAAAGAAAGAGGGAGAGATAGAAACATTAATGATGAGAGAGAATCATTGATTGGCTGCCTCCTGCACATCCCCCACTAAGGAGCAAGTCCACAACTTGAGCATGTAACCTGACCAGGACTCAAAATGAGACTTCCTGGTTTATAGGTAGGTGCTCAACCACTGAGCCATGTTGGTCGCTCAACCACTGTTCTTTTAAATGTCATATAGTTGAATGTCATATATTTCAAATCCTATAATAAAGAGCCTTTCCAGATAGATTCTTTCAGTAATTTGCATTTAAGTTTCCTCACGTCTTTTCATGGTTTGATAGTTCAGGTCTTTTGGGTACTGAATAATCTTCCATTCTATGGATATGACACAGTTTATTTATGCAACTACGGAAGGATATCTTGGTTGATTCCAAGTTTTGGGAATTAGGAATAAAGCTGCCAGAAACAGCTGTGTATAGGTTGTTGTGCAGACATAAGTGTTAAAATCTTTTGGGTAAATACGAAGGAGGACAACTGCTGGATTGTATGGTAAGGCTATGTTTAGCTTTGTAAGAAACAGCCAAATTGTGTTCTAAAGTTGCTGTACCAATTTACATTTCCAAAGTCTGTTGCTTCACATCCAAACCAGCATTTGGTATTGTCAGTGTTTTGGATTCAAGCCATTCTAACAAGCATGTATACCGTTGTTTTAAATTGCAATTCCCTAACCACACATGATGTTGAGCATCTATGCTTATTTGTCACTTGTATATCTTCTTTGGTGAAGTGTCTTTTAAAGTCTTTTGCCATTTTTAAATCATTTTGTTTTCTAATTGTTGAGTTTCATAGTTCTTTGTATACTTTGGATAATAGTCCTTTTATAAAATATTAGTGGCCCAGTGCACAAAATTCATGCACATTGAAAGGGAATTAATTAGAGGAAATATTTTAATATTGCTATTTGCCCTTTCTCTATAATAAAAGTGTGAAAGATAAAAGGAAATGAGTATAATGTATATAAAAAATACATAATTTTATTAATAAATAACAAAATGATATAACAATAACAAACTCATGATATAAAAACAGCACTGATGCAAATAATGAATGATAAAGTGATTAAACTTATTCTAATATCTCCCTGTATACAACATTAAGAGTGAAAACACTTACAGAGTGCTTGACTAATTTCCCTCAGGATATTTACAACTTTAACTTTAACGTCACATGCTCTTCGAACTCAAGAGAAAGCAACATATAACTGACCATGTGCAAAAACAGGTTCAGGTAGGAATATTCCTACTCTATCTAGAGTTTATCCTAGTGATTTATTAATAGTCATTGCAAATGCTGGCATCACGAGAAACTGTCGTCAAATTAACTTCAATGGGAGGCCAGTATCAGATGGGGACAAATCAATTCTTGGAATCAGAATCAGATCCTGTTAATACTTCAGCTTCAATAATGTTAGGTAATGATTTATTCTTTTGATAATAAATCTGGCACCATTACAAAGACCCCATTTACTAGTAAGATTTCTCAATAGCATGATGATTGTACCCACTTTCAATTTTAATTTATAATATGACATTCCTGAAAAAGTAATACTATTAAAAAATTCAATGGGAAAATTTTCCTTTTCAGCATCATCTGCTGAGTCAATGGAATCATCACTTAAATAGGTGTGAAAATCTCCATATCCAAAATTTCTTCATTTAATTTTTAAACATGCTCATATTTTTGGACAAAGAATCGCACGTTTACATATATTTTTAATATTATCTATAGATATGCTATATCCAAAGGTGGCTTCAATAATAGACAATTACAAATCATTTCATGGGGAATTTCAATAATATCCATTCCTAAATGAAAACTGCTAACAAGTTTGCCATCTCCAAGTTTTACTAACCCTTCACTATAAGCAGAATCCTCTGATCTCATATTTAAGAGACAACTTTCTGAAACATCCCCAAACATCACAGTACTTTAAACTCATTTGTACTATGTCTGATTGCATAGCATGTGGCACAATACTGAGACATTGTCGAAAATCCTCTCCGAGAAGGAGAACTTTTCCACCAAATACAACATTTGGTGGGACTATGTGGACATAGTCCCACCTTTCTACTGCCACAGTCATAATTTCTCTTAGTAATCTGTCTATGGTGTTTATGGCATGACCGGATGCCATGGTGCATTCATCAATAATAAGAAGTTGGGCCTTTTTAATGGTTTTAGCAACTTCGCTCTTTATATCGAGTCTAGAAATTGAAGTTTCATTTAATGGAATTGGTAATTTATATTGGGAATGAAAGGTTCTTCCACCAAGAAGTAAATTTGCAGCAATTCCTGTAGATGATGTGGGTAAAACCACCACGACCTCTAATATAATGTATTAAAACTTTATAAAGATATGTTTCTCCACTATGATCTGGACCATCCAAGAAAAAGCATTTGGGGTGTATAGTTTGATCTTTGATGGCTGGAGTTATAGTCTGAAAGGCTGTCAACTGTCCATCATTCAGAGAATTGATCAAAACCTCTCCTGTTGTTACTCATACAATTCATCACATGTATTTGCATTCATTAATAAAGGATAGTCTGGAAGTTTGAAATGTGAACATTTCATGCCATGCAATGTGAATACCTCCTGAATTTTGTTAAGGGCATGCATTTTACAGTTCACACAGGTAGCTTCTTTTCAGTGCAATTTCCAACAGAAATCTTCAATAAAATGAGATTTATTCTCATCCCATAATTTGTCTGCAGCAGAAGGACATCCAAACACATATATGTATGTAAAAACAACATTGTAAATTGTTGTTTGGGCATATTAAGGATAACTGCATCATATATCATATCTTTCCAGATAGTATCGTCAAGTAATAATTCTCAGTATTTAGCAGCTTCATGAAATGTATCCTAAGTTACACCTCTTACAGTTTGCAGATCCTCAAAACTTATCGCACCTTTACATGCAGAAGCAAAAGTCTAAGGTAATATTATTCTGGTTCTCTAAATCTCACAGTGAACAGTCTACCTAATATTTTATTCCCACCCTTTCGGCATTTTGTCCACAAAGAATTATTAAACACATAATGCTGTGGAATCTCCCAATAATAATTACGTGCATCAGAGTCTTCTCTATTCAATAAGAACCAAGCCATCAAAGTTATGTCTTTTAGCCCTATCTAGAACTTCAGTAAAATCATCGGCACAATAATACAAATTTTTGATCATTTTCAAATGAATAGCTAATCTTATGATTGCATGATTGAAAGTCCCCAAACAGCCTCAGAAGCGCTCACATACCTGGAGTCAATGAAGTCCTGTACTTCGTCATGATTGATAACATTTTTTTCAGAAATTTGAATATTTGCACAATCATGCCCTTTATAGATGTATTTAAGTAGATACTTGACACTTCTAATTGATGCACAGACTTCAAAATTTATATGACAGTTATATTTGAGGCACAAATATAGGTTATAAGAGACAATCCAAGTGTTAGCGACAATTTTATTTCCAATAGAAATGGTACTACCAGGTCTTCGTTTGTATTTGGGATATCCATCAATATTTCCAATGGTCACATTTTGAAATTCTTTTGGATATCCCTCTGAACATTTTCCATACATGGACTATTTGGATTTTGTATTCCACATGGTCCATGTACCATATTTGATTTTACAATTTGAAAAAGTCGAGGACACTGGTCCTCATCTTGAATTTCTGCCTTAACTATACAGTCAATGTCATCTTCTGAACATAATTTGAACTATCTAGTATCAATAATATGTGAGCATGAAGCAGTCCGTGTTTCTGAAATTCAATGACATGAGTTTTAGCTATTGCTTTGTCAAATAAATGGAATTTACATACATCATTTAAAAGAGCATTCAGCTTAATATTAAAAACTCTGGCTACCAAGTTAGGTCTGTTTTCAACTTTTTGCCAGCATTGTAAATTGTTTGTAATATCTGCCCATTTGGGGCTGTATGTCATGGTTATAAATAAACTGGGCTTGCAATCTTTCATTAAAATTGTCATAGCATCCTGATATCACTGCTGCATATTTCTGGGACTACCCTCAAAAGATGATGGGAGTATTATCATTTTACCAATTGGCACATTGTCATTTTCAGATCTAGATTTGAGATAATGTATCAAAACACTATATTTTTCAACTCTCAGATTGGTTTGCTTTAATGAAATTTATCCAATTGACCTCCATTTTTTAATATGAATCCACAATAAACTATTAATTTTCCTGCATTTAAAATGGGATTGAACGTGTCCCTCACAGAGAGATGAAATCCACAATACTGCATTTGTGTGACTCGTGTCCTTACATTTTGTCTAGTATTATTGTTGAGAACACTGTTGTCTCTGAGTCTTAATGTGGTACCTGCTCCCCAGTATTTTTCAACATGTGGAAAAAGATTAGGATACATCATTGCATCTAATGTAGGAAATAGGATACTGATTTGTTTCATTTTAGTGGCACTTGGATTATTGGGATCTGGTTTACAATAAATGAGCAAGTCCCTTTCAAAAGGAGGTTCTCCATCTTCATTTCTGAACATGACAGCAACCTCAGTTACACAGGGAGAATTATATCTACCTGGGTCACTGTTACGACAGTATTTAATTGCCATAGTTACTTCCATGGGAGCTATATCTTTTGCTGCTGCTTTAGATTGGGCTTCCTTTTCTACCTCATGTAGCATCTTGTACGATTTTGTTAATTCATTTATTTCGTGCATTAGGTTGTGAATGTTGATCATGAGTCTTTCTGAGCAGCCCTAGTTTTCTGGCATTGCTAATCTTTTCCTTGTAGCTTCAGCTGTATCCAAAATATAGAGTTGAGCAAACTTCTGAGAAACACCATCTGAAGGATGTAGAGTTCCAGTACGGTGATAAACTTGTCCTTGTATTATAAAACAGTATGGCCCATATTCTAATGGTGCTGCGATATTTACACCCAAGGAAGCAAAAGCAAAAGAACTATTTATGGATCAAATATTTTCCATGAAATTTTTACTGTCAGAATCTTCATTTGTCATGAATATTTTTAAATATGCCGAGTAATCTGAAAAAATGTATATCATTGGGACAGACTTTCCCTTTGCTACAACATTGAGTAAATTTCCCATCAGATGGTTTTTCATCAGAGAAATTTAATCCTAAGCAAAATTCACATCTAACAGTCATTCCACCACAACTATGTTCGAGAATTGTATCCTCATGTACTCCATTTTTGCCAAGAAGGCAGTTCCTACCAGTATTGCTTGTACTTATTGATGACTGTTCTCTAGGAATATTCTGTCTTCACCACTGCCTTCTTTCAACTTCAAAGGCACGTTCGTCTTTAGACATTTTCTGTCGATGATGCCAGTGTTTTTCGGCTTCAGAGTGACGTTTTTCCAAAGCTGCTCTTCAGATACATTCTGTTGCAGGCATCGCCTTCTTTCAAGATCAGATGCACATTGCTCTTCAGACATTTTCTCTTGACAATGTTGGCATCTTTCTGCTGCAGAGCTACGTTGTATCAACAGTTTTTCTTTGGACATAGTCCCACCTCTCTACTGCCACGGTCCAAGATACAGATGAATGAGAGTCTTAACTGTCAGGCCTTTAAGCTATGTGACCAACGGCTGGTTCTGGCTGATACTGTGGGGGTGGGACTTTCTCCTACATGTTGTAAGTTTCCACAGCTGGGATGTGGAAGCTGGGGCTCCAGAGGGAGCAGTGCCCTCTCAACCGCCAGCTTTCTCACTCTGCTTTGGCAGGGGCTGCCCAGGTCCCTGCAGCTTGGACCCTATTGGCAGTGTGGGGCACTGCACCCTGCCACCTGCCTGGTCCCCCATCTTGACTTGGATCCAGCCAGGGGGCATCAGGCGCTGTCCCATGCCGCCTGCCTGAGTCCGTGATCACTGCTTGGATCCAGCTGGCAGCATAGGGCACTGCCCTCTGCTGACTGCCTGATCCCCCATCTTGGCTTTAATCAGGCCAGTGGCATTGGGTGCTGCCCCATGCTGCTTGCCTGGTCTATCGCAGCTTGGACCCAGGCAGACGTTGTGATCGCAGCTTGGATCCAGCCAGCAGCATAGGGCACTGCCCCCCGCAGTCTGCCCAGTCCCCCATTTTGGCTTGAATACAGCTGACGGCATCAGGCAATGCCCCACGCTGCCTGCCCAATCCCCCATTTTGGCTTGAATCCAGCTGACGGCATCAGACACTGCCCCACGCTGCCTGCCTAGGTCCGCAATCACAGTTTGGATCCAGCCAGCGATGTTGGGCATTGCCCATGCTGCTTGCCCAGTCCCCCATCTTGGCTTGGATCTGGCCGGCAGCATCGGGTACTACCCCACCTGCCCGGGTTGGCAATTGTAGCTTGGACCTGGTGGCAACAGCACTGAGCGCTGCAGCTCACCCCCCCCCACCTACATATGCAAATTTACCTGCCATCTTTGCAGGGTTAATTTGCATAGCATCCCTGATTGGCTGTGGTTGTAGCAGAGGTACGGTCAATATTACTCTTTTGATTGATAAGCTGTCTTTTTCAATTATTTTCTCCCAGTTTATGGCTTCTCATTCTCTTGATAGGGTCTTTCACAGAATGCAACTTCTTAATTTCAATGAAACCTAACATCAATTATTTCTTTCATGGATCACATCTTTGGTGTTTCATCTAAAAGATCATCAACAAACTTAAGCTCATCTAGTTTCTTCCCTATGTTAAATACAGGAGTTTGATAGTTTTACATTTTACATGTAGACCTAAGATCTATTTTGAGTTAATTTTTGTGAAGGGGCTGTGTCCAGATGCATTTTTTTGGCACATACATTTATTCATAACCATTTGTTGTAACGACTGTTTTTCTCCATTCTCAAAGATCAGTACTCCTTCATCAAAGATTAGTTCACTATATTTGTATAAGTGTATTACTAGATTCTTTGGTCTATTCTTTCACTATTTGTCTATTTTTTCATCAAGAGCATACTGTCTTGATTATCATAGCTTTATAGTTTAGTCCCAAAGTCAGGTACTGTCAGTCTTCCAACTTTGTTTTTCTCTAATATTGTACTGGCTACCCTGGGTCTTTTTGCCTCTTTACATAAACTTTAGAATCAGTTTTTTAATATTCACAAAATACTTGCTGAGTTTCTAACTGAGATTAAACTGGATATATAAATTAAATTGAGAACAGAGATCTTGACATTACTGAGTCTTTGTATCTGTGAACATGAAATATCACTCCATTTATTTTGTTCTTTGATTTCATTCATCAGAGTTTTATAGTTGTCTTCAAATTAGTATTGTGCATTTTTAAAATATCTTCTGTATTTATTATGGTAATTGATACTATAATTAATGCTGTCAGGTACAAATAGTAATACCACTTTTTTAAGCCTTTACTATGTGTCAGGCATTACAGTAAACATTTTGCACATGAAGTTTCAAGTTCCCAGATTTTAGTTTTTTAAATCTAGTTTACCTTTTCATATTACTGCTATTCTAAGTTTTTCTCTTTTCCCTATATGTATTTGAATTGAATTTTTCTAAATTAATGATGGAATACAAAAAGATTTTATTTACTTACACTAAGAAGGTAACATTTAATTTACTCATATTTTAATCTATTTTCGAGGCTGCCATATCGTTTCCTTCACTCAGTGGCTTTAAAAGAATTCTACCCATACCGAATAAGAGAACAGAAATAAAGACATATGCCTTTCTCAGGCTCTGAGAATTACCTTGGTCATGAAGGTAGTAAAAGAAAAATAACTGTGACAAATAAAGCCAGAGCAAACAGCGCCTAAAAGTAGAACACTCAGAATGCTAGGAGTGCAGTGAGGGTAGGGGATGCAGACACTGTAATAAGAGATGCCCTCAAAAGATTTAAAGTATCTAAGTACAAATATGACACTGAAAATTCTAGCATGCTAAAGAACAGGATCATATGCTCAAGAAATCTGAGTACATGTAATTTTAAATGATAATAGCTATTATCTGTGGAATGCTTACTATGTGCTTGATACTTGTCTAAATATTTTGTATATATTAATTTATTAAATCTTCACAACATGAGATAGGTTCTGTTGCTAACACCATTTTAAGTTGAGGACATCGATGAATATAGAAGTTAAGTCAGTTCCCAATGTCATACTAAATAAATCATTTAAAATTTTATATCTTAAAAAGCTTAGTTTTTGAGCTATTCCAAACTTCATTCACATTTAAAATAACGTTTCACAAAACCCTTGTAAAATGTTGCCCAAATACGGAATCCAAGATGGCGGCATAGGTAAACACCTACACTGCTGCCTCGCACAACAATTTCAAAACTACAACTAAAAGACAGAACCGACATCATCCAGAACCACAGGAAAGCTGACTGAGTGGAAGTTCTACAACTAGAGGGAAAGAGAGGGGCTCACGGAGACCCAGAGGAGCTGCAAAAAGCTGAGGTATGGAAACGCGCGCGAGGAGAGAACGGGTGCCGGAGTACCTGGCTGGCTTTCTCTGGCGGGAGGGAAACGGAGACTCTCAAAGGCATTGAACCCCTTATCCTACGACACTAAACCCCAGATCCAGCCGAAACTCATACGGGGGGAGTTTGGACTGTGAAAAGGGAGAGGTGCACGGAGATTTAGGGGAGTCGCGAAAGAGCAAAGGCCTGGTGGCATACACGGCACTGCGCGCAGGACAGACTGCTGATTGTGCCGCTGGCTTTCGCAAGTGGGCGGAAGACGGACCCTCCCAACTGTGCCACTTCTAACCACTAAACCCCTGTTTTGGACGAAACCCTGGAGACCTAGACTCGTGTGGTCCTGGTGCGCAGGAGAGCCGGAAAGGCAGCGGTTAGAGGCACTGCGGGCGCGCGCACAAGGACCGCTCCAGCCATTACCCAGTCACGTGAGACTCAGGGGCCGTGGAGGGCGGGGCTGACTGGAAGGCAAGGCGGTCCCTTAAGCCCTGAGACTCCACCCCTCACAAGCTCAACAGAGGCTTCTGCAGCTTTGCATGTCTGGTATCATAAAGCTGAATTAAACACAGAAGTTTCCCCGGCATAGTGAAAATGCCGAGAAAAGGGAAGGGAGTACAAACAAACGAAATGGAGGAAAAAAAACGACTGGATATAGAGTTCAAAACCACGCTTATAAGGTTTTTCAAGAATATGCTAGAAAAGATGGATAAATTTATCAAGTCCCAAGAGGAGATGGAAAAGGTCCAACTAAAGATGAAAAAAGACCAACTAGAAATTAAACATACACTGACTGAAATAAAAACTATTATAGAGAGTCCTAACAGCAGACTAAAGAAAGGCAAGGATCAAGTCAAAAATTTGAAATATAAAGAAGCAGAAAACATTCAACTGGAAAAGCAAGAAGAGAAAAGAATCCAAAAATGTGAACATAATGTAAGGAGCCTCTGGGACAGCTTCAAGCGTACCAACATCAGAATTGTGGGGGTGCCAGAAGAAGAGAGAGAGCAAGATACTGAAAACCTATTTAAAGAAATAATGACTGAAAACTTCCCACATCTGGTAAAAGAAATAGACTTACAAGTCCAGGAAGCACACAGAACCCCAAATAAAAGGAATCCAAAGAGGACCACACCAAGACACATCATAATTAAAATACCAAGAGCAAAAGACAAAGAGAGAATATTAAAAGCAGCAAGAGAAAAACAGTTCATTACCTACAAGGGAGCACCCATAAGACTGTCAGCTGATTTCTCAACAAAAACGATGCAGGCCAGACGGGAGTGGCAAGAAATATTCAACGTGATGAACAGCAAGAACCTACAACCAAGAATAATCTATCCAGCAAAGCTATCATTCAGAATTGAAGGGCAGATAAAGACCTTCACAGAGAAGAAAAAGCTAAAGGAGTTAGTTCATCAACTCCAAACCAGTATTATATGAAATGCTGAAAGGTACTCTTTTTGAAGAGGAAGAAGAAAAAGGTAAAAGACAAAAAATTATGAACAACAAATACATATCTATCAACAAGTGAATCTAAAAATTAAGTGAATTAAAAATTTGATCAACAGAATAAACTGGTGAATATAATAGAATCAGGAGCACAGAAAGGGAGTAGACTGATAATTCTCAGGAGGACAAAAATCATAAAGCATCAAACAGACTGTGAAATTACAGCAGAAAGATTAAAGTTAGGTGAGGTAGATAAGTGATCAATCAAATGACTTATATGCATGCATATAAGCATAACCAATGATCACAGACACTGGGGGGTCGGGGTATGCCTGGGAGGGAGGGGGGGCAATGGGGAGATATGTATAAAAAATTAATAAAAATTAATTTAAAAAAATGTTGCCCAAATCAATCACAGACAATCTGTACTGTCAGGTAGTTCAATTTTAATTTGGGAGACTTTGCCTATTGTGATGTGGCTCAAAGTAATCTGAGAAGGGTGTAAGTCAGAGAACTTGGAGTATTTTAGATAAAGGTACCATCAGAGTCAAAAGCAGCATTCCAGATAGTACTGTAGAACCTACAGTTTTGTAACATTGGTAGCACAAAATTGATATTAGGCTTCTAATTTGGTCCTTATTCTACAATGCCTATGAATCCTTCCATAATCACATAGTATAGATCTATTTATCTCTTAACAATATTATAGCTGTTAGATGACTCCTAATTAGCATGGCAACTTCAAAGCATTGCTTATTTCAAATTTATAAATTACGGCTAGGTGTTGGGTTACCTAATTTCTACTGTTAAGTTGGCTGCTGACTTTCTTTGAGGCTGAACAAGTCACTTGTGCTTCAGTGTCCTCCTTTAAAATAGAGACCCTGGCCTTAGCTGGTTTGGCTTAGTGAATAGAGCATCCACCTGCAAACTGAAGCCTTTTGGGTTCGATTCCAGTGAGGGGCACATGTCCAGGTGCAGGCTCAATCCCAATAGGGGGCATACAGCAGGCAGCCAATCCTCCTGCATGCCCCCTACTCTCTCATCATTGATGTTTCTCTCCCTTCCTCTCTGAAATCAATAAAAATATATTTTAAAATAATGATTAAAAAATAATAAAATGGAAATGCTAAACATTATAACAGAAGTGAGATCATATGTGAACAAAGCATTTAAAGCTATAAATAATTTTTTAGATGCAAACGACTAAATGTTGATAGTTTTCTGGTACTGTGTTATTGATGAACTTGATTCAAAGTTCACACATATCAAAGAAGAGTCGAATTTTCTTACATATCAAAGAATAGTAGAACAGTTTGTTCATGTATGTCAGTTTGATCAAATTAGTTATTGGTAAAGGAAAGTGAGTATATTTTAACTCTTGATTCCCAATAAAGACAATGCAATAAATGTATAATGTAAATGTATTTATACAAGAAATGTTTCACATAACTACAGACGACAAACTACTTTTTTAAATTCAACTAGTATTAGGCTTCTTATTTGAAATAAGAAATTGGTATTTCTCTCTTTCCACCCTGAAAAATAATCTAAAAGCAACATAAAGAATGAGAAACACAAACCCCATTTTTGGAAATAGGAGACAAATCACAAAATGAGTAGAGACAGAGTAGGAGTGTATGCTAAGGAAGCAAGGAGAGGATGCTGCCATTGCCGCTGTCAAAGTACAAAGTACACTTCTTGAAGGTGAAAGGCACACCCTAAGATATAAACCCTTTGTTTATATCAGTGGGAAAAAGTGCATTAACTGACCATCAGAGCTCTCATAGATGTAGTATGGTTCCAAGAAAGAGATGGGGGCATTGCTAAATAAGGAATCACATAGACAAACTATATTTGCAGAGAGAGAAGCCATTCTCTATGTCTATGGAAGAAAAGAGACTATCGCCACTAACTGGGGCAAAATAAATGATACAAAGAATGGAAAAATTTAACAGCCAAAAAAAGAACATTCACACAAAAAAATATTGCTATACAGCAGATGAAAATCATAACAAATTAATTAAACTAATTATGCAATCAACTCTAACTTGAGATTTACAAAAAAAAAATATAATTATAAAATTTTGTTTACTAGAAAGTTAACAACTAAACTAGTATAATTAACCACTCACCTCTGATTCATATTTTATTTTTTCTTCTTCTAAAATACGTGCAAATCCTCCTTTCTGGTGTTCAAACTCTGACTTGAGAAATGTATTTTCATAGCGAAGCTTATTATATTCAGCTCTATATTTTTCAACTTCCTAAATTAAAAGGAGACTGTAATTTATCACAAATTTATGAATGAATTTTGTATCCATTCCAAAAATAACTATTGTAAATATAATTTTAAATTATATTATATTTAGAGTAAATCTAAAAGTAAAAAATAAGCTTAAGAGAAGTATAACTAAATCTTGGAAAAGTTCTGATAACTAGGATGCTACACACAGAATTAGTACATTCCTGAGAAGGCACTAATAAAGACAATTATCATTCAATTAACCTTTTTTAATCACTGATTCTCATAATAATAAAAATGTATAGCATGTCAAAAGTTTTGACCTCTGGACTTAATAATATTTAAGAATGTAACACACCTTTTAATATACAGTTAGGTTAAAATTAATTTTACGATAAAACATAAAATACCTCCTAAAAATCAGACATAATAAATTCAAAGTAGATAAAAGATTATTTGGCTATTTAGTAAAATAACTTAAATTTCAATCAAATATTACAGTGATATAAATTTAACACATCAGTCTGAAGAATATATGAAGCATCAACTCTTCTTACTAACAAGGAACACATGCAATTCCCTAGTACAGTCCAGCTCCTCTTCCTGACACTGAAAGTTGCTGGCATTCTGAATCTCAGTAAGAACTTAAGACAACAGAACAGAAAGATGGAGGAGACATTATTTCAACATATACAAGAAAAGCTATATATCTACCTATATAAAAGCCTAAGCAACTAAACAACCAAATGACCAGTTGCTATAACACACACTGACCACCAGGGGTCAAACAACGCAGAAGCTGACTCCTGGTGGTCAGTGTGTTCCCACAGTGGGAGTGCCACTCAGCTGACTAACGGGTGCCAGACACCAGGCTGACGGTTGGCGAGTGCAGCTTCAGTGGTGTGAGCCTCTCCCATGGACACTCCCCTTGTGCGCCCGATTGAACTGACTGGCACAAGCGTGTGGCTATTGTAGTGAGGCTGGAATGAGCAGGAGCGGCAGGCAGGAGAAGCAGGCAGCATTGGACTGCTGGTTTCAGCCCGATCGCCACAGGCCATGCCAAGGGACCCCACTGGTGCACGAATCCATGCATGAGGCCTCTAGTTAAGTAATAAGGAAGCCTCCTAAAATACTTGGCTCCCTGAAATCTTCAGTTTAAATATTTCTATAACAATTTACAAACAAAGAATATGGTTATTTGTGATTTCATTAGAGACATACTTTGTTTTGGTATTTTTAAATATTCTTTTACGTAACTGGATCACCTACTTAAGTTTAAGTAATTTTGTTTATAACCAAAAATGAAACCTATTCACCATAATGCTGTGATTAGGAGAATATTCAAAAAATGACTTTATCAAGCCAGTAAACCATTTATAACAGCGGTCACCAACCAGTGGTCCATGAGGTCCAAAAGTCTGGCAACTACTGGTTTAAAGAAACCTTTGGAGCACTGGTTGCCAATTGGTGGTCTGTGGGCCACTGGTGATCCATGATGTCCAAAAGGTTGGCAACTGCTGATTTATAAACAGGATCTACAACTGTTTCGAGCAATGGCAACATCACTAGACTATAGCTCCCTAAAGAGGTCCATTTTTAAGGGGATAATATTCATTTATATGTACACCGCTCAATATATTTGTTAAATAAATATCTAGTTTAATATCTAATATACTTAATATTTATCATCATTTCCTATCCCCTTTATTAAACATTTAGTCATATTACCCCAAGGTTTCATTTAAGGAAACTGGTTGCAACCTAAAGGAAAACTGTATCAATTTTTTTTACTTTGCATGAAATGCATTCTTTCATTCAACAAATATTAATTGAGCATCTATTATATACTAGGAACTGCTGTAGGAACTTGAAATATAATAGTGAGTAAGACAGATAAAGTTCCTCTACTCATGCAAGAAGTGGTAAAAAGTAATATAAAAAAATAAGCACAATGAGTGTTATACAACGTATCAAAAGATAGTAAGTACTCGAGAAAATAAAAATATAGAACAGGGTAAATGGGGATCTTAAAGTATTAGGAGTGATGAAATGGCAAGTTGCAATATTAAATGGGGACAGGAAGTAATCAAAGTAGGCCTCATTGAGAAGGTGATGTTAAGTTGACCAAAAGATACCTGGAGAGTGTTCAAGGCAAAAGCAACTGCTACAGCAAAGACTCTGGAATGGCACCATTTCTAGAATGCCAAAGAAACATCAAGAAGGCCAGTGTAGATGGAGAGAAGGAAATCAGAGAAGTAACAGGGTCTGATCCTGTGCAGTCTTAAAGGCCATTATAAGGACTGAGTAAGAAAGGGAGCTATTGCAGGGCTTCTGTGTAGAGAAAAACACTTTTCACCAAGCCTTTCATAGTCTCATGAATATATATGCATAGTTCTTTCTGCATAAATTACTTACTTCATCCAGACTCCTAAAACGCTCTCTCATTGGAGTTTCTAATTCTTGTCGTATTTGGGCTCTGAGCAATTCCAAGTTTTGTGGAGTTAATACCTAATATGCAGAGAAATACAAACAATTCTAAATATGAAAAACAAATATTAAAATCAAGAATTTGCCAAATGTCAAAACCTCTCTCCTCATTATAATAAAATGTAATTCAACGTAATTTTACAATCTACCTAATTTTAGAGCAGTCACTATATAAATAATTTAAGGATCTCAATATCAGGCTCTCAGAGATATCAAGAATTCTATTAACATGAGGTAAAGACAGTCACTGATTATTATCATTGTGATTATTAGAAATAACTATGTTAGCAGCTAAGGTTATCATGTTGTATACAATGGCTGGTAATTTATTTTCTAAAGCAAACAAAATAAAGACATAATAATTTAATATGCCATACAGAATTCTTCAGACTTATTTTCAATCAGAAAAGGCTGATTTTTATGCTGGTTATAAAATACTAACTTAGGGGCCTCCCTGTCACACTCCTTTACAAAATTTATCTTTGAAAAGTAATTAAATATTTAATTCACCATGGTATTCCCAACACCTTGCACCACTGCCTAGCACATAGGAACCATTCAATTATTTCTTGAACAAATAAATATTGGCTGTTAAAAAAAAATCTAGTTTGCTTTTATATTAATTTCTGAAAAAAATAAGAATAGGGGATAAGGACACATATGTAATTCCTTACTCAATAAAGAAAAAATAACTAAGAACAATGTTCAGTTTAATTCATTCATTTACTCATCAATATCCAAATTTCCAAACACTTTACTGAATAAATGCCTACTATACCGAGTGAAGCAAAAATAAGTCATCGTTTTTAGTATGGAAAACCATACAAAAAATCCTATCTAATAAAAATGGGATATGCTAATTGACCATCACGCACTCTCAAAGATGGTAGCACCAATAAGGAAGGAATACACTAATTAATTGCCATGCCCTAAAAGATGGCGATGCCCACAGCCAATGATGGGAATATGCTAATTGACTGTTATGCCCTTAAAGATAGCGGTGCCCATAGCGGTGCCTCCGAAGTCCCGCAGTCCCCTCAGCCTCCCAGGGCAGGCCCAAAGTTCAAGCAAGCCTCGGATAGCAGCTGCCCAGCTGCCCAGGGCTGCACGAGGCTCAGGTAACCCGAACCAGCCAAGACTTGCACTGCTGGCTGTGCCAGCAGCAGAGCTGTGATGGGGATGTCACCTTCCTCTGATCACTGATCACCTCCCGCCCCTAAAGGCTCCCCTATTGTAAGAGAGTGCAGGCCGGGCTGAGGGACCTCCCCCCATCCAGTGCATGAATTTTCATGAACCAGGCCTTTAGTACAATAATAAACCCAGTGTTTTGTGTACTCACAACTGCAAACCTACTTTTGCCCCACCCTATATATAAAACATTCTAATATTAAGTCACTTAAATTTATTACATAGCTCATTGATGTTATGTTTATTTTTAATCTCTTTTGTCTATTTGTTTCATTTTGAGTAGTTTTTGTCATCTCTTCAAGTTTACTGATCTTTTCTTCTATATTGTCTAATCTGCCATTAAGTCCATACAACGTATTTTTCATCTCAATAATTATTTGGTATTTTATTATTTAATCTTTTAATATTTTAGTCTTTTCATATCTTCATTATCTCTACTTAAATAGTCAATCTTTAATCTCACTTTTGAAGATATGGAATTCAATTACAATAACTATTTTAATGTTTTTGTTAATTCTAACATTTGTACCACACCAGGTTTGGTTTTGGCTGCCTTTCTTTTCCTATTTATTGTGGATAGTATTTTCCTGTTTATTCCATGTCTGGTAAATTTCTGTTGGATGCTAGACATTGTAAATTTTACTTTGCTAAGTGCTAGATATATTTGTGTTCTGATATTCTTGAGCTTTGTTCTGGGAGACAATTACTTGGAAACAGTCTCATATTTCTGGTCTTGCTCTTAAGATTTAAGTGTGAGCAAATTAGTGTTTAGTGTAATGCTAATTATTTCCCACTGTGGAGACCCTTCTGAGTACTGTACTAATTTCTCTGAAGTTCTTTAGCCTGGCTTTGGGGAAATGAAATATGCATAGCTTTGTATGAACTCTAGTCATGCCTCTAATCCTTTCAGGTTGCTCTTTTCCAGGCCTTACATATTTCCCTTATATGCATGTGCTGATTATTCTTCTACAGCAGCGGTTCTCAACCTGTGGGTCGCAACCCCTTTGGGGGTCGAATGACCCTTTCACAGGGGTCGCCTAAGACTATTGGAAAACACCTATTTCCCATGGTCTTAGGAACCAACACACCACTCCTCGGTGTAGCAAAATGTAGCAATGTAGTTTACTGTTGTTATACGAAGACTGTTGCCCATGCTACACCACGATTCAATACAAAATTTCATTTATTTGTAATTAGAAATAAATATTTCACAATATATAATTACATATTGTTTTTGTGATTAATCCCTATGCTTTAATTATGTTCAATTTGTAACAATGAAAATATATCCTGCATATCAGATATTTACATTACAGTTCTTAACAGTAGCAAAATTACAGTTATGAAGTAGCAACGGAAATAATTTTATGGTTGGGGGTCACCACCACATGAGGAGCTGTCTTAAAGGGTCACAGCATTAGGAAGGTTGAGAACCACTGTTCTACAGAATGAGCTAAGAGAATTCTTTTGAAGATCTTTATTAGCTTTCTTTCTGTGCCACCCTCCTCTCTGCTACCCTGTCTTGTGACTAGCCATACTACTCTCTAGATATGAGGAAACAAATATTAAAGTCAAGAATTTTAATCAATTAAAATCAATTCCATCTCCTCATGTCAGGGAGTCTAGCAGATTTGCCTGGTATTCCTTCTGTGCCATGATTTGGAAGCTTTTGCAAAATTCACCTTCTTTGATTTGTCTTTCCGGGGTCTTTGTTAGTTTATAATGTCCAGTGTCTTAAAAACAGTTGTTTGAATTTTATCCATTTTTTATTTGTTTCAGGCAGGGAGTATATCTAGTCTTTATTATGCCATAGGTAATTTTTCAAAAATTTTATCAGAAATATATGAAATGACTATCTTTTTAAAAAAAAACTTTTGCTAACATGACACATAATAACAATATAATTGATAGCTAACACAATCTAATCATTTCTACATCAGAGCACTATACCAGTGGTCGGCAAACTGGCTCCTTGGCACCTTTAGTGTGGCTCTTTTACAAAATACCACAGCCTGGGCAAGTCTATTTTGATGAAGTGGCATTAGAAGAAGTTTAAGTTTAAAAAATTTGGCTCTCAAAAGAAATTTCAATCGTTGTACTGTTGATATTTGGCTCTGTTTACTAATGAGTTTGCCAACCAATACACTATACTAACATTTTCTATGAGTTTCTCATTTTTTACAATCATCCTATGAGCCAAGAACTATTATTACTCTCATTCACTACAACTACATGTATCCCAGAAATATTCTTTAAATGAATATTTTTATATCGTTTTTCTTTAAAAGCCAAAGGAATATTAAAGCAACTCAGAAAAGGCACTTTGCAGGTAGACAAGATAATGCATGTGTATTTTAAAAATAATCATCTTTCATAATCTTCATTGAAATACTTCTTGCTGATTTTACTCGAGTTTAGTGAACTTAACTCACAATTTGTACAAATTGCAAACATCCATTAAAGCAAAGCACCGAATTGCTTCAATATATGTATAGATAATGCATAATGTTTCTTTAGCTTATTTTTGCCAGACAAATATCACATAAAAGCCAGGTATGTTTATCTTAAAAAACAGAAACTTTACCAGATAAATTATATTTTTCTGCAAACATTTGAAAAGTTATCATGTGGAAAAATGTCCAAAGATATTTTGTGTAGATCCAAGGAATAGTATAAGAACCAACAGGGAGACTATAGGGAGGGTGATTTCATTGCAATATGATAGAGAAAATGCTTAAAATACTCCAATTGATAAATGGAGCTGGGTTCCTTTAAAAGTTCACTTGGTTCTCTAACACTGAAAGCACTGGAGCAGAGAATGAAGAGCTGTATGTCATAGATGTCCCAACTGTGCTTTGGACAGTATATTAGTTTCCTAGAGCTATGATAACAACAAAGCACAAATTAATTGGTTTAAACAACAGAAATGTATTTTTTCACAGTTCTACACACTGGAAGTCCAAAGGTATCAGCAGGCCACATTCCCTCTGAAAATTGTAGGGTGAATCCCTCCTTGCCCTGTCCAAGCTTCTGGTGGTGTGCTGGCGACCGCTGGCAGCTACAGCACTTCAATCTCTGCTTCTGTCATCACAGGACATTCTTCTCGTGTTCCTGTCTCCCCAACCCATGTATCTATCTGTTTCTGTTCTCCTCTTCGTATAAGGACACCATACTTCAGTATGATCTCATCTTAACTATGTCTGTAAAGACCCTACTTCTAAAATAAGGTCATATTCTGAGGTGATGGGAGTTAGAACTTTAACATATCTTTTTGGGAGACAATTCAACTCATAAACATATATGAAAGAGAACTAAGTAATTATCAAGTCTAAAATGCTGAGACTCCAGATACATATAAAACAAGAAGTTCAACATTACATATGAACAGAACAATTCTGACTCATTCATTTATTGTTTATTTAGGTGATTCATTGAACAAATACTTTCTAGGCACTGTCTTGAGCACTGAAAACACTATGAAAAAAGGTTCCTGCCCTCATGAAACCTGTATTCAAATAGAATAAAATGGCTACCATTTATGTGTATCTACTATGTAGTGAGACATAAGTTATCTCATTAATCCTCACAACAACCTATGTTAGGTAACAACTTTTACCCTCTTTAACACATGAGAAAACTAAGGCAGAGGAACAAACCTATTTGTTTAAGGTCATCATCTTCTTAACAAATTGACCCTTAAAGGTAAAAAACCTTTAGTGATAATATCTGTCTTGAAATCTATATTATTTGGTATTAATATAGCCACTCCAGGCTTCTGAAGTTTACTGTTTTCATGTGCTT
This sequence comes from Lasiurus cinereus, assembly GCA_011751065.1. NCBI lineage: Eukaryota > Metazoa > Chordata > Mammalia > Chiroptera > Vespertilionidae > Lasiurus > Lasiurus cinereus. Next base: position 37,162,037 of record JAAGEH010000304.1, read on the forward strand.
GGTAAAAAGAAGCATAAACAGGTGCTACTCTTAAGAAACAGAGTAGTTCACATTTGCCATGCCTGAAGAACACTTTCAGTATCTTGAATTCAGTGCTCATAAGATTACATTCAGATAGGCCTCTCATTTTTGCAACACAAAGTAATCCACCAATTCTAATAGCTTAAATTACATTTTCCTCCTAGGTTATTTTATTTTTGTTTAAACGTCCTAATTATGCCCAGGAATGAACCAGTAAACACAATGAAGGCTTCATCCTAAGCTTAATGGTTGTTGTTCCCAACAATGGAAGATTTCGAGAAGACACTGAATGACAAATTCCCAACACTACTGTCAAAGGAACCCATTAGATTTTTTTTGATCCAAGATGGCGGCATAGGTAAACACCTATACTGCTGCCTCGCACAACAATTTCAAAACTACAACTAAAAGACAGAACGGACATCATCCAGAACCACAGGAAAGCTGACTGAGTGGAAGTTCTACAGCTAGAGGGGAAGAGAGGGGCTCACAGAAACCCAGAGGAGCTGCAAAAAGCTGAGGTACGGAGCCGCGCGCTGAGAGAGCGGGTGCCGGAGTACCTGGCTGGCTTTCTCTGGCGGGAGGGAAACGGAGACTCCCAACGGCATTGAACCCCTTATCTTACGACACTAAACCCCAGATCCAGCCGAAACTCATACGGGGGGAGTTTGGACTGTGAAAAGGGAGAAGTGCACGGAAATTTAGGGGAGTTGCAAAGGATCGGAGGTCTGGTCGTGCACGGCACCACGCGGAGGACAGATTGCTGATTGTGCCGCTGGCTTTCGCGAGTGGGCGGGAGACAGACCCTCTCAACTGCGCCACTTCTGAGTCCACTGGGCCCCTGTTTTGGGCGAAACCCTGGAGACCTAGACTCGTGTGGTCCTGGTTCGCAGGGGAGCCGGAAAGGCAGCGGTTAGAGGAGCTGCGGGTGCGCGCGCGCACAAGGACCGCTCCAGCCATTACCCAGTCATGTGAGACTCAGGGGCCGTGGAGGGCGGGGCTGACTGGAAGGCAAGGCGGTCCCTTAGGCCCTGAGGCTCCACCCCTCCCAAGCTCAGCAGAGGCTTCTGCAGCTGAATCCAGCACAGAAGTTTCCCCGGCACAGTGAAAATGCCGAGACAAGGGAAGGGATTAAAAGCAAAAGAAATGGAGGAAAAAAAACGACTGGATATAGAGTTCAAAACCACGCTTATAAGGTTTTGCAAGAATATGCTAGAAAAGATGGATAAATTTAGTGAGACCCAAGAGAAGATGATAAATACACTGACTGAAATGAAAACTATTATGCAGAGTACTAACAGCAGACTAGAGAAAGGCAAGGATCAAGTCAAAAATTTGAAATATAAAGAAGCAGAAAACATTCAACTGGAAAAGCAAGAAGAGAAAAGAATCCAAAAATGTGAACATAATGTAAGGAGCCTCTGGGACAGCTTCAAGCGTACCAACATCAGAATTGTGGGGGTGCCAGAAGAAGAGAGAGAGCAAGATACTGAAAACCTATTTAAAGAAATAATGACTGAAAACTTCCCACATCTGGTAAAAGAAATAGACTTACAAGTCGAGGAAGCACACAGAACCCCAAAGAAAAGGAACCCAAAGAGGACCACACCAAGACACATCATAATTAAAATGCCAAGAGCAAAAGAGAAAGAGAGAATATTAAAAGCAGCAAGAGAAAAACAGTTTATTACCTACAAGGGAGCACCCATACGACTGTCAGCTGATTTCTCAACAGAAACAATGCAGGCCAGACGGGAGTGGCAAGAAATATTCAACGTGATGAATAGCAAGGGCCTACAACCAAGAATAATCTATCCAGCAAAGCTATCATTCAGAATTGAAGGGCAGATAAAGACCTTCACAGAGAAGAAAAAGCTAAAGGAGTTCATCAATTCCAAACCAGTATTATATGAAATGCTGAAAGGTACCCTTTTAGAAGAGGAAGAAGAAAAAGGTAAAAGACAAAAAATTATGAACAACAAATACACATCTGTCAACAAGTGAATCTAAAAATTAAGTGAATTAAAAATCTGATCAACAGAATAAACTGGTGAATATAATAGAATCAGGAGCACAGAAAGGGAGTAGACTGATAATTCTCAGGAGGACAAAAATCATAAAGCATCAAACAGACTGTGAAATTATAGCAGAAAGATTAAAGTTAGGTTGAGGTAAATAAGTGATCAATCAAAGGACTTGTATGCATGCTTATAAACATAACCAATGATCACAGACACTGGGGGGTCGGGGTACGCCTGGGAGGGAGGTGGGCAATGGGGAGATATGTATAAAAATTAATAAAAATTAATTTAAAAAAAAGGAACCCATTAATTAGGTGATATGCCATACTAGATGACATGGCTTTTTACTTTATCAACTTACGACTCCAAGATTAATAGTTCCCTATTATGTGTACCAAGCATTAGATAAGCAGAAATACACACTGGTCCTATCAGAGATTCAATGAATGTAGGAAAATACCACTAATAATACCTACTAATTTGAAACATATAGTATGTTTGGTGCTGAAGTCTGCCCTTGCTCTACTTTCTAGGGAAATAAAAAACAGTGTAAAAAAGGAACTAAAGAAACTGTAGTCAGTACTTCAGTACCAACTAGCTTTTGCTTTAGATACTACATTTACCTTACATTACGCACATAAATTATTTGTACATATTGTTTTAACAGTGTCTTTTAAAAAAACTAAAAAAAAAACAACACTATTGTAACTAGCTTAGTTTCAGTTACAATACTTAAAAGAAAATTAGTAGTTGCCCAGCTGTGGTGGCTCAGTGGTTGAGTGTCAACCTATGAACCAGGAGGTCACAGATCAATTCCCAGCCAGAGCACATGCCCAGGTTGCAGGCTCGATTCCCAGTGAGGAGGGGGATGCAGGAGGCAGCAGATCAATGATTCTCTCCCATTTTTGATGTTTCTATCTTTCTCTCCCTCTCCCCTCTTCTCTGAAATCAATTTTTTTTAAAAATTAGTAGCTTGGGCTGGTTCGATTATAGATCAGGGCACATGCCTGGGTTGTGGGCTTGATCCCCAGAGAATTTGCAGGAGGCAACAGATCCAACCAACTGAGCCACACAGGTCAGAACAATAAAAACATATTTTTTTAAAAAAGAAGAGAAAATTAGTAAATCTTTATTTAAAAAACATTTAATTCCGGATTTTTAACCAATTCAAACTGGTCTTGAAATATTATTTAAATCAGAATGAATAAAAGAATACAAATTGATATAAATAACAGTTCCATGGCTAACCCCTACATGGTAGCAAAAATTTAAACCAGTGGTCGGCAAACTGTGGCTCTCAGGCTGCAGTTTGCCACTCTGTTGACTAATGAGTTTGCCGACCACTGATCTAGATTATAAGAAAGAAAATTAAATTATACCACCAAACTACTTCCACAAAATACCTGATAATTTTTATATTAACTCAAATACATTTTGTTACCTGCAACTTTATTTCTTCTAAGTCTTTAGTTTTCTCTAATAATTCCCCTCTTAGTTCTTCAAACAGTAGCTGGAATTTGTCCTGGTTAGTTTGCTTTTCATTTAATAAGTGTTTGAGTTCGTTTTGTGACTTTGTGTACTCATCTTGCAACCTGAATTTAAAAAAATAAAAGAATTCAATTTTAAGTGTATCCTTAGTTTTCTAACTGAATTACTTTTTATGTAACGTTAATCAACACTACAAAAGACCAATATCATATATTCTATTAAAACTGTAATAGTGCCCTGGTTGGGTTGCTCAATGGTTAGAGTATTGGCCTACAGGAAAGGGTCTCAAGTTCGTTCAGAGGGCGCATACCTGGGTTGCAGGCACTATGCCCAGCCCTAGTCAGAGTGTGAATGGGAGGCAACTAATTAGTGTGTCTCTCTCACATTGAGGTTTCTTTCTTTCTCTCTCTCCCTCCTCCCTCCCTTCCATTCTCTCTTTAAAAAAAAAAAAATCAAGGAGAAAAAAAATATCCTCAGATGAGAATTTAAAATAATACTGCAAATACCTTTTCTTTATAGAGTTTCATTTAATTATTAACGCAGTCATTTCTGAAAACAATTTTACTTTGAGGGGGAAAAACAATTTAACCACACAGATACATTTAATTATATATGTCTTAGCTACTTTCAAAACAAGACTTTTATAAATTCATAACACAACTTGATATCATACTTAGTTTTGAATAAGGCAATTCTAAAGCAAAAATTTTACTGTATTAAAGTTTTAAATGCATATACTACAAAAAGCTAAAATTATACTATATGTTCCAGAGCAAACATTCAAAAAGAACATTTTTTAATGGAAGACCCTCGCCTCCATCAAATTTAAGTATTTTACCTGTTGTGTTCAGTTTTCAGAGTCTGATAATTAATTTTATGATGTTCACATCGTACTCTTTCATCAATTAACATTTTTTGTAACACAGGTACAGAATCTGTCAGCCCACTGTCTCCACCAGGAGGATAAATGGTGGGAAGAGTGTTCATATTGGTAGATAAGCTGACAACCATGTAAAAACAAGTATTGGCTTCCTTATTGTCTTTGTTGTTGTTTTTTCCAAGATTATTTTCCACTTCCTTCTTGCTAAGACAGGATTTTGGGAGGCCAAATTATACCTGCACAAATAAATAAATTTAATTAATAATCAGCAAACTCATTCAGGGTTGTATTTTTATCACATTATTCTTCTTATCCTATATAATAGAGATAATATGCTAATTAGACCAAACAGCAGAATGACCATCCAGATGAAGCCATGGTGGTGAGGGCTGAGCCCCTTGCAAAAATTTTGTGCATCAGGCCTTTAGTCATTTCTATAATAAACCTGACTTTCAGATTTTCAACCGTTCAGAAATAAACTTGAATAATATCTTAACAAATTTTCTTCACGTGGACGCAAAGTTTCTGTGACCATTAAAATCACAGCTGCAAGTATTAACATAACTAGTTTAGGTATACTTCTGGATTCAGATGTTTCCTAAAGGTACTGGCTTAAACTCCAAGGGTAGATCCTGGCACAAAATCCATATCCTAACCTAAAATCAGGGAGAAAGCCACTTAAAACTTCTTAAGTGGCTGAGGAGAATCACATCTTCGAAAAGATGGCCTTGAGTATGTAACTGTGAGTGTGATTAATGCTGCAAAGAGTCTTTTGACACAAGATGAACTGCAGATTCAAATGCAGAATCAGTCAACACATAAACACTGATCACCACCTACAACTTATGTACTGTGCTAAGAAGAGAAATCTAAATCACCTCAGTGATCCCCAAAAGCACTGACTCAGGATTATTAAACAACTAAATGTCTGTTTTATGGGAAAGTAAAAAATAATGACAGTGTATTTTTATTATAAATAATTAAAATAAATATTTGAACCAAAATAATTCTGTCCCTTTCAAATTTATTAAAGTTTCTCAAAACTATCCTAAGTAATAAAAGCCTAATATGCTAAGTGTCCGACCATTCATTCGACCATTGGACCAGTCACTATGACGCACACTGACCACCAGGGGGCAGATGATCTGACTAGTAGGTTATCTTGCTGCTGGAGTCTGGCCTATTGGGACTGGGTGAGATGGGCCAAGCATGGCCTGTAGCCCTCCTATGGTCCCTCCTCGGCTCTGATCGGCCCCAATCATGACTGGGAGAGATGAGCCAGACATGTCCTGAAGCCAACCTCTGGTGGTACCTCCCAGCCTCTAAAATATTTCTTCTAATTAATTTCCTTTCAATTTCCATGAATCTGTGCACCAGGCCCCTATATATATATCCTAACAGCACTGCCCACGGTGAGTTTTTTTTTAAAAAAAAAAAAAGGCGGGGGGGGGGACAGGAACTTTACAGACAATAAAAAGGTTAAGGGAATTTATTACTACCAAGTCAGCAATGCAAAAAATGCTAAAGGGACTGCTGTAAAAAGAAGAAAAAAGGGAAGAAGGAACACAGGCACAAAAAAATAAAAATGATTACAAACAAGTACCTATTAATAACAACTTTAAATGTCAATAGCCGAAATACTCCAATCAAAAGACATCTAGTGACTGAATGGATAAGAAAACATGACCCATATATACGCTGTCTACAGGATATCCACCACAGAGCAAGAGACTCACAAAGAATGAAAGTGGAGGGATGGAAAAAAAATCTTTGAGGCAAATGGAAATGAAAAAAAAAGCTTGAGTAGCAATTCTTATATCTGACAAAATAGACCTCAGAGTGAGAGCCATAACAAGAGATAAGGAAGGCCACGTCATAATATTAAAGGGATTGATAAAACAACAGTATATAATTCTGGCAAACATATATGCACCCAATGAAGGAGAACCCAAATACATAAAGAAAAACTTCTCAAAGCTATCAAGGGGGAGATCAACAACAATACAATCATAGTAGAGGACTTTAATACCACACTGACATCACTGGATAAATGCTCTACACACAAAAAAAAAAAAAAATCAGCAAAGAAATAACAATCCTAAATGACTCACTAAATCAAATGGACTTAATTGACATCTTAGAACATTTCACCCTGAAGGTACAGAATATACATTCTTCTCATGTTCACCTGGGACATTTTCAAAGGTAGACCAGATATTGGGTCACAGGCAAAGTCTCTCCAAAATTCAAAAGATTAAAATCATATCAAGCATCTTCTCAGACCATAATGACATAATATTAGAAATCAACTACAATAAAAACAATCAAAAACATTCAAACACCTGTAGGCTGAATAGCATGCTAGTAAACAATGATTAGGTTACCAAAGAGATCAAAGAAGAAATTAAAAACATCTTGGAGACAAATGACAATGAAAACACAACAATCCAAAACATATGGGACACAATGAAAGCAGTCCTGAGAGGGAAGTTCATAGCATTACAGGCCTACCTAAAAAAACAACAAGAAAAACTGATAATAAATTATCTAACTCTACAACTTAAAGAATTAGAAAGAGAGCAACAAGAAAAGCCCAGAGTGAGCAGAAGGAAGGAGACAATAGAGATCAGAGTAGGAAAAAAAAAAAAAAAAACCACAATACTAATGCCAGAGGTCTTAATCCAGCATCTTGAAGGGTTCAGGAATCTGGAGAAGGGGCTGCTGTAAATGATTAAAGAGCCCAGAGATGAAACATAATTTTGGAAGGTATTTTAGGGGACAGAGAAGACTTAGCTAAAGAAACCAAGTTTTCTCTGTCTCAGGACCCCTTGCTCTTTATTAACACAAAATGTCCTAAGGCAAAGTAGATATACACATCAAAGGCCAAGGTTTAGTATACCAAATCCATTGTCAGATAGGGGAAACTGCCTACACCTGTTCAGGTGTTTAGCCAGTAGGAGGCAATAACATGTAGATTAAAATGCCCTCAGCTGTCTGACAGCAAGCAATCATTTATGCATCCTTTTCAAGTTTAGGGAAATACCCTCAGCCATTCCTGATGATTCAGCCCTGCCAACATGCCGGAATTAGCTTCTGGCACAATACAAAAGATCAATGAAACCAAGAGCTGGCTCTTTGAAAGGGTAAACAAGATTGATGAACTTTTAGTCAGGCTCACCAAGAAGACCCAAATACAAAATCGGAAATGAAAGAGGTGAAATAACAACAGACCCCACAGAAATACAAAATGTTGTAAAAAAAAAAATACTATGAACCACTCTACTCCAACAAATTAAACACCCTAGAGGAAATGAACATATTCGTAGAAAAATACAAACTTCCTAAACTAAATCAAGAAGAATAAAAAAATCTTAACAGGTCAAAAACTAAGGAGGAAACTGAAGCAGTTATCAAAAGAATTCTTCCAGCAAACAAAAACCTGGGACCAGATGACTTCACAGAAGAGTTTTACCAAACATTCAAAAAAGAACTAAAATCTGTCTTTCTCAGACTATTCCAAAAACTTCAAAAGGAAGGTACACTTCCAAGCTCTTTCTATGAAGCCATCATTATCTTAATCCCAAAACCAGATAAAAACACCACAAAGAAAGAGAATTACAAGTGATGATAGATACTAAAGTCCTCAACAAAATCCTAGCAAATCAGACCCAACATTACATTAGAAAGAGCATACACCATGACCATGTGGAATTTATTCTGGGGATACGATAATACAATATCTGCAAATCAATAACTGTAATACATCACATGAACAAATTGAGAAACATAATCATATCAATTGATGCAGAAAAGGCATTTGAGAAAATCCAACACCCTTTCCTGATAAGAACTCTCAGTAAATTGGGAATAGAAGGAACATACCTTAACATAATAAAAGCCCTATATGACAAACCTACAGCCAACATCATACTCAATGAGCAAAACTAAAATCAGTTCCCCTACGAACAGGAACAAGACAAAGAAGCCTATTTTCACCACTCCTGTTCAACATAGTACTGGAAGGGCTAACACTTGTGATCAGACAAGAAGAAATAAAAGGCATCCCAATTGGAAAAGAAAAAGTAAAACTGTCCTTATTCGCAGATGACATGATTTTATACATAGAAAACCCCAAGACTCCATCAAAATACTACTAACCCTAATAAATAAATTTGGCAATGTAGCAGGATACAAAATTAACACCCAGAAATCTATGTCCTTTTTATACACCAATAATGAACTCACAAAAAGAGAAATGTACAAAACAATCCCATTTACCATAGTACCAAAAAAAAAAAATTAAAATACCTAGGAATAAATTTAACCAAGGAGATAAAGGACCTATACTCAGAAAATTATAAGATGCTGGAAAAGAGATAGAGGAAGATATAAACAAATAGAAGAATATACCATGTTCATGCGTTGGCAGAATCAATATCATTAAAATGTCCATACTACCCAAAGGAATACATAGCTTCAATGCAATCCCCATTAAAATACAAATGACATATTTCAATACGTTGAACAAACCCTCCAAAAATTCATCTGGAATAACAAAACAAAACAAAAAATATCCCAAGTACCTGAAGCAATCTTGAGAAAGAAGAACAAAATGGAGGGATCACAATAACAGATATCAAACTATACTACAAAGCCACTGTTGTCAAAACTGCCTCGTACTGACACGAGAACAGACATATAAGTCAATGGAACAGAACAGAAAACCCAGAGTTAAACCCAAGCCATTATGCTCAATTAATATTTGACAAAGGAGGCCAGAGCATACAATAGGGTCAAGACAGTCCCTTCAATAGATGATGTGGAGAAAATTGGACAGATACACGCAAAAAAAATGAAAGTAGACCACCAACTTACAATATACACAAAAATAAACTCAAAATGGATAAAGGACTTAAACATACAATAGGAAACCATAAAAAGCCTCAAAGAAGCCATAAGCAGCAAAATAGCAGACATATGTCATAGCAATATATTTACCGATACAGCTTCTAAGGCAATGGAAATTAAGAATAAACAAATGGGACTACATCCAAAAAAAAAAAGCTTCTGCACAGCAAAAGAAGCCATCAACAAAACAACAAGAAAGCCCACTGCATGGGAGAACATTTTTGCCAATGTTATCTCTAATAAGGGTTTAATCTCCAAAATTTATAGGGGACTCATACAACTTAATAAAAATAAGATAAACAATCCAATCAAAAAATAGGCAATGGACCTAAATAGATACTTTTTGAAAAAAGACATAAGGAAGGCCAAGAGTCATAGGAAAATATACTCAAAATCACTATCTGAGAGATGCAAATCAAAACAACAATGAAGTACCATCTCACACGTTTCAGAATGGCTATCATCAACAAATCAACAAATGACAAGTGCTGGAGAGGATGTAGAGAAAAAGGAACCCTCTTGAACTTCTGATGGGAATGCAGACTGGTGCAGCTGCTGTGGAAAAAAATGTTGGCATTTCCTCAAAAAATTGAAAAAGGAACTTCCATTTGACCCAGTAATACCACTTCTAGGGATATATCCCAAGAAAACAGAACCACCAATGAGAAAGGATATATGCACCCCTATGATAGAAGCACAATTTACAATAGCTAAGATTTAGAAACAGCCTAAGTGCTCATCAGCAGATGAGTGGATTAGAAAACTTTGGTACATCTACAGAATGGAATACTAGGCTGCAGTAAAAAAGAAGGAATGCTTACCATTTGCAATAGTATAGATGGAACTAGAGAGCATTATGCTAAGAGAAATAAGCCAGTCAGAAAAATTTAAATATCACGATCTCACTCATTTGTGGAATATAATGAACAACATACAATGATGAACAAAAATAGAACTAGGGTCATAGAAGCATCAAGCAGACTGTCCAACCTAAGAGGGAAGGCGGATGGTGAGGGGGTAAGAGATCAACCAAAGGATTTGTATGCATGCATATGAACATAACCAATGGACACAACAATGTGGAGGCAGCAGGGGAGTGGTTAATAAGGGAAAAGGAGATTTATGTAATTTTTTTTTAATATATTTTATTGATTTTTTACAGGGAGGAAGGGAGAGGGATAGAAAGTCAGAAACATTGACGGGAAAAAGAGAGACATCCATCAGCTGCCTCCTGCACGCCCCCCACTGGAGATGTGCCTACAACCAAGGTACATGCCCCCGACCGGAATCAAACCTGGGACTTTTCAGTCTGCAGGCCGACGCTCTATCCCCTGAGCCAAACCGGTTCCGGCTTATGTAATATTTTAAACAACAAAGAATTTCAATTTTAAAATGTAAAAAAAAAAAAAAAAAGAAAAAAAAAAAAAATGTGAGATAGCTATTTGTATATTAGAAAGAAAAACAAATCTAAAATTTATCTCTCTGCACTGACTCCTGGTCGCTTCTTGAGCACACACTGCTGTTATCCACTTCCATTTTTGCTAATAAGTCATGGCTTTTTCCTGGCTTTTTCCATTCCTCTGCACTTTGCTTTAGTACATTCCTAGTCAGCCTTCAAAACCCAGCTCAGGAATGCATTACTTTCTTCATGAAGAACTTCCAGGCTCTCCCAAACATACAGGTAATTATTCTGTCTTCTATCTTATATTTCAGTATATGTAATACATTCAATGCAACTTCCTCCAAGGCAAGAAACATGTTTTACTCATCTTTATAATCCCAGTGCCTAAAACAAACACAGACATATATTAGTTCAAAAATATTAAATGAATATGTTTACCATTCTAATACTACTTTATACACAACTCATTTTTGTCATTCATATATAGTAACTGAGGATTCCAGACTGTATTGGGCACAATGCTGACCCACCAAAAGATATATATCACTTCTTAGCTTCTGTAGACCATGAATATTATCTCCCATTAATACTCTTAAAAGGAGGATTTTATCCAGGGTAGACCCTAAATACAATCACATGTATCCTTTTAAAAGAGAAGCAGAGAGAATTTTGAGACTGAAGAGGAGGCAATGTGACCAGTAAGGTAGAAATCAGATGGATACGGCCACAAACCAAGGCAAAGATTCTACCTATAGCCTTTGGTGGGAGTGCAGCCCCGGATTTCAGACTTCTGATCTTCAAATTTAGAGAATAAATTTTTGTTATTTTAAGCCATGGGATGTCATAATTTGTTACAGTAGCCATAGGTAACTAATATACTCCCTTTCTGCTCTCTTCAGCCAATTTTTTCATAATGAATTTTACCCAAAAACCAAAATTTCTATCACAAGTTACTATCACGTAAACTATACCTACAAGTCCTTCCTACTATTTCTTTTGACTAATCCCAGCTCTACAGACCTACATATGACATTTTCTTTTGCACAGAAATGTATTTTTTAAACAGTGGTCTGCCCCCCAAAATAACAACTCAAAATATTCTAAAAGCACAGCTGCTGATACTCAGGGGAAAGCTTCCAAAACACATTCCATTATAAAGGATATGCTAGGCCTCTGAACATTTCGAAACAATGCTTTAAATACTACACGCTCATTGTAAATGTTTTCAAAACAACATTGAAGATTTAAACCCAGACATCCTGACCCATGATTAGCCTCCATGACTCTGTCTCCTCAACGGCAGTTACCATGTTTTCAATATTACATTTATATTTGTATTGATGTATCAATATGAGATTGTAAATTCCATGAACACAGGGATTATTTGTGTACTAAAAACCATTATGGGGCGGCATCTTAGGAGGATACTGCACAGACATGCTCTCAGGAATAAGCTGTAATTACAACTGAAATACAGAAAGGCTTCCTGAATAATCAACAGAAAACTCACAGGAAATAATCCAGATAGCCAGGGACCAAAGGTGGAAACCGCATAGAGACTGGTAGGAGGCATCAAAGGGCTGACCAGGCACCCACTGAAGTTCTGGAGAGATATCTTAGGTGTGAGAGGTGCCATTGAGAAATCTGGAAACTAATCCTGAAGCTGGGCTCCTCAGCAGAGAGTACCAAATCTGAGGAGGGTACCTATATACCATCTAACTGTGAAAAGCAGTGGGGTACTGTCTGCCAGGGAATGGCAGCTGAAAGTTAGGGCACCCTCTTGAAGGGCCAAAGCACAAAAATTCCCTGTGGAGCCACCCATCTTGGGCTCTGGTACAGGGAGGGTGAAGTGGACTGGAGCTGTAAGAGCAGAACCCAGGAATGGGAACTCAGGGGATAAAGCTCAGAAGGCAGACACCCCAAGTTTTCTGGGTTGAATCATTCCCTTACATAGGAGAGGAGGACATCTTTCCCACATAGACATCTGCCTTGCCTGCAGGGAAGACAGTCAACACACCCTATTGGAAAACATCTTGAGCTGAAGCCACTTAGGAGATTAAAAGTAACAATTAGCCTCCAGGCAGAAGCAACTGCCCCACTCTATTGAAAAAATTTCTCACCATACCTGAGGACAGTTGCCTGGGGGCAAATCAAGTCAGAATCCTATTAGACTGGAGGCTTTAAGTCTTTGCCTAATCCAATTAGTTAGAAACAGCTTTAACACTCTCCTGCACTAAATAGAGATTGAGTAGTGTAGAGGATCTACAAAATACATAGTCACAAACCCAAACAGACAACCAAAATGAGGAAATAAAGAAACAACCTTGAAATGAAAGAACTAGAAAATTCTACAGAAGAAGATATAAATGAAGCAGACATAAGACATTTATCTAAAACAGAGTTCAGAGTAATGATGGTAAAAATGCTCAACAATATGAAAAAAAGATATAGTAACTATGAAAAAAGAACAGTCTGAGATGAAGAATGACATAACACAAATAAAGAACACATTGGAAGGAATACACAGCATATAAAGGGAAACAGGGGACTGAATCAGTGAATTAGAAGACAGAGTTGAAAATATCACTCAAAGAACCAAAAAGAAAAACAATTAAAAAACATGAGGATGGGTTAAGGGAGCTATGGGACAATGCGAAACTAACAATATTAGAATAGCAAGTGTGCCAGAAGAGACAGAAAAGGAGAAAGGAATTGAGAAGGTGTTTGAATAAATAATGATAGAAAACTTCCCTAACCTGGTAAAGGAAAAAGTCACACAAGTTCAAGAGGCACAGAGAACCTCAAATAAGAAAAACCCAAACAGACCCACGCCCAGACACATCATAATTAAAATGCCAAAAATTAAAGACAAAGAGAGAATCTTAAAGGCAGCAAGAGAAAGAAAACCAATACCTACAAAGAAATTCCCATAAGGCTAACACCTGATTTCTCATCTGAATCTCTACAGGCAGGAAGTACTCAAGATGATGGAAAGCAAGGATCAGAGACCAAGATTACTATATGCAGCACGGCTATCATTCAAAATACATGATCAGGTAAAGAGTTTCCTAGAAAAAAAAAAGGGGGGGGGGAGGTAAGAAGTTCATTACCACTAAACTAGCACTACAAGAAATGCTAAAGGGAATTCTGTAAAGAATTGCTGAGAAGAAGAAACAGAGAGAGAAACCTAACCATACAGAATTTAAATAGCTATAAATAAATACCTCTCAATAATAACTCTAAATGTAAATGGATTAAATGCTCCAATCAAAAAGTGTAAGGTAGCTGAATGGATACAAAAACATGACCCAACCATATGCTGTCTAGAAGAGATGCACCTCAAAACAAAAGACACACACAGGATGACAGTGAAAGGATGGAAAAAATTTTCCACACAAATGGAAAAGAAAAAAAAGCTGGAATACCAATACTCATATCTGACAAAATAGACTTTAAAATGAAGGCCATCACAAGATACAACAAAGGTCACTACATAACACTAAAGGGATTGATCCAACAAGAGAATATAACCCTGGTAAATATTTATGCACCGAATACAGGTGCACCTATATATATATAAAAACTTCTAGAGGATTTTAATGGAGAGACTGACAATAATTCAGTCATAGTAGGGGACTTTAACTCCCCTCTGACTTCCCTGGACAAATCTTCCAGACAAAAAATTAACAAGGAATCAGAGACTCCAAAGGATACACTGGATCGGATGGATGTGGTAGACATTTATGGAACACTGGAGGCCTGGTGCACAGATTCGTTCACCAGTGGGGTCCCTTGAACTGGCCTACAGGACTGGGCCGAAACCTGTTCTCCGATATCCACTGAGGGGTCCCAGATTTCTAGAGGATGCAGGCCAGGCTGAAGGACCCCACCAGTGCACAATCGGGGCTGGGGAGAGACATGGTAAATTGGTCAGCCAGGAAGGGACCGAGGGAGGGCTCCAGACGTGTCTGATAGGCCGGACCACAGCAGCAAGCCAACTTACTGGTTGGAGCTTCTGCCTCCTGGCGGTCAGTGCATGTCATAGAGAGCAGTTGAGTGGCCTTAGCATATCATTAGCATATTATACTTTGGTTGAGTGGCTGACCAAACAACCAGACACTTAGCATATTAGGCTTTTATTATATAGGATTTCACCCCAACACAGCAGAATATACATTCTTCTGAAGTGCAAATGGATCATTCACAAAAGTATGGAGTTTACTCAAAAAATTAAAAATGAACTTTCATTTGACCAAGCAATACCACTTCTAGAACTATATCCTAAGAAATCAAAAACACCAATCAGAAAGGATATATGCACCCCTATGTTCATAGCAGCACAATATACAATGGCTAAGATTTGGAAACAAGCCTAAGTGCCCATCAGCAGATGAGTGGATTAGAAAACTGTGGTACATCTACACAATGAAATACTATGCTGCAGTAAAAAAGAAAGAAGCCTTACCATTTGCAACAGTATAGATGAACCTAGCGAGCATCATGCTAAGCGAAATAAGCCAGTTGGAGAAAGATGAGTATCATATGATCTCACTCATTTGTGGAATAAAATGAACAATATAAACTGATTATTAAAAATAGAGCCAGTGCCGGGGGGTTAGGGGGGGAGGGGGAGGAAATACTAGAATAGAAGTAATCCTGTTATTTGCAGATTTTTAATATTTCCTATAACTTTTATGATATTATACTATGTTAGTACAGTTTTGGTAATATTATTATACTTAAAATCCTTCTATTTTTGAAATGAAGGTTAACTACTAATATTTTAACAACATATTCCAGAAACTGTATTTTAAATAAATCCTGACTTATATTTATTACCATGAGATTTGTGTCTTAGTCTGAAAAGTTAAACTTTAAATTTAAGTTAAATTTGATAAAAATCACCCGATTTATTTGCAGATTAATTAATTATTAATTAATTTTGGTTAATCATCACTAGATATTTTTCTCACTGATTTCTAGAGAAAGTGGAAGGAAGGGAGATGGACACATTCATAAAACAGACACCACAGATTGGTTGCCTCCTGATCAGGCCCTAGGGCCCATGATAGAAACTACAACTCAGGTACATGTCCTTGAATAGAATCAAAACCGAGACGTTTCAGTCCTTGGGTTAATACTGTAACCTATGAGCCACAGAGGCCAGGGCTCACTTGATATGTTTATTGAAGTTAACATAGCATTCTTTTTTTCATCTCTGATAATCTGCCAAAAAGAAAGTATAAAATTTTCAGAGCCTGAAGAGGAAGAGAAATACAATTCATCCTCAGGGTTAATTTTAAAACCATATATTTTTTTTTCAGTAATAAATATTTATTGAGGGTCTACTATGCCATATTTACTGAATGGTCCACTTATACTAGGAGGGCTTTGAAGCAGATACAGAAATACACAGACCACATCAAGCAGACTTCAGAGCAAGGAAGAGTCTGCCCATATTGAGAGTATTATGAACATATTCTCTCTTGGGTACAGGAACTCAAGGAGTTCACAGTGGTCAGTGAAACATACATATAAACCAGCAATTGCTGACTGAACAAGAATAAAAGGACTATTCATGAAACATACTTCAAAATATTTTGACCATGTGGATATACTACTTAATTCAAAATGATAAATGAATCCAGAACGTTTTAAAACTAAAAGGCATTGTAATATGTTTATAACTAATAAGGGCAGAGAGGAAAATTTCTGCTAGAGAAGTTGTCAGGGAAGACTTCACAAAGAAGACAATTCAACAAAAGGGATGGAGGGAAGCAGCATTAAATACAAAGGCATGGAAATAAAAGAACATTGCGGGTAGGGGGTGGGGTGGAGGTAGCAGATCAGTCTATAGAGGTAGGGAAGGGTCTTTAAGGCAATGTGTAGAATACTGGAGTGTATCCTGGGGTCTAGGAGAACCAATGAAAGGTTTTAAGTATGAGGGTGAATTTGTATCTCAGAAAAATAACTTAGGTTATCCAAAGTGAGGAGAATAGATTGGGGAGGCGAAAGGGAAGTGGGTAAAAGAGAAAGAGAAAAGAAGACCAAAAGTATAGTGGTACATCTACAACAGAATATTACGGGCTGTAAAAAAGAAGGCATTCTTACCATTTGCAACAGCATGGAGGGAACTAGAGAGCATTTTGCTAAGCGAAATAAGCCAGTCAGAGAAAGATAAATATCACATGATCTCACTCATTTGTGGAATATAATGAAAAACATACACTGATGAACAAAAATAGAACCAGAGTCATAGAAGCATCAAACAAACTGTCCAACCTCTGATGGACAATGGGAGTTGAGGGGGTAAGAGATCAAGGAAAGGATTTGTATGCATACAAGTCAGTAGGAGGGTAAGGGCATGTGCTGGGGAGAGGTCAATGGGGAAAAAAGGAGACTCAGGTAATACTTCAAACAATAAAGAATTTAAAATTTAAAAAAAAAGTAGAGATTAAAAGTCCAGGAAAGTAATGATGAAGGCCTGAATTAAAATAGGGGCAGCAGGTAGTCAACACGGAACAGTCCTGAAATGAATTTGGAGGCTGAAGTAACAGGAGTTATTAAATATTCCTCAAAAAAAAAAAAGATAGAAACTATTATAATGTCATCACTAGTTAAAAGACCAATCTGGAAACTGGAAATCAGGACAGTTTTTAAAAAGTAAAATAGAATCCAGAAGAAAGGCTGTTCCAAAGATTACTGTTCCTTCAAGCACTAATCCTCCATATAAATAAAGACTCAAAGCATAGGAACTTTGCAAAAGCATCTTGGTAAATACAAATAGTATTAACATAAAATGCTCTAAATATCTACCTTTCTCCACAGGAATTTTATCAGCAAAGAGTAAACACTAAAGCTGGTTTTGTCGAGAACAAAGACATAAAATAAGTATTTTGTTCCTTAGATGTCCCGATAAGGAAGCAGTTCTCAACCTGTGGGTCGCGACCCCTTTGGGGATGAACGACCCTTTCACAGGGGTCGCCTAAGACCATCGGAAAATGCAGATATTTACATCACGGTGCATAACAGTAGCAAAATTTCATGGTTGGGGGTCACCACCACATGAAGAACTGTATGCAAGGGTCGCGGCCTTAGGAAGGTTGAGAACCACTGCTCTAAGGGGAATAAAGACATAAAATAAGTATTTTGTTCCTTTTACTCCTCCCTCATTCTTTCCTTCAAACAATCATTTCTATAGCACACAGTCAAGAAATTTGTGGTTGGAAAGCATGTTTTAGCAAAAATATGAGGCCCCAAGAAATGAGCTACTTTATTTTTTCCTTTAATGCAAGAAATACATAATATACCTTAAGATAACTGCAAAATACAACAAATCTGAAACAAAAAAAATGGACTTAAAAAACACAAGAAAATTTAAAAATTAGTGTTGCACATGTTTACATTGAAATTCTTTTTATAGGTTACAATGACACCTTGTGGTAAGACTTTTCAAAGTATATGTTATCTTGGAAAATACTTTTTAAATTTTCTTACTGATTTTTAGAGAAAGAGGAAGGGAGAGAAACATTGATTTGTTTTTCCACTTATGTGGTTGATTCTTATATGTGCCCTGAATATTTTTACAGAAGAGATATAGTAAAACTGGTTTAGCTACTAGGAAAGAACAAAACCACAGTGTTGAGATGGTATGAACATATACAACGATCTAGTTGGAAAACTAAAGGGAAAAAAAAAGTCACACTTTAAAATATGACAACAATATTAGACAGGCAAAAGCACTTTACTAACTGTAAATATAAAGTACACTATTCCCTTCACTTGAGCAAAAATTGTAAATATTATTACATGATGTAAAAAGAAGCTACTTTTGTCATCTGGAGCAAAATTTATAATGCTGGCAATCCCTTTACATGAGAATACTGATGTTTACTTCTTACCAATTAAACAAACGGATAATGCTGATATCCCCTACTTTTCAAACTCTTGCTTTATACCGCTTTGCTTTTAAGAAAGACCTACATTGGTACGTGTTTTCTCTAATGGAAAGAAATCCTAAGAGGATTTTCACTTTTACAAAAAAAGGCAAAAAGTGAAAGTTTCAGCATTTGTTTTGCAGCGAGGTAAACAGTTATAGAGGCAGTGAGAATGGCACTGCCAAGCCTCTTCACAAGGAACTACACTCAGCATCTCAGCATCAAGCTGCCAGAGTTTTGAATGTCTGTGAACATCTGTGCTTTATTTGGATTTATTTTGTGCATCCCTTAGCAAGATGTGTCCTAAGGTGATTGATTGCTTCTTCCCTTTCTACCATTTCAGCTTATAAAAGGTTACACAGAAATGCTCTATTTTAGGATGGGGGGAAACCTATATACCACTTAAATATTTCAAACTTGATTAATCTAATAATTAAGAGAATAATTTATAATTACCTTTCACTGGTAATTTCCTATGTTGCCAAATTATATTAAACATCAGTAAATATACAGAAAAGTTAATGATGGAGTTTACAATCAGCTTATGAATCTCTCTGAAAGAATCTCTCTTAGCATCTACAACACCATGATCACCTCCTATCTCACTGACTTTTCTCACATCCCGTATTTACTCCCTTTCTCCCTCACCATGAGAAATCTTTGGTGTGCTGCTCCATCTCTGTAAGAGAAGTCAATTTGCCTCTCTCACAGTTTCATTTATGACATCTGAATGACACTCAAATTTACACCCACGTTCCTAACCTCTCTCCCAGCTCATAACTCCCACTCTACTTACATGTCTCACCTACAAAGGAAGCTCAACGTAACAAGAATTAACCTAATTAGGATTGGAAACCAAGATGGCGGCATAGGTGAACACCTAAACTGCAGCCTCACACAACAATTTCAAAACTACAACTAGCCGAGACAGGTTTGGCTCAGTGGATAGAGCGTCGGCCTGCGGACTGAAAGGTCCCGGGTTCGATTCCGATCGGGGGCATGTACCTTGCTTGCGGGCACATCTCCAGTGTGGGGTGTGCAGGAGGCGGCTGATCGATGTCTCTCTCTCATGGATGTTTCTGACTTTCTATTCCTCTCCCTTTCTGTCTGTGAAAAATCAATAAAATATATTTTTTTAAAAAAACTACAACTGAAAGACAGAACAGACACCATCAAGAACCACAGGAAAGCTGGCTGAGTGGAAATTCTACAACTAGAAGCAAAGAGAGGGACTCACGAAGACTCAGAGGAGCTGCAAAAAGCTGAGGTACAGAGACACGCTCGTGGAGAGGATGGGCGGAAGAGGGGCTGGCTGGCTTCCTCTAGTGCAGTGGTTCTCAACCTGTGGGTTGCGACCCCTTTGGGGGTCGAATGACCCTTTCACAGGGGTCGCCTAAGACCAGTGGAAAACACCTATTTCCCATGGTCTTAGGAACCAACACACCGCTCCTCGGTGTAGCAAAATGTAGCAATGTAGTTTACTGTTGTCATATGAAGACTGTTACCCATGCTACACCACGATTCAAGACAAAATTTCATTTATTTGTAATTAGAAATAAATATTTCACAATATATAATTACATATTGTTTTTGTGATTAATCACTATGCTTTAATTTTGTTCAATTTGTAACAATGAAAATACATCCTGCATATCAGATATTTACATTACAGTTCATAACAGTAGCAAAATTACAGTTATGAAGTAGCAATGGAAATAATTTTATGGTTGGGGGTCACCACCACATGAGGAGCTGTCTTAAAGGGTAGAGGCATTAGGAAGGTTGAGAACCACTGCTCTAGTGGGAGATGTAAAATCCCAACAGCACTTAACCCCACTTCTGACTGCACTGAACCCCAGTTCAGGATGAGACTCATACAGGAGACTCTGGACTATTGTAAAAAGGAGTGCAGGGAAACTTAGGGGAGCTGCAAAAGACAGAGGTCTGGGGGCGTGAAAGTACGCACACAGAGCACTTACTGCTGACTGTACAGCTGGCTTCTCTAGTGGGAGGAAAACAGAACTCCCCAACAGAACTGAAATCCAGGTCTGACTGCACTGAAGCCCAGTTTCAGGCGAACCCTGGGGACTCAGACTCATATGAGTCCCTAGAGTGCACGGAAACTCAGGGGAGCCGGAAAGGCAGAGGTCTGGAGACTCGCACAAGCACTCAAAAGACAGAGATCTGGAGGCAAGCTCGCATACACACAGAGAGGGCTGCTGCAATTACCCAGAGGCACTGAGACTTAGGAGCTGCCCTGTAAGGTAGGGTTGACGGGAAGCCAAGGCTCTCTGCTCAGTCCTGAGACTCCACCACATCCAAGTCCAGCACAGAGACTGTTGCAATCATGCAAGTCTTAAGGCTGAGTCCAACACAGAAGTTCTCCAAGCACAGACACAGCTGATCCTAACAACCAATTGGCTTGGAGGTTAATTCCCCCCAGTGATACCAACAGCAATCAAGAATAAACTTCAACAAGACTGTACACACCAAGAGTGTACACCTCAGGTAACTGGGGAGGCAGAGCTATTGGGCCACATAGGACATCTAGCACACAAAGCTACTCTGCCAACTCAGGGAAGCAACAAAATATGCAGAGACAAAGGAACAGATCACAAAAAGAAATGGAGGAAAACAAACGACTGGATATAGAGTTCACAACCACGGTTATAAGGTTTTTTAAGAATTTCCTAGAAAAAAGTGGATAAATTTACCAAAACCCAAGAGGAGATGAGAAAGGACCAACTAGAAATTAAACATACACTGACTGAAATAAAAAATACGATACAGAAACCTAACAGCAGACTAGAGGAATGTAAGAATCAAGTTAAAGATATAAAATACAAAGAAACAGAAAACACTCAACTGGAAAAGCAAAAAAAAATAATAATCCAAAAATATGAAGATAGTGTAAGAAGCCTCTGGGACAACTTCAAGTGCACCACCATCATAATTATGGGGATGCCAAAAGAATACAGCAAGATACTGAAAACCTATTTAAAGAAATAATGACTGAAAACTTCCCCCCACCTGGTGAAAGAAATAGACTTACTAGTCCAGGAAGTGCACAGAATCCCAAACAAAAGAAATCCAAAGAGGACTACACCAAGACACATCATCATTAAAATACCAAGAGCAAAAGACAAAGAGAGAATATTAAAAGCAGCAAGAGAAAAACAGTTCATTACCTACAAGAGAGCACCCATTCGATTGTCAGCTGATTTCTCAACAGAAACTATACAGGCCAGACGGGAGTGGCAAGAAATATTCAAAGTGATGAATAGCAAGAACCTACAACCAAGGTTACTCTACCCAGGAAAGCTATCATTCAGAATTGAAGGGCAGATAAAGAGCTTCACAGATAAGAAAAAACTAAAGGAGTTCATCAGCACCAAAACAGTATTATAAGAAATGCTGAAAGGTATTCTTTAAGAGGAGGAAGAAGAAAAAGATAAAGATAAAAATTATGAACAACAAATACATATCTATCAACAAGTGAATCTAAAAATCAAATGAATAAAAAGATCTGATGAACAGAATAAACTGATGAATATAATAGAATCAGGGGCATAGAAAGGGAGTGGACTGATACTTCTCAGGGAGAAAGGGGTGAGAGGGGGTGCAGGGAGAAACTGGACAAAAATCATACACCTATGGATGAGGACAATAAGGGGGAGGTAAGGGTAGAGGCTGGGATGGGAGCCAGGTGGAGGGAAGCTATGGGGGCAAAAATCTGAACAATAAAGATTAGGAAAAAGAAGCTGGGTGCACAACATTTATGCATGGGGGAGGGGTGGATCACTCAGCCCAGCCTGCATCCTCTTGCAATCTGGGATCCCTGGGACCCCTTGGGGGATGTCAGGCCTAAACCAGCAGTTGTACATCCCTCTCGCAATCCGGGATGCTGCATGCACCAGTGACCATACTTTTTATACAGGTGAACGGTATCTTGCCCTGATTATAAAAAGTCATACATAATATGATCCTTCTCAGGCAGTAGTACCATTTTCCCCATCTTATGGGTGGAAAACTGAAGCAGAGAGAAGTTAAGTAACTGGCTTTATCACACAGTTATAAGTGTCACAGTCATGGCTGATCACAATCAGTCATTCCACTGGCTGTTCTGCTGATCAATCTATTTGCATATTAGAATATTATATAGGATTCTATCATAACTGTTGTTTCCCTTTCTAGTGTTTTATAACTGTGTAAACTATCTTTCCAAACTATGAGTTCCTCAAAGGGAAAACTACAATCTTGTTTTACAATCCTCACCTGAGGTTATTTCTTCCACTGATTTTGAGAGAACAAAAGGAAGGAAAGGAAGGGGGCGGGGGAGAATCGATGTGAGAGAGACATATTGACTGGTTGCCTCCAACCAAGGTATGCACTCTTGACAGGGAATTGAACCTGTAACCCTCCAGAGTGCAGGCAAAGCACTAACCACTGATCCACCAGCCAGTATCAATCTTAGATTTATTTTAGTCATTTCCATAGCTCTAATTCAAGTTTTTTTTTAAGATATATTTTATTGATTTTTCACAGAGGGGAAGGGAAAGGAATAGAAAGCCAGAAACATCGATGAGAGGGAGACATCGATCAGCCACCTCCTGCACGCCCCCCACTGGGGATGTGCCCACAACCAATGTACATGCCCTTGACCGGAATGGAACCTGGGACCTTTCAGTCCCCAGGCCGACGCTCTATGCACTGAGCCAAACCGGTTTCAGCAAATTCAAGTAAGTTTAATGACAGAAAACTGATCCAAGAAATTCCTGTGATATGAATCCTATTTTCCCATAGGCTTACAAATGTAATTTCAAAGAAAGCTTGGAAAGGATATCACCAAAAAGTTTGCTAATCAACTGGGCATGCCTTATAATAGTTATCTATCAGATATTTCTGTCTCAAAAATATTCTGGGATAGTTTGGTCATCAAAAGTCTTAAAATATATCCTTTGACTTAGCAATTCCACATGTAAGAAGAAATCCTAAGAAATTATTCACAGATATGCAAAACATGTATTTTCAGGGACCTTCGTCATTTACTATTCAAGCAAATATTACTGAGTTCATCCCAATGGCCAGGTAGAAGACAGAATTAGATCCCTGTCTTCATAGTGCTTACATTATAGTGCAGTTAATATGGAAAAAGCTACCAAAAAAAGCATGTTTGCTCTGGCCAGTGTGGTTCAGTGGTTGTCCCATAATGGAAAAGTTGCAGGTTCAAGTTCCACACAGGACACATAAAGGAGAAAATCAACCAATTATTTCTCTCACATCAATGTTTCTCTCTCTCTCTCTCTCTCTCTCTCTCTCTCTCTCTCTCTCTTTCTCTCTCTCTCTCTGCAACCCTCCCCCTTCATGCTCTCCTATAATGCCACATATCTGCCTATATCAATGTATTAACTTCACCATATTATAATGAGCTATTTGTATGCCAATTTCGTTCACTAGCCTAATACCTCCTTGAAATCAGAAATTACATTTTAGTCATCTTTATACCCCCAAAACCCTACACAGTAATTGGAACATGTAAATAAACACTTGTGGAATGAATGGTAAGCACTTTCTTCCACTTATGAAAAGGATACGGAAAGCAAGAAATCACACAGGGCTTGGAATTCTCCAACCCAAATGCCTTATAATTTTATACTTGAGGAAAATTGGGAAATTCAACTCAATAAGTACATTTGGAGTAGCTAATAAAGTTCTAATTTTGCACCAAGGGCTATCATATATAATAAAAGTATAGTATGCAAATTGTCTCCTTGACCAGAAGTTCTTCAGGGAGTTTGACCATGGGGCAGGGCCAACCGGGAGAAGAGAGGGAGTCCCTGGCTGATGGCCAGGGGAAGGGAAAAATGCCCCAGCCAGTGGCAGCAGGTGACTGGGGGAAGGAAGGGAGGCCCCAGCGGTGGCAGGAGGCTGGGGAAAGGGAGAGAGTACCTGGCCATCCACCGCCAGCCATTAGGGACCCTACCAGTGCATGAATTTTGTGCACTGGGCCTCTAGTGAATAATATAAGCATGTAACCCTGGCTGGTTAGCTCAGTTGATCAGAGCTTCAATCCTATATGCCAAGATTGAGGGTTTGATTCCCATTCAGAGCGCTAATAATCAACCAATGAAGGCATAAATAAGTGGAACTGTTACCAGAAAGTGACCTGTCCCTTAGCAGGTGTGCCTTGAGCTGGCTTATAGTGTGGTGATTCTTAACTTTATGCAAGAAAGATTTCACAACACAAGTCCAGTGATTTTGAGACGTTTTATTAGAAGAATGAACAGGAGAGAGCCTAGTCAGGACTGCTTTGGCTGTCTAGAAAAGTTATAGGAAAAAAAGGAGCCTAGGCTGGGCTACTTTGGTTCACTGAGAAATCAGAGAAAAGCAGGCCTTGGGGAGAAGCTCAGGGATTAGCCCAATATCAGCAGTCACTGCCCACTGCTCCAATGATTGCAAGTTTCTAGACCCCCTAGAGTTTAGGAGTTGCACACCTGTCGGAGAAGAACAGGAGGAATAGACATGGGTGTGCTCCTGGAAGGGAGATTACATGCTGGGACCTACATTTCAAGAGGTTTTAAAGTCTGGTAAGTTGTAGGGGAGGATCTCAATAGAATAATCATCAGTTTTATGCTGATGTGCCAAAATGAGATATATCCCCTTAACTTCATCTGTCCTTGGGTGTGGTTGGCACAAATAGCAGTAGTTGGATTTCTGCTATCTTCCTATGTAAGGTGACTTAAAATAATAACCCTCTGGTTGGAGTGAAGTAAGCTATTTACATGTAAGTGTCCTTGGTTTAGGGAAGATAGAAGTTATTAGATGGCTGTAAACTATATGTCTCAATTTCCCTGTTCCACACGCTAAATTTTCCTAGCTTCTAACTATCCTGCCTCAGAACAACAAATCAATGTATTTCTCTCTCTCTCCTCCTGATAGTGAGAAAGGGCACATAATAAGAATAAAGCCACAGTTGTTTTAATAAGTATTCACCTTACTAACTCTAGATAAGAAGTTTTCTTACAGACCCTGGGAAACTGGAGCATGAAATAAGGCTGAAAAAGATAAGATGTCTTGATGGGTATATTACTTAGAAAAGAAATACATTTTGAGAACAGATCAAGAACACGACATGCTTTTGATTTGGTTGCTATGCCCAGACCCTGACCCACTCCAGGAGTTTGCCTCAAGAACACTTACTATTCTCCAGTCTTAGGAATAGGTAAGCTGTTTGTAACATCATAGAAGTTTAGTCACCTTGTCATTGGACTTTGAGCTCCTAAAGGCCAGACTGCAGAACCTCCCCTCCCCTTTCCACTATATACTTGCAGCTCACAGCTGCATGTAACTATCTTTTCCCTCACACATATATAATTAGCCAACTGGCAAGGGGTGGGGGGGTGAGAGCCGAATTTCCAGAGTGACCCATTGCTCTCCCCGTATTGCCAGCATTAATAGAATAAACACTCATATATGATTCAACCCTGTCTCTGCAAAGAAATAGAGAGGACTTGACCAAAACTATCAATGAAATTGACTTAACAGAAGACTATATGCTAACACTGCAGAATATACATTCTTTTCAAACACACATGGAACATTCTCCATGATACACCATGATAGGCCACAAAACTGATCTCAATAAATTTAAAAACTTCAAAATAATTAAAAGTACATAATCTGATCACAAGAGAATTAGAGCTTCACAACCGAAAGAAATATGAGAACACTCCCAAATATTGATAAATTTAACAACACATTTCAAAATACGCCATGGACCAAAGAAATCACATGGAAATTTTTAAAATATATTTGAATTGAATAAACACAAAAAGCCTAGCAAAATTTATAAAATGCAGGTAAAGCATTATGAGAGAAATTTACACTTTAAACACTTATATCAGAAAAGAAAAAAGATCTCAAATCAATAATTTTAGCTTCCACCATAGGAAAATAGGGGGAGGGGGTGGGGAAGTAGACTAAGCCCAAGCAAGCAGAAAAAAAGAAAACAATAATATCAGGGTGGAAGTCAATGAAACAGAATATAAAAATAGGGAAAAAATGCAATAAAATAAAAGATACTTATTTGAAAAAAATTAACAAACTTTTACCAGATTTACCAAGAAAATAAGACAAAAGGGACAAATTACCAACATAAGAATAAAAGAGGAACCATCATTACCAAGCTACTGTAAGGCGTCTGACTCCTGATTTAAAGAGATTTCACACTGCCTAAATAGCTCTGGCTGTGCTGCGGCCAATCAGTAAGAAGCTGGTTTGTGATGACAACTACTACTGTACCTTATACAGGTCATACATTTCCTTTTTTTTTTTTTTTTTGTTCCACAATAAATGTGTACCATATTCTTCTTCATGGAAAAATAAGACATTCCCTGAAAATAAGACCTAGCACATCTTTGGGAGCAAAAATTAATGTAAGACACTGTCTTATTTTCGGGGAAACAGGGTAGTGATGTCATTGTCATTATAACATCATAGTGCAACATATTATTCACGTGTTTGTGTTGATGCTATTGTAAACAAACCTACTGCACTGCCAGACTGTAAAAGTATAGCACATACAACCACTGTACAGTACATAATACTTGATAATGATGATCAATGACTGTTACTGGCTTATATATTTACTGTACTGTACTATACTTATTATTGTAACATGTACTCCTTCTAGTTATTAAAAAAAAGTTTGCTCCCTGGGCAGATGGCTCAATTGGTTGCAGCATCATCCTGTAAAGCAAAAGGTTGCAGTTCAATTCCTAGTCAGGAGGGCATGTACTTAAATTACAGTTTCAATCCCCCATCGGGGTGCCTACGGGTGGAAACCAATCAATGTTTCTCACATCATGTCTCTCTCCCTTCCTCTCTCTCAAAATCAATAAAAACATATCCTTGTGTGAGAATAAAAATAAATTAAAATAAAAAGTTTGCTGTAAAATACTATGCCATGTTATGCCAGTATCAGGCTCATACATCTTATGTTTACCACATCTCTTAATTGCTTTATTTTCTCTTGTGCTTGATTTAATCGCATGCTGTTATATAAATTTACTAGTGACCTGGTGCATGAAATTCATGCACATTAAAAGGGGATTAGAGTAATTTAATATTGCTATTTGCCCTTTCTCTATAATAGAAGTGTCAGAGATGAAAGAAAATTAGTAAAATGTATATGAAAACCTTCTTCCTGTCAAGAGTCCGGGGCACACCACGGGACCCAGTCAAATCCCCTCCCACCCACATGCACCTCAAAATCACCTGAGATCCAGACCTGGCTGCACCCTCCCACCCTCCATTGGGCTAGATCCAGACCCAACCAGTCTCACCCTTGTCAAGCCCTGCTGGGCAAGGAGCATAGCCTCAGGTCCCCTGGCCTGATGCCAGGATGGGGGGCATGGCCTGAGGTCCCCTATCCCAGACCAGGGGGGGGCATGCCTTGAGGTCCTCCATCAAGCCCTACCAGGTGCGGGACACAGCCTGAGGTCCTTTGTCAAGCCCCGCTGGGTAAGGGGCATGGCCTGAGGTCCCCCAGCCCAACACTAGGAGGGGGATACAGCCTCAAATCCCCTGGCAAGGGGAGCAGCCTGAGGTCCCGCAGCCTGACGCCAGGGTGGGGGGCACAGCCTGAGGTCCCCTGTCAAGCCCTGCCAGGAGGAGGGAGTGGCCTGAGGTCCCCTGTTAAGCCCTGTGGGGTGGAGGCAAGGCCTGAGGTCCCCTGTCAAGCCCCATGGGGGCAGGAGCAGGGGAGGGCATAGCTTCAGGTCCCTGCTGATTGCTCATTAAGGTTCCTTATGGGAACTTGGCCTTAGGTGTGGGTGCAACCATCTTTGTGACAGAGTGATGGTCAATTAGCATATTCCCTCTTCATTAGAGAGGACTAGAGGCCCAGTGCACAAAATTTGTGCATGGGGTGGGGGTATGTCTCTCAGCCCAACTTGAACCCTCTCCAATTTGGGACCTCTCGAGGGATATCCCACTGCCCATTAGGCCCAATCCTATCTGCCAGCCTGATTGATGCCTAGCTGCACCCCTGTCACCCTGTTTGCCCCTAACTGCCCTCTCCTTCAGGCCTGGTCACCCTTAACTACCCTCCCCTGAAGGCCTGGTCACCCCTAACTTCCCTTCCTTGCAGATCTGGTCCCTCCCAACTGCCGTCCCCTGCAGGCCATCTTGTGGCAACCATCTTGTGTCCACATGGGGACTATCATATTTGACCATATGGGACAACCATTTTGTGTGTTGGAGTGATGGTCCATTTACATATTATCCTTTTATTAGATAGGCTAGAGGCCTGGTGCACAGGTGGAGGCCGGCTTGCTTGCCATGAATCAAGGTGTGGGTCCCTTGGGACATGGGATGGCCTGGGCAAGGGGCCTGTGGTGGTTAGCAGGCCAGCCACACACCCCAGCAAACCAAGTGGAGGCCCTGGTATCTAAGATTTATTTATCTTCTATAATTGAAACTTTGTAACGTTGAGTGGAGGCCTGGGCCCGCCAGGACGTGCGGAAAGCTTGACTTCCTCCATTGCGGGGGGCAACCCAAGTCTCCTGCTCTCAGTCATCTTGATTGGGTTAATTTGCATACTCACTCCTGACTGGCTGGTGGGCATGGCTTGTGAGTATAGCAGAGATACAGTCAATTTGCACATTACTCTTTTATTAGATAGGATTGTTGCCTAAGTCTGCTATTTTTATTAAGTCTCCAGTAGTGTACAATATAATGTCCTAGACCTTCACATTCACTTACCACTCCCTCATTGACTGCCAGGGGAAATTCCAATCCTGCAAGATTCATTCATGGTAAGTGCACTACACATATGTACCATTTTTTAATTTTATACCATACTTTTAATGTACCTTTTTCTATGTTTGGATATGTTTAGGTACAGTTATTTCACACTGTGTAACAACTGCCTACAATAACATGGTGTAGTAGGCTATACCATATAAGTTTGTGTAAGTATACTCTATGACAGTGGTCAGCAAATTGTGGCTCACGAGCCACATGTAGCTCTTTGGCTCCTTGAGTGTGGCTCTTCCACAAAATGCCACAGCCTGGGTGAGTCTATTTTGAAGAAGTGGCATTAGAAGAAGTTTAAGTTTAAAAAATTTGGCTCTCAAAAGAAATTTCAATTGCTGTACTGTGATATTTGGCTCTGTTGACTAATGAGTTTGCCAACCACTGCTCTATGATGTTCACACAATGACTAAATCATCTAATGATGCATTTCTCAGAATGTATCCCCATTGTTAGGCAGCACATGATTATAATATCTCCCATGAATACAGACACAAAATTACTTTAAAAAAACTTAGGAAAACCAAATTCAGCAATATAAAAAAGATTCTACATCATGACTCAGTGAAACTTGTCCAAAGAATAAGGCGTTGGCTTAAGCTCTAAAAATCAATTAGTAGTATAGCATATTAACAGAATAAAAGAATAAAAACCATATGATCATTTTAAAGGACGCAAAATTTTTACAAAATCCAATACCTATTTATGATTAAAAACTCTCAACCAACTAGGAACTTATGGAATGTCTCAAACCTAATAAAGGGCATCTACAAAAAACTATAGCTAATGTCAAACATAATAGTGAAAATCTGCATAATTTTCCTCTAAAATCAGGAGTAATGCAATACACCTCAATACTTCTTTTTAATACCTTACGAGAGGATCTAGCCCATACAATGGGGCAAAAACAAATGACAGTAATGTATTAACAATCAGACTGGAAAGAAACAGAATTGTTTCATTCACAGATATGATCATTATGCACAAACAATATATAAAAATTGATTGCATTTCCATATGCTAGCAATGAACAATTTTAAAATCACATTATAAAAACTTCATTCTCAATAGCATCAAAAATTATCAAATTCTTAGGAATATATTTAATAAAAGTGTAAGATTTATATACTGAAAACTAAAAAGTACTGTTGAGAGAAATTAAATATCTAAATAATGGAGAGACATTACATGTTCATGGGTTAGAAGACAATTATGTTAGCAATTCTTCCCACACTGATCTATGGAGTCAATATAAATTCTATCATATCCCTGCAAATTTTTTTGTTGCAGTTTTTTTAATAGAAATTGGCAAGCTTGATCCTAAATTTTATTTGTAAATGGAAAAGATCTAGAATCACTTTTGAAAAACTGGGAGAATTTACATTACTCATTTTGAAATTTCTATAACACACAGTAATCAAAATAGTGTGGTACTCAAGTAAAGGTGGTAGCTGGAACAAAATTGAGACTCTAGAAATAAATGCTTACTTTATGGTATACAGATTTTTTTTTTAATATATATTTTATTGATTTTTTACAGAGAGGAAGGGAGAGGGATAGAAAGTCAGAAACATCGATGAGAGAGAGACATCGATCTGCCGCCTCCTGCACGCCCCACACTGGAGATGTGCCCGCAAGCAAGGTACATGCCCCCTACCGGAATCGAACCTGGGACCTTTCAGTCCACAGGCCAATGCTCTATCCACTGAGCCAAACTGGTTTCGGCCATATTTATTTTTTAAAGGCATTAATATAATTCAAGGAAAAAGAACCTTTTCAACAAATGGTGCTAGGACAACATAGCATCTACTTGATATAAAAAACACAAAAAACTTTGGCTTATCTTAAACCATACACAAAAGTTAATTCAATATGGGTCCTAGATCTAAATGAAAGAGCTAAAATAAACTCTGGTGTCCTGAGGGAGGGTAACAGGGGGAGTGAGAGCAAGCTTGGCAGACATCCCACTTTCTCACTACATCTCCATCCTCATCACCACTGCCCCCAGGTAGCCGGCAAGAGGTTGCAGGATGTCGCCTACACCCACCATGTTCCATACTGCCCCATAGTGGTCAGCACACATCATAGCGAGCAGCTGAACTCCCAGTCTCCCGGTTGAACAACTACCTGAGGGGACAATTTGCATATTAGGCTTTTATTATACAGGATGCCCTTTAACATACCCCAAATGCCTGCCTTCAACCAAAATGCTATTTAGTTGAGAAAGACAGACTGAATGTGAGCAATAGAGATATGTGCTTCAACTTCATCAGGAAAATTTCTGTAGTCCAGTGCCAATGTTTTCAATGGTTGCTAGATTATACTGCAATTGTGTTACTGGCAACAAACAACTCAGAAGCTACGTCAGCAAAGTCACCAAGAAATCAGAGAATCAAAGGAAGATTTATAAAAAGTACTCTGAAACTAAACTTTACCTTTTTATACCAATAAGTGAAGTAACTGTTATAACATCAGATATAGGATTTACAGCAAGACTATAAAAATTAATTAGAATTTATTTAAAGACATTATGTGAGGGTGAAAGGTGCTTCTCAAAAGAGAATGGCTAGGTTTAGGTTCCTCCTAACTCTATGAATTTTAATCCAAAAGCAATTTGAAGTTACAATATACAGAAAGCAAATAACTGGGCACTTTCTAACTTCCTCAATTGTTTTCTCCTGGATTAGTGCTAGACTTCACTGTCTGTGATCTCTCCATGAACTAGAGAGGCATCTGGATGGAAAAATACAAAACTTGGGAGAATTGCTAATTTATAAGGGCCAAATGAAAGTATTGACATAATTTCATAAAATTAATCTTGACCAAGTAAAAAATAAAATGGAAAGAGGTAAAATAGAAGATAGAAAAAAAGGGATAGTAGAAGGGAGGGAGGGGAAAGGGAGAGGAGAGAGGTGGGAGATGGGAAGGAAATATTTTTAAAAGGAAACTTCTAAGGAGGAATCAGGAAGTTTACCCAACTCTCCAAGTCCACTTGGGAGTAGTGACTTCCTGAGGGAGTCCTTACCAGTGATATTGTCATGGGAAAGTCTCAAATATTTACATTTTCTAGGAACAGAAACTTTTCTTTCTGATTCCAATGAATCTCCTCTCATTAATCCCCCTTCTTTTAGTTTACAGTTGCCCTTCTTCAGTTACTCAAAAATTTTCTTTTACTTTCACTACACTAAGAGAGGAAGATGGGAGAGAGGGGTAGAAATGTACATTTCTCACTCTAAGGAACATTTACTCAACAACTTATGCTTGGAAGATACTAAAGATACAGTGCACTAAGACCTGGTGTCCTACCCTTAGGGAGCTTACAATCTAGTTATGGACCAAGACATACATAGAAATGATCTTTAAAAATACAATATAAAGTATAGGTATCAAGTGAGTATGACTGATAAATACATATTATAGGATTTTGGAGGTGAAAGAGTTCAGAACATGTCACTCCAAAATAAGCCACTTGGGTATGCTGATTACTTTGAGTGAAAGAAAGCACAGGAGAAACAGCAAGTTCAAGAGGGGCGCTCTGATCCTCCTTTTGTTTCCTAAAAGTAGGAGATAAAACTTCCATGTGAAAGGTGCCCTCCCTGTAAGGAAGAAGACATTCTATCACCAGAAATGAGAAATTAAAGCCCAGAAATCTGTACAAACAAACTTTGTTAAATCCTTATCTTCCTAGTCACTTCTTTACTACTGCTAGCCCAAACCCCTCTGTCTTCTTAATTTGCCACAAATTTATTGTCTAGAGCAGTGGTCGGCAAACTGCGGCTCGCAAGCCACATGCGGCTCGTGAGCATTGCTGTTCTGTTGACTAATGAGTTTGCCAACCAGTGACCTAGACTCCCAATTCCAATAATTACAGGCTGCTGTTGTTCCTTGTAATTAAGCCCCTAGTAAAAGCTTTCTGCTCTGGTCACCTCTCAAGTCTTCATTTTCTGTGAAGGCTCCTGTATACGTGTAAATTTTTTTTTTTTTTTTTACTTAGATGCTTTTTCCTATTTATCTGACTTATGTCAATTTAATTCTTAGGCCCAACCAGAGACCCCAATTTTTCTTCCCCTAGAGTTAATAGCAAAATTGAACTTTACCAAAAAAGGTACAATTTAGATTTTAGGACAGTAAAGAAGAAATCAGGCGGTTGCAGAACTCAAGGGATTCACCATTTGGGGTGCTCTAATAAAAAATGTAAGGTAGTTTTATTTACCTGCAGCAAGTAAGGGAGGATTAGCCATTGCTTATATACACTATTTGGGAAGTTACAAGTTGATTTCAGTTGGCTACACTTATTATTGGGTTAGGTCCCTGTCAGTCTCATCCTTTTTATAGCTAGTCTGCAAAATACTGTGCTACATTTTAACATTTAGCAAGAATAGCCTTTAGTAAGAAAGGCCAGACCTTGAGACACTTGCCCTATCTAACAAGGTCAGGTAGGTAGAATAACTTGAAGACTGGTAAGGAAGAGAGAAAGCACATAGCAGGTTTAGAGGATAGTGAAGAAATCAGTTTGATGAGTGAGATCATAGCTTTTCTATAAAAAATATAAAAACGTGAAAACGCAGAGTGCAGAGAGACTTTCAAGAGTCCAGATTAAGAAATGTGAACTTTAGTCAGTAGGAAAGAGTTCTTCAGGAAACTTTTTACTTAATACATACACATTTCCTAAAAATACACACAGATTAGACAACTTGATAAAATTACTCACAGAATCTAATACATTACGTATGACAAAGGTAAAATAAAACATTTACTTTCGACAGTGACAGCACATGGAAAACACAAATTCTGACAATTCACTAGTCATTCTGTTAAGATTTCATTCTTCTAAGCTTGAATTAGAACTTCCCATGACAAAATGCTAATATCTGATTACTCAGGATTTTATTAAACAGCATGAGTCATTCTTGATTTTTCTTCTTTTCTGTTTGTCTTGACCAACTCGAATATTTCAATACCTCAGCATCAGCAATTGGGGAAGAAAAAGGGATAGAGGACTAAAATGAAGTCTATGGATTTGTGCAATACAGTAAGGACAGGATATAAAGAACATTAAATTTCAAGTTCCAGTTCCCATTTACTAATAGCTTGATTTCAAAGAAGTCACTGATTCTCAGTTTCTCAGATATTCTCACATACTTGCTTACATACCTGAAAGATTACTGTACTCAAATAGCATGAAAAATGTTCTGAAAACTATTTACCAGGCAAATTATATCATTAAAGATTAGCCCTGGCCAGTGTCACTCAGTTGGTTAGAGCGACATCGTCCCATACACCGAAGGTTATGGGTTCAATACCTGTTCAGGGCACATACCTAAGTTGCAGATTCGATCCCCAGTTAATGTTCCTCTCTCTCTCTTACTTGCTCTCTCTCTCCCCCCCCCTTAATCTCCTCTCTCTAAAATCAGTAAGAATATCCCCAAGTGAAGAGGATTTAAATAATTATATCACTAAGGATTCAATGACTGAAGAGTGATGTTATGAGCTAAAACGAAGGCTTAAAAACCACCTGTGTACTATCAGTGTTTCAATTTCCTAATGCTCCATGTAACCCTAAGTTGGCATTACTCCATTACTTGAGAAAACTCCTTAACAGTGTCCACAGGTCATAAGGTTACAAAAGAAAATACTAAAAGGAAGGGAACACCTGACATATTCTGTCCTAAATAACCAAAAGGTTACTCAAATTCATTTGCAACTCTCTGGAGAATCCCATATGACACAAATTTAAAGCATTCTAATCATTCTAAACAAAATGAGTTTGAAATCAAACCTCAGTATAAAAGGTGACTATTAACTGTAACCACCCATGAATTTAGAGAATTCTGAATCCAGGTAAATGTAGGATACGTTTAACTATAATCTAGTTGAAGATTAGAGTTGTTTACGAAGATGTTGCTTGGTAACAGAAGCAATGTTTTAACAGCCTACTCAGTTTTAGATCTACTCAAATATTTTGTGCTCTATATAAGAAATTATGAACAAGTTTCTTGTTATCCTAGCCTTCTTTGAGATTTTACTTGAAATAGCTTCATCATTACAACTAGTGACCAAAGTGTTTTAAAGAACTCAGCAGTGGGAATTTTTAAGAGCTAAGTGCCCAATTATGGTCGAAAGCTGAGCACTAAGGATTTACCAATGTCCACTCAAGCCCAGCATTCATTACACATTTTTAGACGTATCTCTGCAACGGTGGCCAACAACACTCTTAAAATTGTCTTCAGGGTCTCAGCATTTCCATCCCAGACTAAGCTGGAGGTGCCACATATTCGGCCAGTTACTAACTGGCTGCACAGGCACCACGCGGGAGTGTATCAAAAAGTCCCAGCTGCAGGGGCACTGCACTCACTGCCTGCAAAACAGCCTGCTTGGCTAACACCCGCTCCAATCGCATTAGGAGGAAAAAATCACCCGAGGGCAAGTTGCGAACAACAGAAAAGAATGAGTATTTCAAAATATGGGCAAGATAGCGTCCCCCCTAAAATGAGGGTACGTACCAGACTCACACACAGCCTCGCAACGTGCGGACATGAAACTAACAGTGACCTGTGTTCCGGCCACGATCTCCACCGAGGGACCCCTCCAGCAGCTCCAACCACCGGCGCCCACTCAGCTCTTCTCGCCGGGCATTGGGGCGCAGGGAGCCGGCCCACGCGCGGGTGCGCGCCCAGCCCTCCACACCTGGCGGGGCCCCGGAGGCCGCTCGCGGCGCGGGCTGACCAGGCGGAGCAGCACGGCCCGGCCCTCGGGCTCCCACCGCGAGGAGACAGATGTGAGGGGTCCCAGGAGAGCTCCCGGAGTGGGGACGCGGCCGCCAAGCAGCGCCCGCTCCTCCGCGGCAGGCTAGCCTTCCCAGAGATGCGGGGCCAGCCCTGCACGTCGTCCGGCGGGAATACCAGCTCAGCCCGCCGCCCAGGGCCCCTCCAGCCGTAAGGGTGGCCACAGCCGCGGGACCCCAGGGCGCGCGGAGCAGGAAGTCCCGCCCGGTGACGTCACCGACGCGGCGGCCCGAGGCCGTTAAAGGGAGGAGCGAGCGAGCGAGCGAGCGAGCCGGGGCGGGGCCGCCCTCCTTCCGGTGGCGACGCCGCGCCGGAGCCACGCCCCGAGGCGGCCGCCGCGGGACGCCGAGGCCCCCCGAGCCTCCGGGGGCGGGGAGCCGGCAGGCCACCTGCTCCTCGGGGCCAGCGTGAGACGCGCGGTTGAGCGGAGGCCGATGGTGTTTCCCCCTTTTCGCGTTTCTCCTTCCCTCTGCCCGCTCTCGCCACACTTTGCTCGGAGGGCTCCGAGGTGGTGCTGCCGCCACCGCGCCCGCCTCCGTGCCCACGGCAGCCCCCCGGGCCCTCACCTCCCCGGCCCGGGCCACTGGTTGGTCTTCAGGTGGGAACTAGATGTGGAAGAAGAGGGACTGTTTGGGGGAACGTGATCGGGTGGGTGTGTGCCCAGGAATGAATAAGGGAGCATCAGCCTTGCAGAGCAGGTGGTAGGAAAAGTAGGCTCCATCCCTCCCCCACGGTAGTTCAGTACCTCGATTTGGGTTTTGATTCCCACTACATTGTATTTTTGCCCCCAACATAAACATTTTGGGGCTCTCCTTATGATTAGAAAGGCAACTGATATGTGACCGTTTTTGTTGAAATGAGCAAAGAGGAGCCATTAGATGTGACAGGGAATTGGGTACTGGAGTGTTAGTCTGTATCAGTGAACAGATTCTAGAATCTAGAAATAAACTGCTGGGTATGTATGAGTGTTTGATAATGATAATTCACATTTACTGAGCACTTATCAAATACTGGAGCACTTTTTCAGATTTTCTTATTTAACTCGCTCGTGTCTCGATTTTACAGCGTTTTCCAGAGCCATCCCTGGTCAGTGTGGAAGCCAGTCTACCTCCAGAAGCCTCAGAGGTCAGCAGTAAAATGTACATTCAAATCATTGGTCGAGGGGCAAAGATGGCCAGTGGGACAGGCTTAACATCTACTTTCTCAAATAAGTACCGGATGGATCAAGGAATTAAAGAATGAAACCATAGCCCTCGCCGGTTTGGCTCAGTGGATAGAGCGTGGCCCATGGACTGAAGGGTCCCAGGTTTGATTCAGGTGAAAGGCATGTACCTTGGTTGCAGGTTCCCTGCCCTGGTGGGGGAGGCAGGGCATGCAGGAGGCAACCAGTCCATTTGTCTCGCTCACATGGATATTTCTGTCTCTCCCTCTCCCACTCTCTAAAAATATCCTCAGGTGAGGATTAACAACAGCAAAACACACACACACACACACACACACACACACACACACACAAAAAACACCTTGGTGTAGAGTTGATATTGGTACAACCTAATTTACCAAAATTCAACATGAGCATTAACCTTTGCCTCAACAAACTCATTTGCTCCAAGGAAAAAAGCTAAAAGAAAACAGATTCAGTGTCGGAGCTGAACACTGAGCTGTGGACGAATGGTTTACTCAGACACAACGTTTGCTGTGAAAGAGAGGGCTAACGGACTGCCTGGCTAAAGGAACCAGGTAGCCTCCTTTGGCTTTTATTGTAGCAGCAGTTTGAGATAAAGTTTATCTTTTAGATACAATCAGTAAGGTAAGTAATCTTGGGAGGACACATGTGTTTGTAGTTTTAAGCAAGGACATCCAAAAGATTAAGCATAAGGTTTCCAGTAAATACTCGGGGGGTCTGCACATGCACAGGCTTGTTTGGAAAGATCAAGGAATAATTAGGGTCACCATCTTTGGCACTCCTCAAGTCGGAATTTCAATAAACAGGTCAGGCAGCCTTCCCCACACTTTCCTTTTCTCAGAATGTCCTCCTTACAAGCTTTTCAACCAAGTCTCATGTGCTCCCCAGAAATTCAGCCTTAGCCAGTTTGGCTCCATGGACAGAGCCTCAGCCTGCTGACTGAAGGGTCACAGGCACTTGCCCGGGTTGCAGGCTCTTTCTCCAGTAGGGAGGTGCAGAAGGCAACCAATCAATGATTCTCATCACACTGATGTTTCTATCTCTTCCTCTCTGAAATCAATAAAAAATATATATATTTAAAAAAAAAACAGATTCACAAGGATGTTTCTCCCTTTTTATGATAGGTGCTTCTAGAAATAAGAGCCATCACTAAGACATAAAATTATGATGCATACATATAATGGTATATCTTTGAGCCATTAGAAACAATGATGTAAATCTCTTTTTATATGAAAGTATATCCATAGCATATATGTTGGGTATTTTTTCCAGAAACAAAGCAGAATATAGGCCAATATGAACAGTATAATACCAACATGTGTGTGTGGGTGTGTGTGTGTGTGTGTTTTACATGTACAAAAAGATCTGGAAGGATGTTGGCTAAAATACAAGTGACTTTTATCTTTTGAACTTTTCTATGTGAATTTTTAAATAATGAACATATCATTTTCCTAAAAATAAAGTTTTATTTTTTTAATTAAGGATACACCAGTGAAAGGGGCAGGCAGTTGACTATAGCTTTCACAGCTGGATAATTAATGTGAACTAATTGTATCTGAGATCTAAGTCTCAGCTTTTTAAGTGTCCAGAAGTGTGATTATATTAAATTACCAGGGGTTCAATGATCTAACTCATCACTTGGACATCATGATTCTAATTTCCCAAATTGGGCTGGGTATTCTTCCTATGTGTACTCTGTGTGTCTTTCATGATAATTGTCACTGAATGGTAGGTAGTTCTCTTTTCCTGCACTAGACTGCTCCTACCATATATATGTATACACATACACAAATATTTTATTTTCTATCATACATATTTCTTTTTCCCTAATTCATTGTTAGTCATCTACTTTATTTTTTGTGCAAAAAATTTTAGTTTTAATGTAGCCAAAATGCTAATAGAATTACACAGATATGAAAGGTATAGTTTCAACAACCTTATACCAATGAAATCAACAACTTGTCCATTGAAAAATGCAAAAGAAGGAAAAGAAAACCTAAATGGACAATATCTATTAAAGAAATAGAATTTGTAATTTAAAAAAACTTCCCCACAAAGAAAACTTCAAGCCTGGATGGCTTTACCAGTAAGTTTTATCAGATATTTAAAGATGATAAAATACTAATCCTACACTATTTCAGAAAATAGAGCAGGTAGAAACATTTCTAAACACATGAGGCAACATAATCTACCTAAATAACCCACATGAATATAGACAAAAATTCTTAACAGCCCACTTGGTGTGGCTCAGTGGTTGAACATTAATTAACCTATGAACCTGGAGGTCCAGGTTTGATTCTGGGTCAGGGCACATGCCTGGGTTGTGTTCTTAATACCCAGTGTGGGGGTTGCTGGAGGCAGTGGATCTCCATCACTGATGTTTCTCCCTCTCTGAAATAAATAAAAATATATTTTAAAAATTCTTAACAAAATATTGACAAATTCAACCTTGCAATATAGAGGATAAGCTACTATGGTAAAGAAAAATGGTTTAACATTGAAAAGTTAGTGCAGTTCACCACATTAACAGAATGAAAGGAAAAAACAAAACTATAGTTTTAATAGATGCAGAAAAAATCATTTGCAAAATTCAAAATCCATGTTAAAAACTCAAGCTAAAAATGGAAGAGAGCTTTCTCAATATAGCAATCATCTTTTTAAAAAGTAATGGTGAAATATTAAACCTTTTCCCCCTAAGGTTAGGAACAACATAAGGCAAGAACATCTGCTCTCACCATTACTATTCAAGGTTGCATTGAAGGTCCTAATCAATGCAATAAAACAAAAAGCATACAGATTGAAAAACTTGGGCTTCCTGACTACAAAACTTACAACAAAACTATAGTAATTAATACAGTACTGTACTTCCAAAAACATAGATATATAGAGAAGTGGAACAGAATTCAGAGGCCAGAAATAAACCTTCACATTTTTGGTCAGTTGACTTTGACAAAGATGCCAAGACAATTCAAAGGAGGAAAGAATAGTCTTTTTGATAAATGGTGCTGGAAAAATGATATCCACATGGAAAAGAATAAACTTGGATCCTTTCCTCACATTATATGCAAAAGTTAAGATTAGTTAATGATCCAAATGTTAGAGCTAAAACTATTAAAAAAAAAAAACAGGAAAAAACATAGCCATAAATCTTCATGACATTGGATTAGGCAATGGTTTCTTTTTTTTTTTCTTTTTTTAAAATATATTTTATTTATTTTTTTTACAGAGAGGAAGGGAGAGGGATAGAGAGAAACATGGATGAGAGAGACATCAGCTGCCTCCTGCGCGCCCCCTAATGGGGATGTGCTGGCAACCAAGGTACATGCCCTTGACCAGAATAGAACCTGGGACCTTTCAGTCCGCAGGCCAAGTTCTATCCACCGAGCCAAACCCGTTTCCGCTAGGCAATGGTTTCTTAGATGTGACACCCAAAAGTAAAAACAACCAAAGAAAAACACAAGTTGAACTTTATCAAAATTTAAAAATGTTATCCTTTAAAAAACACAAGAAAGTGAAAAGACAACCTTCAGAATGAAAGAAAATATTTGAAATCGAATAAGGGACTTGTATTCAAGATATTACATAAAATCTCTTACAATTCAACAACCAAATGACAACCTAATTTAAAAATGGACAAGGTGGAATAGAGATTCCCCAAAGAAGATACTACATAAATGGCCAATAAGCACATAAGATAATCAACATAATTTATCATCAGGGAAATGCAAATCTATAATCACAGAGGTGGACAATAACTCATGTTAGTATGTGGAGAAATTGGAACCCTTATACCCAGTGGCAGGAATGAAAAATGGTGTTTTGGGAATAGTTTGGCAGTTCCTCAAGAGGTTACACAGTTAACAATGCTCCCAGAAATTCTACCCCTAGGTATATACTCAAGTGAATTGAATATATATGTTCACACAAAAATTCTACATAAATATGCATAACAACATTTTCATAATAACCAAAGATAGAAATATCACAAATGCCTATCCTATATAATAAAAGCTTAATATGCAAATTGTTCCCTTGGGCAGTTGTTCTACCAGAGAGTTTGACCGCTCACTATGACATGTGTTGACCACCAGGAGGCAGCACGGAACATGGCAGGTGGTGGCAATGCATCACTGGCAGCAGGCAGTAATGAAGCTGCTGCCAGTCCCAATGAGCCCCGCCAAGAGCAGAACTGCAGCAGGATGGTGGAGCAGGTAAGCAGGTGCTGTCAGGCCAAGGCAGGTGTGAGCAGGGGTTTGATCACCCTGTCAATCGCCCCACAGACAACAACCAGAGGTGGTGGCAGGGGGTGGGGCCACTGCCAGGCTCCCCGCCACTGAGGCAGCCAGGTGGAGAGCCCGGCCCTGCCTGATCACCCTGCAAGTGGGATGGTGGAACAGGTAAGAGGGCAACGCCAGGCCATGGCAGGGTGCCAGGTGGGGCTGTGAGGCGGAGGGCATAAGCTGGGACCTGATCCCCTCAGGCCACCCTGAGGGACCCCAGCTTTGCACAAATTTGTGCACCCGGTCTCTAGTCAATAAATAAATAAAACAAATGTGGTATATCTATGCAATGGAATAGTATTCAGCCATAAAAAGAAATGAAGTACTGATTCATGCTATCACCTGGATGAACTTTGAACATATTATATTCTAAGGGAAAGCTACATATTGTGTGATTCAATTTATGTGAAATGTCCAGAATAGACAAATCCTAGGGAAAGAATTATTTTGAATGATTTACAAAATGAGAGTAATTACCTACCCTTTTTATTCTAAAGTAACATTTTTAAAAACCAGGTACTTATACTTGTATATAAGGATTTCTGGTACCAAGAATTAACCAATCAGACACAACCTTATCATGCAATGTGACCGAGAAGATGCAATTCTATTACAGTGGTACCTCGAGATACGAGTTTAATTTGTTCCGTAACCTTGAGGCGTGGGAAACTATGAGATGCTCGAGTCGCGGTAAACTGGTGGGTCGTGTGCAGCCGGCCGATCCGTGCGATTACTCATATCTCAACTGTTGCTTGTATTTCAAAGCAAAAATCGCTCGCTCCACGGCTCATATCTCAAAAATCTCATGTTAGGGCACTTGTATCTCGAGGTACCACTGTATATGACATATATTTATGGTTCAAGACAGGCATTCACACTGAATGGCTATTGTTGTGCTGGCTGTTGTCATTTTTTTTATTTGACAATCTAACAGAAAAGAGGTCAGTGCCCCTGACTAAATAGTCAGGTATTGTATGTTTTAAACATTGTTTTGATACACCAATGTGCTGCAGCATACCAATTAAAAGTCACTATCCAATAGCATTCTTTTCTTGTTCAAATACTCCAAATGTCCTCACTTATTCTCATTTAAAATTTAAACTTGTAGCCCTAGCCAGTTTGCCTCAGTGGATAGAGTGCCCCATGTGGATTGAAGGGTCTCAGGTTCAATTTCATTCAAGAGCACATGCCTAGGTTGCGGACTCGATCCCCAGTAGTGGGTGTGCAGGAGGCAGCCCATCAATGATTTTCATCATTGATGTTTCTCTTCTCGCTCACTTTTTCTCTGAAATCAATAAAAATATATTTTTTTAATTAAACTTGTAAAACAATTCCTATTAGGTTCCTAAGAATCCCATCATTCCACTAATGTGTAATGTGAACTTTGTTAGCTCTACAATATCAAAGCCTTCAGTTTTATTTCATTTATTTGTCATTTGTTGTTGTTTGATAGCTTCTCAAGGTTTTCAGCCATTTGAATTTATTTCTGGACCATATACTTTCCTTTTCTCTGAGTATGAATATGCCTGGCAACTTCAGATTATGAATTTGATTTCTCATATGTCTTGATATCAGAAATAGTTTCCTGGCTAGCAGACATTGCTATTTTAGTTAATAGAAAGGTACCATCGTTATTAGCACTTCTCAATATATATTTTATTGTGTTATAATAAACATAGAATAAATGCCTGCATCTCAAAGATTAACTTAAAAAAAAGTTCTTTTTAGAGCAATTGTAGATGTATAACAATATGTGTGGGAGAATGTTCCACAATCATCAAACAATTCTCTGGAGAACAGCTGAACCACAATTCAGCTCAATTTTTGACAGTACCCACTTAGAGATAGCATCCACTTAGATTCTACAGGTTAAGGCTCAGTCCTACAAGACTGTGCCTCACCCCTTCCTTCCTTCAGAGATCAATT
This sequence comes from Lasiurus cinereus, assembly GCA_011751065.1. Classification (NCBI taxonomy): domain Eukaryota; kingdom Metazoa; phylum Chordata; class Mammalia; order Chiroptera; family Vespertilionidae; genus Lasiurus; species Lasiurus cinereus. Next base: position 37,205,686 of record JAAGEH010000304.1, read on the forward strand.
ACAAGCCCAGGTTGTTAGTTGTGCTTCTGGCCAACAGAAAATTCCAAAACCCCCCACCCTAGGGATTGATTAATTTGCTAGAGCAGCTCACAGAACTCAGAGAAACAATTTACTTACTAGATTACCAGTTTATTATAAAAGAATATAACTCAGGAATGACTAGATGGAAGAGATATATAGGACAAGGATAGGAAAAGGGGTTGGTATTTCCATGATCTCCCAATGTGCCACTCTCCTCAAATCTCAGTCTATTTACCAACCTGGACTATCTGAAACCCATCTTTTGGGGTTTTTATGGAGACTTCATTACATGGGTGCAATTGATTAGATCATTGGCCATTGGAGAGCAAGAGGTGAGAGGTACATGACGATTAAATCATTGGCCATTGGTGGCCAGAGGTGAGGTGGAGGGACTGAAAGTTCCAACCCTCTGATGTTCTTAATTCCTCTGGTGACCAGTTCCCATTTTTAGGTGCTTTCCCAAAGTCCCTCATTAACATAATTAAAGACACCTTTGCTGCTGTCCACACTTAAGAAGTTTGGATAAATTCAAGGGTTTTAGGAGCAGGACAAAAACCATATATATCTTTCTCATTACTATCACAATACTATTTTCTCCATGTTAGCATATTATGAAATTTTCCATAATAAAATCTATAATAAAAGCATAATATGCTAATTAGACCAGACAGCCAAATGACATTCCAGACGTCATTCAGGACATTCTTCTGGATGAAGCTGCGGCAGCAGGGGCTGAGGCAGAGACAGTTAGGAGCAATCACACTGGTAAGCAAGCAGTTAGGGGCAATCAGGCAGGCAGGCAGACATCCCCTGAAGGGTCGTGGATTGTGAGAGGGTGCAAGCTGGAATTTCATGCACCGGGACTCTAGTTCATATATATAAAAGCGTAAGCTACCATCACTGTAACACACACTGACCACCAGGGGGCAAACACTCAATGCAAAAGCTGCCCCCTGGTGGTCAGTGAACTCCCACAGCCAATCTCCCAAAGTCTCTCCCCTCCAGCTTGGCCGATTGGAACTAGGTGAAATGGCCCCAGCCAGCCCCAATTGCCAGCCAGGCCAAGGAACCCTCACCTGTGCACAAATTCGTACTCCAGGCCTCTAGTGATTTTATAAAATTCATATGCCAGAAATGACAAATGGTAAGGATGTGGATAAAAGGGAACCCTTGTGCACTGTTAGTGGAAATGTAAATTGGTGCAACCATTTAAAAAACAGTATAAAAGTTCCTCAAAAATTAAAAATAGAACTACCTTAAGATCTAGCAATCCCACTTCTGGGTATATATTTATCTAAATAAAATGAAAACACTAATTCAAAAAGATGCATGTACCACTCCCTCCCCAGCATGTTCATTATGGGGTTATTTACAATAGCTAAGATATAGAAACAATGTAAGCGTCCATGAATGAAAAAAAAATGTATGTGTCTGTGTATCTACAGCCAGAAGAAAGAATGAAGTATTGTCATTTGCAAAACATGATGAAGGCATTATGCTAAGTAAAATAAGTTTGAGAAAGATACCATATGATCTTATATCACATATGTCATCTTCAACTTATATGTAGAATCTTTTATTTTATTTAATTTTTGTATGTTTTTATTTATTTTAAAGAGAGGAAGGAAGAAGAAAGAGGGTTAGAAACATTTATGATGAGAGAGAATCATTGATCGGCTGCCTCCTTGCAAGCCTCCTACTGGGGATTGAGCTCAGGCATGTGCTCTGAGCCACACTGGCTGGGCTATATGTGAAATCTTTTTTAAAATCAAGCTCATAAATACAGAGAACAGATTGGTGGTTACCAGAGGGCTGAGGCTGAAGGGGAGTGGGCCAATAGGTAAAAAAGTCAAAGGGTACAAACTTCCAGTTATAAAATAAGTCCCTGGGATGTAATGTATAGTATGGTGATTATAGTTAATAATACTATACAGCATGTTTGAATGTTGCTAAGAAAGTAAATCTTTTTTTTTTATAAATATATTTTATTGATTTTTTTACTGAGAGGACGGGAGAGAGATAGTTAGAAACATCGATGAGAGAGAGATATCGATCAGCTGCCTCCTGCATGCCTCCTACTGGGGATGTGCCCACAACCAAGGTACATGCCCTTGACAGAAATCGAACCTGGGAACTTTCAGTCCGTAGGCCGATGCTCTATCCACTGAGCCAAACCGGTTTCTGCAGAAAGTAAATCCTAAAAGTCCTCATCACACACGAAAAATGTAATTATGTACGGTGACAAATGTTTACTAGACTTATTGTGATGATTATGTCAAAATACATACAAATATCAAATCATCATGTAGTACACATGAAATTAATATTTTCTGTCAATTATACCTCATTTAAAAAATTCATATACCAACATCTGACAGCTTTACTATGTCTGCCAATTTTTTTCCAAGCATTTATGTAATCAGGTTTGGCTACCTACAAAAGTGAAAGCCAAACTCAGGAGGCAAATGCTGGTGCAAAAGGAAAGAGGTTTATTTAGGTGCCACAACCTGGGAGAATGATGGACTCCTGTCTCAAAGACCATCTTCCCCTTTCTGCTAATGCCTGCAGTTCTTATAGAGATAAGAAGAGGGATTTTTCCCCTATCCAATTATTTTGCTAGCTTTTAGTATGCTCAGTCCCTATCCATTCATCTTTCTAGCCTTTAGCACTTTTAGTGTAGAGGAGATTCCCCAAGCACTCCCTGACTTCCTACAGAAAGCATATCAAACTCCCAGCCAGTGGGCCCCATGCGGCCCACAATGAATATCTTTGTGACCCAGCCAATATAACAGCATGTAAAAAATATTTTAATAAAAATTTTGTAACTTAATTTTTATAATATCCTGTTATACATAATTATTAATAATGAATTACAACATTCACTAATGACTGATTAATCGTGTTGCATTCATTTCTCTTATGTGTCTTACGTGCAAGCACACCATTTCTCTCCACTAACACTAGCAGCGAATATTTTAGCAGCTGATTGCCATGTCATTAGACTTGGATTTACTTGTTTGGTGTGCACAAGAGAAAATATTTTGCTTTTGGAGATCAAGAAAAATAGGTTTATTTGCATTAAATGTATTAATTTGTGCAGTTATTCAGTGTCTGGTAAGTTAATGTTCAAGATAAAATATTGATTTTTATTAAAATCTTCTATTATTTTATGTTAATGATTACTTTTATTTCAGCCCTTTTTATTCAGCATGTCTCTTTTGAAATAAAACAACATTTCTTTGAAAATTGAAGTTTTTTTTTTTTGCGGCCCACATAAACTTAAACCTTGTTTATTTGTCCCATGTTAGCATTTAAGTTTCGCATGCTTATTCAACAGTATCAGTCAGTGTGTGTGTGTGTGTGAGGGAGGGGGAAGGAGGGAAAAGAGTGTTAGGACCTGCCATCAGGAACCTTCTGGAGATGCCAGAGCTCTCATCTCACCTCCCCAACTGGCCAGCTGTGCCCACACCCACCCTGCTGCTGGCTACATGTGCTCTGGACTGCCTGTCTATTATAAAATTTATATATTGCAATATGTCTTTTTATTATAAATTAACTTCATTTTATTCTTTATAATACAATTAGGGCATTATATTAATTTTTAAAGATGTATATAGGTAGGTTGCATGATATATGTGTTTTATTTGAGGACGGTAAGGGAGTGTTAAAATAAAATGATGAAAACTTATCATTAAATTGTCAGAGATGTTAATCTAAGACAGTCCATGGGGAAATGGAAGTTATAAAGAAAAAAGAAGCCCTGGCAGCTGAAGGAGGTTTCAGTAGTAACCAAATTGGAGACCAGCAGACCCATAAGGATTTTTACTTTCCTGAAAGAAAGGCATTACTAATCTATTCTTGAGTCCTCCTAGACATTTTCTTGTTCACCATTTGGGATTTTCTGTCTAGTTACATTAATTTTCCTCAACCAGCAGCATGCTTATTATTAGCACTCAAGGAACTTGTCAGAGAACTTCATTTTCAATAGACCACTGTCCAGCACCAGATAAGAACATAACTGAGACCTGTTTAAGAAAGATAACCTAAGCCAGTGGCTATACTTTGGAATCAGAGGAATTTAAAAAAAATACTGATACCTGCTCAGCCAGTGTGGCTCAGTGATTGAGCATCAACCCATGAACCAAGAGGTTAACAGTTCAATTCTAGGTCAGGGCACATGACTGGGTTAGGAGCTCAATCAGCAGTAGGTGACATGCAGGAGGCAGCTGATCAATGTTTCTCTCTCATTCATGATTCTATCTTTCCATGCTTCTCCCTCTAAAATCAATAAAGCAATTTTTTAAATACAGATATCTGGGTCCCACCTTCAGAGAGTCTAACTTAATAAGAGTAAGAAGAAAAAAAGTAAATAGGCCTTGGAGTTACCCATGTGACTGTGATGTGCAACTAAGACTAAGAACTATTGCTCTCAGAATCAAGCACTGGTTCTCAAACCTTAAAGGGAATTAGAACCACTGAGAGGGTTGTAAAACACAAATTGCTACTCTTCACTCTCAGAGTTTCTGATGCAGTAGGTCTGGAATGGGGCTTAATAATTTGTATGTTTGAAAGAGTTCCCAGGTGATGCTGATGCTGCTTGTTTGTTCACACTTAGAGAACATAGAACTCTCTACTGCATATCCTAACAACGGTGGTACAAAGGAAAAGCACTGGTGCAACTGAGTTCCTGAATTTGTCACCTTTTTAGTGAATATTATTTTTACTAGAAAGGAAGCTGACATATAGTGGATATTTAGACTTGGGTATTTGGGAGATATTTTTTCAAAGATAAAGCTAGCTGGACACTTTAAGGAAAATAACTGACAATATTTGTTGCCCCTAACAAACTGAGCTTTCAAATAAAAACTAGAAATTTGGAAAACTTGTATATTCCACCATAAGTTTGACCACATGCAAATACTTAAAGATTTCTGGGGTAATACTGGTAGTAATATTGATGAATATGACTTTTGGATATTGTATAATGAAATGTCTTAACATTTGGAGAATCTGCATAGCTCAGTGAAGCAGTATTTTTCAGATAAACAATGCATAATGTTACAGTGCATAATGACTGATTTTAATGTATCAGAATATGATATGGTTTCAAATTTCACATTACAACTAGCCTTTAAAAAATACTACCTGTGAAGTACAAATAAGAATATCCAGGCCTTGCCAGTGTTCAGAGTGGTTAGAGAGTGGGCTCTCACATGGAGAGGGTCACAGTTTTGATTCCTGGTCAAGGGTGCAAGTCTGGATTGCAGGTTCAATCCCCAGCCCTGGTTGGGAAATGTGTGGCAGGCAACCAATCAATGTATCTCTCTCACATGGATGTTTCTCCCTCTTTCCTCCTTCCTTCTTCTCTTCTATTCTCTCTAAAGAGCAGTGGAAAAAATATACTTAGGTGAGGATTAACAAACAAAAAAAAAATATCCAGTTACTTGAAAATTTTACTGAAATATCCCCACTCTGTTTTCAACTACATATCTCTAGGGCCAGGTTTTCTTCATAATTAAACCAAAGCAACAACATACCATAGCAGGCTGAGTGCAGAATCAGATATGAGAATCCAATTGAATTTTATTAAACTGAACACTGAAGAGATTTGAAAAAATAGTGAAATAATGTTACTCTTGTAAATATTTTTGTTTTGGCAAATATATAATTTTCATAAAGTTTTATTTAGATTAACATGCAGTAATTTCAGGGATCTGGTCAAGATGGCTGAGTAGAAGGGGCACTCTACTCACCTTCTCCCATGACCACATCAAAATTACAGCAGAAAGACAAACACCATATGATTTCACTTATATGTGAAATCTAAAGAACAAAATAACTGAACAAACAAAATTGAAACAGACTCATAGACACGGAGAACAAACTGGTTGCCAGAGGGGAGGGTGGTTGGAGGACTGAATGAAAGAGCTGAAGGGATTAAGAAGGACAAATTTGGAATTTACAAAATGGTTACTGGGATGTAAAGTACACATAAGTAATATGGTCAATAATATTATAATACTATGTATAGTGTCAGATAGGCATTGCATTTATTGGCTTGATCACTTTGTAAGGTATTTGAATGTCTAATCACTATGCTATACACCTAAAGTAATATAATATTGTATGTCAACTGTAACTGAAAAATAAATTATTTTTTTAAGTACAACTAAATTATAGAACAATCAACCTGGATAACCATCTGAAGACAAGCTCAACAGAAGTCCTATAAGTAAGGATATAAAGAAGAAACCACATTGAGCCTGGTAAGCAGGGTGGAGATACAACATGGGCTGATTCTGCACCCACATGCAGCGGGTTGAGAATTCAAAGGGATCTCTAGGATGCAAAGTTTCCCTGAAGAATGAGGGAATTTCAGTCCTATGCTGGACTCCCCAGCCCAGAACCAGTGCCAGGAAAAGGATCCCTCAAAATATCTGGCTGTAAAAATCAGCAGGGATGCAGTCTCTCTGGATGAGGCAGAGGCTGCTGGAAAACACACAAACTGTTGCTTGCAGGCAGGCACTGTCGGCTCTGACAAATGAACAATGGCTGGGGTGGTGGAGGTGCCAGGGACATACAGGAAGACTCTAAGTGGCTTCAGACCCAGGGCTGGAGGTTTGGCACCACTGTAACTGTGTTGAGCTTTTCTCCCACACAGCAAGCAGGTGGAGCCATATTTCTGGTGTTGAGTCTGCCCCAGGCCCAGTGCTGGTGAAGCAGGCCTTGTTTCCATAGCCCCACCCATGAGATCTAGGCCCAGCTCAGGTAGCAGTCAACTACAGATCACTACATAAATATTTTACAGGTATTTTTTAAAATACGTATACAAATTTTATGTACTTTTGTGAATGTAAAATACTTCACGATTTTTTAAAGATTGCAATCACATAAGTTGACTCTTGGTCTAGTTGGAAGAGCAGAATTTTGAAAATAAAAGACTCAGCCCTGAGATCCAAGATGGCTGCCAATGGGACAGTAGGCTGAAAGAGAGTGTGTGAGTGAGAGAACAAAAGGAGAGTCCATGGACATGCAGGGAGTATGTATTTGTGAGTGGGGGACAGCTATATTCCAAGGGACTGTTGGGGACTGGTGGGCCAGCCCTCCCCCTGCCCACCACTAGGCAGCCTCTACTACCACTGCAATATCTTCCAGAGTGGCTGGCTCTACCATGGAGACCATGCCATCTTGAAGGGGAAACCAGCTGTGATTGGGAGACCAACTGTGATCAGAAACCCATCCTTACCTTCAACCAGGGAGACCTCAAAGACCTCTCAGAACCCTATAACCACAATACCCAGGGACCACCTACCTCAGCTGTGAACCCACGAACACTGGAACTCCAGCCTCCCCGACCATGGGTGTCTAAGAGGTCTGCTCAGGGGGAGACAAAGCAGAGCAGAAAATGCAGACAGGCCCTGTACCTTCTCACAGAGCACACAGAAGGAACAGCTGAATCAAACAGCACCCATCCAGAACTGGTGAATTAAACACAGCTGGTGAGGCAATCTATGGACGGAAAGGTCAGATATTTCCTAGAGCCCTGGTCAGCAAACTGCAGCTCACGAGCCATATGAGGCTCTTTGGCCCCGTGAGTGTGGCTCTTCCACAAAATACCATGGCCTGGTGAGTCTATTTTGAAGAAGTGGCATTAGAAGAAGTTTAAGTTTTAAAAATTTGGCTCTCAAAAGAAATTTTAATTGTCATACTATTGATATTTGGCTCTGTTGACTAATGAGTTTGCCGACCACTGGCCTAGAGAAAGGTGAAGTCTGGAATCCTGGCTGGAGGAAGAAACATGCACAGCAGGAACTAGAATTTCAGAGGAAGATTGTGCCCCACAAAATCTGTGGCCCTTGGGGACAGTGTAGCCCTCTTCCCTCAAATGTGGAAGAGGGTCCACAGAGCTGCTACCAGAAGGGGACACTAGATATTAACCCACAACTTTACTGGGCCCAGAAAAGCATCTGAAGTTCTGTACTGGCTGCACAAAGATAGGAAAAAAGACTCACGTGGAAGTGCATGCAGAAACATGCACAGAGATGAGCACAGTGCCAGGGTAGAAAGGTCTATTAGCCCCAGATATTAAGACAAAAACACTGCCACCCATGGGTTGTATCAAAAATTTACTCTTGTTTATAAATACAACTAAAGGCATGCTGAGAACCAAAGAGAGCAGAGAATCCCACCTGCTTGAAAACAGTTTTGTGGCTTATGACACAGAGGAGCAGTGCATCACAGGGGACTACCTCAAAGGAAACAGATGTGTCAAGCAGAACAGTAGAGGAAGTACATGACCTTCACTATTTCACATTTTAATATTTTGTTTTTTATTTCACTTGATTTTACCTTATTATTATATTTTTATTTTTAACTGTTATGAACACTATTACTTTACCCCTTTTTAAAGTTTTGTTTTGTTATTTTTCTCTATTTTGCTTTATTTTGAGATTAGTGTTCTATATTCTATTTGAATTTTCCCTTTAGCATTATTTTACTCTATCTTAATTTTCCTTTATGCCAACACTTACTTCCTCACATTCCCCCTTTTTGCTCTGTTTCTCTTACCCTGATCCTGCTTTAGTTTTTCCTCTATGCTTTCTTTTTACTCCTTGTTAAAAACTGATCTTATTCATATATCTAATTTCCTCTCCCCTGCTCCAAGCCCATATATACTTCTCTCTTCTCTTTCTTCACTATCCAAATGTTTTTTTGCTTACTTCTTTCTGTCTTGTTGTTTATTTGACTGTTGGTTAGTTTTTTTTTGTGTTTTTATTTCTTTCTTTCTTTTTCTTTTTGCTTATGTCTTTTCTCTTCTCACTTGTTCTCTTCTTCTACTAATACTTAACTAATTCCAATCACCAACTCTGGCCTATTTACTCTCTATTCTCCTTTTCCAATAGTGAATTAATATATAGATAGATAGGTAGATAGATAGATAGATTAAAGAAAGAGGAAATGTATACATATATATACATATATATAAATTTTATTATATATATAAATATATATATATATTTTTTGTATTTTGTTTTTTTACCTTTCTTTTATACACTTATTCTCTTTCTACATCCTCTGAACTGAATGGTGACTATTTACCCATTAATTCAATTCCTTGACCTGACCCTCTGGAAATAAGCTCTGCCTCCTCAGATTCACCTGGGTGTTTGTTGTTTGGAGGCTTGTTGCTTGCATTTTTTTTGGATTAGTTGTTGTTTTCAAGAAAACATGACCCATATACATATATTTTGCTCCCTTCTTTTTTTCTTCTCTCTTTTCTTACATTTTTTTCCCTTTTCTCAATATCATTTTTGCACTTATTTCTATTCCCTAATTTTATTTTCTCTGTTGGTCAACTTTATTTGGGGGTATTAGTATTGTGAATAAATTTGTGTTTGATGTCCAGTGTGTTGTGTCTTGTTGTGTTGTATTTTGTGCCTTTAAGTCAACACAGGAGAGAGAGAGAGCTACATAACCAGAAGCCTTGAGAGGAGCGATCATGGGGAGACCAAAAAACAGGCCACACATATGAAAGAAAAGGAGGAATCACCAGAAAAGGAAGTATATGAAGTGGAAGCAAGCAATATGACAGAGAAAGAATTCAGAGCAATGGTCATTAGGTAGCTGAAAAGAATGGAAGACAAATTCAACAATATGTGGAAGAACCAAGAGGAAATGAAGAAGAACCAAGAAGAAATGAAAAATGACATCACTGTTATAAAGAATTCTCTAGAAAGCATCAACAGAGGACTAGAAGAAGTAGAGGACTGCATTAATGAGGTAGACAACAAGGTATGAAAAAATACCCAAGAAGAACAGTATCTAGGAAAAAAATTTAAAAACAGGAGGAGAGCCAAAAGAACTTCAGGACAATATGAAATGAAAAAACATCTGCATAATAGGGGTAGCAGAAGGAGAGGAAACTGAGCAAAACTTAGAAAACCCATTTGAAGAAATACTGACAGAAACCTTCCCTGATGTTGGGAAGAAAAAACTCACACAAGTCCAAGAAGCTCATGAATCCCAAATAAGATGGACCCAAAAAGATTGACACCAATACACATTATAATTAAATTAGCAAATACCAAAGACAAAGTAAGAATCTTAATGGCCAGAGAGAGACAGTAAGTTACCTACAAAGGATCTTCCATCAGACTATCAACTGATTTCTCAACAGAAACACATTAGGCCAGAAGGGAATGGAATAAAATATACAAAATTATTGAAAGCAAGGTTCTAAATCTAAGAATACTGTACCCAGCAAGGCTATCAATCAAAAATTGAGAGGGAAATCAGGAGCTTCACAGACATAAAAGGACTAATGGATTTTATTACCACCAAACCAGTAATGCAAAAATGAGAAAGGGTCTGCTGTAAAAAGAAGAAATAGAAAGGGAAGAAGGAACACAGAGATAAAGAATAAAAATGGCAACAAGTACATGTCAATAATTACTTTAAATGTAAATGGATTAAATGCCCCAATAAAAAGACATAGGTTAACTGAGTGGATAAGAAAACATGACCCATATATCTGCTGTCTACAGGAAACCCACCTGAGAACAAAGGACTGATACAGACTGATGGTGAAGGGATAGAAAAAGGTTTTTAGAAGAATGGAAATGAAAAGAAAAAAAACGCTGGGATAGCAATACTTATACCTGACAAATTAGACTTCAAAGTAGAGACCATAACAAGACATAAGGAAGGCCACTTCATAATACTAAAAGGATTAATTCAACTAGAAGACATAACTCTGGTAAACATATATGCACCCATTACAGGAACACCCAAATACATAAAACACTCTGGAAGATATCAAGGGAGAGATTGACAGCAATACAGTCATAGTAGAGGACTTTAATACCCACTAACACCACTGGACAAATCCTCTGAACAAAAAATCAGCAAAGAAACATCAATTCTAAATGACTCACTAGACCAGATGGAATTAATTGACATCTTCAGAACATTCGACCCCAAAGCCACAGAATATACATTCTTCGCATGAACACATGGGTCATTTTCAAAGATAGACCACATATTAGGGCACAGGCAAAGTCTCTTCAAATTCAAGAAGATAGAAATCATATCAAGCATCTTCTCAGATCACAGTGGCATAAAACTAGAAATCAACTGCAATAAAATCAATTTTAAAAAATCAAACACTTGGAGGCTAAATAGAGTGCAATTAAACAATTGGGTTACCAAAGAGATCAAAGAAGAAATAAACATCCTGGCAACAAATGACAATGAAAACACAACAATCCAAAATCTCTTGGACAACAGCAAAAGCAGTCTTAAGAGGGCAGTTCATGGCTCTACAGGCCTATCTCAAAACACAAGTTAAAATGGTAATGAAGTATCTAACCCTACAACTCAAAGGGTTAGAAAGAAAGCAACAAGAAAAGTCCAACATAAGCATAAGAAAGGAAATAATAAAGGTCAGAGTGGAGATAAATGACATTGAGACAAAAAAAAAGAAGAAAGAAAGAAAGAAAGAAAGAAAGAAAGAAAGAAAGAAAGAAAGAGAAAGAAAGTCAACAAAACCAAGCACTGGTTCTTTGAAAGGATAAACAGGATTAAAAGAAGCTCTAGCCAGATTCACCAAGAAGCAAAGACAGAAGACTAAAATAAACAAAATCAGAAATGAAAGAGGTGAAGTGACAACTGATCCCATGGCAATACAAACAATTATGAAAAAATACTATGAACAACTCTATTTCAACAAAATGGACAACCTAGATGAAATTGGACATATTCTTAGAAAAATACAAGCTCCCAAAACTCAACAAGAAGAATAAAAAAAAACCTGAATAGGCCAATAACTACTTAAGAACTTGAAACAGAGATCAAAAATCTTCCAGCAAACAAAAGCCCTAGTCCAGATGGCTTTACAGGGGAGTTATACCAAGCATTCAAAGAAGAAATAAAACCTATCCTCCTCAGACTATTCCAAAATATTTAAGAGGAAGACACTCTTCCAAGATTTTTTTATGAAGCCAGCATTACTCTAATTCCAAAACCAGATAAAAATACCACAAAAAAAAAGAGAGAACTATGCCGAAACCAGTTTAGCTCAATGGATAGAGCATTTCCCTGTGGACTGAAAGGTCCCAGGTTCGATTCCGGTCAAGGGCATGTATCTTGGTTGTGGGCACATCCCAGTAGGGGGTGTGCTGGAGGCAGCTGATCAATTTCTCTCTCTCATGGATGTTTCTAACTCTCTATCCCTCTCCCATTCTCTCTGTAAAAAATCAATAAAATACATTAAAAAAAAGAGAGAAAGAACTATAGGCCAATATCCTTGATGAACACAGATACTAAAATCCTCAACAAAATTCTAGCAAATTGGATTCAGCATTACATTAGAAAGATCATATGCCATGACCAAGTGGGATTTATTCTAGGGATGCAAGGATAGTACAATATCCATCCTATCTAATAAAAGAGTAAAATGCAAATTGACTGAACCTCTGCTACACCCACAAGCCATGCCCAACAGCCATGCTCAACAGCCAATCAGAGCAAGTATGCAAATTAACCCAACCAAGATGGCTACAGCCACAGAGACAGCAGGAGAGAGGCTTGGGTTGCCCCTGGTGATGGAAGAAGCCAGCCCAAGACTCTGCTTAAGGAAACAAAGTTTCAATGGCTATGCAAGCAGAAGGTTTGGCTCTGCTCCAGGATACAAAGTTTTAATTGTAGAAGATCAATAAATTCCAGATACTCAAAGGATTAGAAAGGGTTGGGTCACCAAGGGGCATGGCTGGCTTGCAAACCACTACAGGCCCCTGGCCTAGGCCACCCAATGCCCCAAGGGAACACCCACCCTGATCCAGGACACCCTTCAGGGCAAACCAGCTGGCCCCCACCCATACACCAGGCCTCGATTCTATCTAATAAAAGAGTAATATGCAGATTGACCATCACTCCAACACACAAGATGGCTGCCCCCATGTGGACACAAGATGGCCAGCAGGGGAAGGCAGTTGAGGGTGATCAAGCCTGCAGGGAAAGGCAGTTTGGGGTGACCAGGCTGGCAGAGGAGGAAAGTTGGGGGTGACTGGGCCTGCAGAGAAGGGCAGTTGGGGTTGACCAGGCCCACAAGGGAGGGCAGTTAAAGGCAAACAAGCTGGCAGGGGAGCAGTTAGGCATCAATCAGGCTGGCAGGGGAGTGGTTAGAAGGTGATCAGGCTGGTAGCAGAAGTGGTTAGGGGCAATCAGGAAGGCAGTCAGGTGAACAGTTGGGAGCCAGCAGTCCTGGATTGTGAGAGGGATGTCGGGCCTAAACGGGCAGTCCGACATCCCTCAAAGGGTCCCAGATTGGAGAGGGAGCAGGTTGGGCTGAAGGACACCCCTTCCCCACCCCCATGCACGAATTTTGTGCACTGGGCTTCTAGTAAATCAATAAATGTGATACATCACATAAACAAATTGAGAGACAAAATAGTAGACATATGTCATAGCAATATCTTTACCAATACTGCAGCTCTATTGACTAATGAGTTTGCAGGCCACTGCCGTAGGGGAAAAACACTTAAAAAAAACATCTTAATAATGTACTAAAATCTTTAACCTGAAGTCAGAACTTTTGGGTAAGTGTAATAATGCCTTACACAGTGGTCGGCAAACTCATTATTCAACAGAGTATCCTAGGACAATGAAGACTAAGGAGAAAAATAAACAAACTACATAATCATATCAATTGATGCAGAAAAAGTATTTGACAAAATCCAACACCCTTTCTTGATTAAAAGCTCTCAGCAAAGTGGAAATAGAGGGATCATACTTAACATAATTAGAGCCTTATATGACAAACCTATAGCCAACATCATATTCAATGGGCAAAAACTAAACTCATTTCCCCTAAGAACAGGAACAAGACAAGGATGCTCACTTTCACCACTTCTGTTTGATATAGTACTGGAAGTGCTAGCCATAGTGATCAGACAAGAAGAAGAAATAAAAGGCATCCAAATTGGAAAAGAAGAAGTAAAACTGTCTTTATTTGCAGATGACATGATATTGTATATAGAAAACCCCAAAGACTCTATCAAAAAACTACTCGACCTAATAAATGAATCTGGCAATGTAGCAGGATATAAAATTAACACCCAGAAATCTATGGTCTTTTTATACACCAATAATGAACTCACACGAAGAGAAGCAAAAAACAAAATAAAACAAAACAATAACAAAAACAAACAAAAAACCAATTCCATTTACCATTGCACTAAAAAAATTAAGATACCTAAGAATAAACTTAACTAAGGACATAAAAGACCTGTATGTGAAAAATTACAGGACACTGAAAAAAAGAGATAGAAGAAGATGGAAGAACATACCATGTCTATGATTAGTAGAATCAACATCATTAAAATGGCCATACTACCCAAAGCAATCTACAGATTCAATGCAATCCCCATTAAAATACCAATGGCATATTTCAAAGATCTAGAACAAAGACTCCAAAAATTCATCTGGAATAAAAAAAGGCCCCAAATAGCCACCACAATCCTAGGAAAAAAGAACAAAGTTGGAGGGATCATGATAGCAGGTATCAAACTATATTACCAAGCCATGGTTCTCAAAACTGCATGGTACTGGCACAGAACAGACATATAGACCAATGGAATAGAACAGAGAACACAGAAATTGACCCAAGCCATTATGCTCAATGAATATTTGACAAAGGAGGCAAGAGGATACAATGAGTCAAGACAGTCTCTTCAAAAAAGTGGTGCTGGGAAATTTGGTCACATACATGCAAAAAAAAAAAAGAAACTAGATCACCAACTTACATCATACACAGAAACAAACTTAAAATGGCTATAAGATTTAAATGTAAGACAGAAAACCATAAAAATACTACCAGACTCCATAGGCAGCAAAATAGTAGAGATATGTCATAGCAATATCTTTACCAATACTGCGGCTCTATTGACTAATGAGTTTGCAGGCCACTGCCGTAGGGGAAAAACACTTAAAAAAAAACATCTTAATAATGTACTAAAGTCTTTAACCTGAAGTCAGAACTTTTGGGTAAGTGTAATAATGCCTTACACAGTGGTCGGCAAACTCATTATTCAACAGAGTATCCTAGGACAATGAAGACTAAGGAGAAAAATAAACAAATAGGACTACATCAAAATAAAAAGCTTCTGCACAGCAAAAGAAACCATCAACAAAACAACAAGAAAGACACTGCTTGGAGAACATATTTGCCAAAGATATTTCTGATAATGTTTAATCTCCAAAATTTACCAAAAACTCATCCAACTTAACAAAAAGTAGATAAACAATAAAAAAAATAGGCAAAATATTTAAGTAGACACTTTTTGGAAGAGGACATACAGAAGGCTCAGAGACAAATAAAAACATGCTCGTAGTCACTAATCATCAGAGACATGCAAATCAAAGCAACAGTGAGTACCATTTCACACTGTTAGAATGGCTATCGTCAACAAATCAACAAACAACAAGTGCTGGCGAGGATGTGGAGAAAAAGGAATCCTCCTGTACTGCTGGTGGGAATGCAGACTGGTGCAGCCACTGTGGAAGATAGTATGGAGTTTCCTCAAAAAGTTTAAAATGTAACTCCCATTTGACCCAGTAATCCCACTTCTAGGACTTTATCCCAAGAAATCAGAAACACCAATCAGAAAGGATATATGCACCCCTGTGTTTATAGCAGCACAATTTACAATAGCTAAGACTGGGAAACAGCCTAGTGCCCATCAGCAGATGAGTGGATTAGAAAACTGGTACATCTACACACTGGAATAGTATGCTACTATATAAAAGAAGAAACTTCTACCATTTGTAACAGCATGGATGGAACTGGAGAGTATTATGCTAAGCAAAATAAGCCAATCAGAGAAAAATAAATATCACATAATCTCACTCATATGTGGGATATAATGATCAACATAATTTGATGAACAAAAATTGATCTAGAGATAAATGGTAGGAGAGCTGGGGTTAGAGAGCAACTAAAGGACTTGTATGCATGCATATTAGCATAACCAATATATGCATAACAATATTAGCATAACTCAGGCACTGTGGCAGTGGGGGTTTGCCCAGGGTGGGAATGACTGGGGCGGAGGGATTCATTTGGGGAAAAAGAAGACATTTGTATAACTTTAGACAATAAAAGAAAAAGAAAAAAAAAAGACTTAGCCCTGCCAGTGTGGCTCAGTTGGTTGAGTGTCAGCCCACGTATCAAGAAGTCACCATCCAATTCCCAGTCAATGCACAGTTGCAGGCTCAATTCCTAGTAGGAGGCATGCAGGAGGCAGCTGATCAATGCTTCTATCTATCCCTCTCCCTTCCTCTCTCTCTGAAATCAATAATGTATATTTTTAAAATATGGGTGTGTTTTTTTTTGTGTGTGTGGTGTGTGTGTGTGTGTGTGTGTGTGTGTGTGTGTGTGTGTGTGTGTGTTTAATGTATTTTTATTGATTTCAGGGAAGAAGGGAGAGGCAGGAGAGAAATAGAAACATCAATGGTGAGGGAGAATCACTAATTGGCTGCCTCTTGCATGCTCCCTACTGGGGATGGAGCCTGCAATCTGGGCCTTGATGGGAATCCAACCTAGGACCCTTCAATCTGAAGGCTGATGCTCTAATCCACTGAGCCAAACCGTCGAGGGCTAAAAATATGTTTGTTTGTTTGTTTGTTTGTTTGTTTTTTAAATCTATGATTAAAGTTCTCTATCTCTATTAATCTGTAATACTACCTTCCGTATTATAAAGCACATAAAGTGCTTTATAAAGTTTTTACAACCATTGGGTGCTATTACAGCTGCAGAATAACAACATATATGTGTATCAGTTTACAACTTTCTCCTAATGACCTTACCTATTGTGACTTTTTAAAAAATATATATTTTATTGATTTTTCACAGAGAGGAATAGAGAGTTAAAAACATCGATGAGAGAGGAACATTGATCAGTTGCCTCCTGCACACCCCCTACTGGGGATGTGCCTGCAAAAAAGGTACATGCTCTTGACCAGAATTGAATCTGGGACCCTTCAGTCGGCAGGCCGATGCTCTATCCACTGAGCCAAACCAATTAGGGCCCTATTGTGTCTTTTAAGTGGACATTTGAGAATCCTTAAATGGTCATGTTTTCCATTACTTCCAAAATACTTGGAGTTAAATTTATTGCACACTGTTAATAATTATATTATATTGTAAGTTATGTCTCCTCCAGATAATATTTCATCTTCTCAATTTATCTTTTTTAAAGTGCCTCAACTTGGATGTGTCTTAATATTGTCAATGATCTCAAATACTTTGTGAAATAAGTGGAAGAGAGTAAATTTTATGTAAATAGTAAAAGATCTTGACAGTACTAGAGAGAATATGACCCTTGAATGTCCTTTTTGAAAAGGCTGTGAGGCATTTCCCTTTCTGCACGACATTAAGCTCAGCTAAATAAATAAAGCACAGGATTTTCGTTTTCAGGCCGTTGTCATAGCAACTTTTGACTCCAGAGAAGAAGGCATTCTCAGATCTCAGCCCTGACTTCAGAAGAGCTAAAAAATGATGAAACTGGGGATCTGTTATTCATAACTTTTCCACTACATGTATATAGTTTGCTCTCTGACATATATTTCCCCTTATGAATTTCCAAACTCAACAGTAATAGACTAATAATAGCCATTTATCATTTATTACAAGTCAGGCATAGAGAGCATTACAAGTATTATGTTTTTCTCCCAATAACACTGTAAATGTGGTATTATTTTTGTCAACATTTTACTTATAAGCAAACTATGTTTAGATAGATAGATGAAGCAATTTACTCAAAGCCACACAATAATTGCTCACCTTTTCAGCCGCAGCACAGCTGACCACTTCTTAAAGCATTCTCTGGTTTTCTGGGTTTCCTCCTGCTTCCCTGACCAAACACTTGGCTGCTCCTTTGTCTCTGCCTGATCTTAAAGGCTGGCATGTCCAGTACTTCGACTGAGCAGTCTTTTCTATCCAGACTGCCTCTTCTAAATGCCTTCTATGAATTGATAATGTATATCTTCTGCCCCAGATATCTCACATGCATGTTGGACTCATGTATGCAACTATTTGTTGTACACTTAGATGTCTAATAGGTATTTCTAAAGTAATAAATCTTAATTCCTGTCCTTCAGTCTTCCTTGTCTTAGTAACATTATACTCTCAGATGCTCAAATCAAACTTCCTCCGATTCATCCTTGATTTCTCCCTTTTCCTTACCCCTTCACTGCATATAAACAAGTTATGTCAGATATTTACCCAAAATCTTTGTGGAATCTACTTTTCATCCCCATTGCCACCACTGTACTGAAGGCTACAATTTCTTCCCTGGATTTGTAATCAATAACTTTCTATCTAAGGCCACTGTTTCCACTCTCTTAAAGACCAGTCGGTATGAGCTTTTGAAACCATAAATCCAATCATGCTAGCTTAAAGCCTCCACTGGCTCTCCATTGCTCTTAGAATATTATTTGAACTCCTAACTATAGCCTACAACAGTAGTCACCAACCTTTCAGATCTCACAGACCACTGGTTGGCAACCGCTGTTCCAAAGGTTTCCTTAAACCAGCGGTTGCCAACCTTTCAAACTTCATGGACCACCAGTGGTCCATGGACCACCAGTTGGCAACCGCTGGCCTAGAAGACTGGCTTTCAAGTCCAGTCTCCTGAACTTGTCCCCTTCCATCATTCAGTTTTAGTCACAATATCCTCCTTTACTTCCCTCAAACTGTTGTTTTTGGCCTCTGGAATTTTGCAGTATAAATTCTCAAACTTCTCTCTGCTCATTTTCCTAGAGGGTTCTTTTTATATTTCAGGTTTCAGCTCCAATACTGTCTTCTTAGAGGCTGCCTTTTCTAAAGTGGCTTCATGTTGGTGGTCTAATCATCACATCATTCTTATCAATAGCATGTACCAGTATCAGCAATGTTTGCTACCCTCCTCCTCCTAATTATCCTTGGGGTTACAGACCCTGATTATCTTTTTCATGTCTACATTCTCAAAGTTTAGGGGCATATAGGAGGTGCTCATTGACAGGGGGAAGGAAGGAAAACATAAAAATTCAATGCCAAGACCCCATCCCATGATTATTTTACACCAAAACTGCTTTAAACTCACTTCCTCCTTTGAGCGTTTCAAGGTGATTTCCATGTGTTATTTTGTTCTCACTCTAGACTGATTCCTGAATCCTATGAGACACTGAATTTGAGACAAAAGGAGAAGGACTGTGACAGATGGAGCTGCAGTGTCCCTAAGCAATTACAAGTTCCTTATCCACAAAAACTCATTTGGCTTTGGGGGAGGGAGCAAAAATAGAGACCACTACAGCACAATTTTTATTCCCTCCCAAGCGACACTTAACTTCCTTGAGAGAAGAAAACATATTCTTGATAAAGTTAATTCATACATCTGTACTCACAGAATGAAGGCTACCCTAGTGGCCAGGTCCACATCACAAACCTAAACCAGAGTCAGCCTGCACTTACAGGAAACACTACTCCAGAAACCTACACACCAACCACAATCCTCCAACTCAGAAAATAGGGCTGCCTGGCTAACACTCCATTAACTCACTCTTGCGGAAAATCCCTCAGGAACAGTGCTTCACTGCTTGGGAGACACTGGACTTCCCCAGTCCTATGATTATTTTCCCCGTGATCAGAAAAGGGGCGACACACTAAACCTGACAAGCTCAGGAGAGGCCACATGGCGGCCTTGCAAACTCAGAGACTGAAATTAAAACTTTCTAACTAAAAGCAAGTCATGGTTCTGGCCGGGTGGCTCAGTTGATTGGAGTGTCATCTTGTGGATTCACTCTCTGGTCAGGGTGTGTTTAGAAAGCGGCTGATCAGTAATTTTCTCTCTCTCTCCTTTTCTCTCTTTCTCTGTCTCTCTTCCTTCCTCTTTCTGAAAATTAGTAAACATATCCTCAGGTAAGGATTAAAAAAATTAAAAGTGAGTTATGGTGGGCAGTCATGTCCTAGGCCAGTATCTATTTTGACAAAGGTCAGTCTTTACCTTATCTGAGCATTTATATTGTCTTTTTGTATGTACAGTAACATACCTTTGGAATGTCAGGTTAATTTTCATTCTCCAGACCCCTCATGGCACAATCACTGCACCAGGGCAGAGATCACAAAACCCATAATTGTTATCGTTATCTCATTAATTGTTAACTGTTAACTATCCTGTACTACCAATGTAAAAGAAGTCCCATATTTTTCCATGTATAAGATGCTCTCCCACTTTTCCAACACAAAATTAAGAAATCAATATTTTAAACATTTTGCTGGTTTTCCTCTTAAGGCCTTCTTTTTTGCCACCTTAAGGAGTTGTTCTTCCTGTTTTCTCTGCTGTCTGATCATACACTCAGTGGGAGGAGGTCCAAATTATCTCTCTGCAGCTCTATTTCCATGCTCTTTTGTGATAGATCCTCCCTTTCCCCAACTGATGGACCGAGTATGACATAATCTGCACCTACGGCCTGGACATTCCTGAGCATCTAACCAGGCACCTTATATGGACTATACATTGAACTACCAATCAGCACCTGCCAAATACCCTAAGCTTTTGATTCCTAAGTACCTAACTGCCTAATCATGTGCCTTCTATGAAATCACCAATCATTGAGTGCCAAGTACCCTTCCCATTCCTCCCCTCAAAAGGCATGTTCACCTCTGCATGTGTTGCTGCTCTCCCCTTTTTGAGACAGCCCAGCAGGGTTCTTCTCCTCTAATAAAGCCTGTAGTCTTTCATTTTGACTAGCTGATTACATTCAGTTTGAATTTTGCAGAGTAAGACAATCGCTTATCAGTATTTATATTTTTAATTGACATCTTTATGAGCTCAGAACATTCTGGTCCCTGTTGCACCTACGCACTTTCCACCTCCACCTCCAATTATGGCACCAGCTGACCTCAGGAATAATAAGGCTTGTGATTGGAGGAAGCCCGTTTGATAAGGTGTGAGCAGCTACACACTGGCAGGGCTCCCTCCTCATCTGACTTCTGTGTATAACATGCTCCTTCATTTCCAGTCTAAGGATTTTAAAAAAATAGGTTCTTATTCACAGAAAAATATGGTACGTGTGTATCATTTTACTTTTTATCCAATCCCAGAGATTTCCCTGCTTTGCTTTCTCCCACCTCCTTAATCTATCACCAATGGATTAATTTCACGTAACCCTTTATGCCTTTTATGCCTCCTCCTTTGATTTAACGAATAAAATAAGGTGCAAAGCTGTCACTCTTTGGAGCGTTTTGTCAATCCATTGAAATTTTGCTTCCTGGCAATGTTATGCCCAGATTTCAAGATCCTCAAAGATCACCAAGGAGCCGAGTCCGATGCAAAAGCAAAGAGCCCTTATTCAAGCTCAATCTCTGTCTCTCCGCCCTCACCAATGCAGCAGCAGGATGCAAAGAGCCCCGAGTCTCAGAAGTACAGCAATTTTATAGGGCTTGGGGTCAAGTGGTGGAGTGATGCTCAGATTACTGAGTTGGCTGATTCCGATTGGCTGGGTGAGAGCTAGGGTTTAGTTACACAAAGACAGAATGCAGTTAGGTTATTCCTCTTGCATTCCCATTGGCTGGTTTAAGGGCGGGCTGGGTAACTGACACATTCTGTGTTTTTTTTTTTCTGGTAAAGGGGTCATGTCAGGGACATAGTTACACAAGAAAGAAGACACAGTACAAAATGGAGTCAGTCCTGTTCTGCCCTTTCATTCCCCCCTTGTCTTGGAACTTACGGGCCCAATCATGGGACGGACTGCATTTCTACCTCGCCCTCTGTTACTAGAGGCCTGGACTGGGCATGCAGAACCATCAACTGAACCATCCCTTTGCAAGTTCTTAAAGGGCCCCTATGTGCTGAGGCCTTGAGACCTCAACTGAAGCATCCATCTTATATAAAAACTGCTGTTTGAAATTTTAACCTTGCTATTGGCTTCTGTAAATGTTTGCTTGCTTAAATAATAAGGAAAATGAGACTATTCTCACTTCAGAGATGTCATTAAACCTTTCCTAGACAAAATTATTAGTGCTGGCACCAGGCCAGGTCTTTGGTTGAGGTCTCAAGCCCTCAGCACATAGGGGCCCTTTAAGAACTTGCAAAGGGGCAGTTTAGTTGATGGTTCTGCACCCAGTACAGGCCTCTAGCAATGGAGGGCAGGGTAGAAATGCAGTCTGCCCCATGATTGGGCTCTTAAGTCCCAAGACAAGGGGGGAATGAAAGGGCAGAGCAGGACTGACTCCATTTCAAGAAAAACCACAGAATGTGTCAGTTACCCAACTCACCCTTAAATCAGCCAATGGGGATGCAAGGGGAACTAACCTAAGGCCAAAAGTATCCTGACTGCATCCTGTCTTTGTGTAACCAGATCCTAGCCACATCCTCTCTTTGTGCCACTGGACCCCAGCCTTCACCCAACCAATCAAGATCGGCCAACTCAGTGGTCCGAGCATTACCCCACCACCGGACCCCAAGCTCTATAAAATTGCTGTGCTTCTGGAACTCGCTCTCTTTTTGCATCCTGCCACTGCATTGGTGGAGGTGGAGAGCCAAGCTTGAGCTTGAATAAAGGCTCTTTGCTTTTGCATCAGACTCAGCTCCCTGGTGGTCTTTGGGGATCTGGAAATCTGGGCATAACACAACCAAAGTCTTGGCCTGGTGTCAGCACTGATAATTTTGTCCAGGGAAAGTTTAATGGCCTCTCTGAAGTGAGAATAGTCTAATTTTCCTTATTATTTAAGCAAACAAACATTTACAGAAGCCAATAGCAAGGTTAAAATTTCAAACAGCGGTTTTTCAATAAGATGGATGCTTCAACAACTGTCATCATTTTGGTTCAAGTAAATTCATCAAAATCCTTTACAGGTTTAAACATCCCTTGAATAAAGGACATCAAAATCTATACCAAATTGTTTTAGTTTTGTCATTTAACATTCCCCATTACAGCTTTCCCCACCAAATTCCCAAGGTGTTTACGTAGTTGTTTCAAGCAAAGAACATTATTTCAAAGTGTTAATTTTGGGGTGGACTTGACAACCATACCAGCCCATTTCTCTTATTTTTATTCTTTAATTATTGGCACTGAAATTGTATCTAAACAACTTATTGAATCAGGAATTTAGGGGGATATAGGCAGCTTAGGGATTTTTTAGAATTGAGGTCCATGGAAGTGTGGGGCTGCAGACTGGGAGAAGGTACATTTCCATAACACAAGGAAGCCAGGTGCAGTTACAGCTCCGTAAGACAAGGAGGCAGCAACAGATCTTATGTAAAAAAATAAAGAGAAGGAAGCCCTTCATTCAGAAGGAGAGGAAGAAAGCCCAAAGGGAATAGGAAAACAATAAGGGAGAAGGGGGGAGAACCTCACATGTGCCTTGTGATGTTCATCCTTTGAGCCCAGGAGTTACTATAGAAAACAGTCTAAGGGAATAGTGACCAATGAGAGGGGATATGAAGCACCAGGATCTGCAGCCTTTATAAGCCGTGGGGGGAAAAGAACCCAGTGGGACTTTTTTCCCTCCCCATGTGGGAATCCATTCTGTGGGACTCTGTACTTGTTCTTCAATAATCTCCACCTTTTCTATACCACTTTCTGTCCGTGGATTCATTCTTTGATTCTGGTAGACAAAGAATTTGGGTTCCAGTCCAAAAATTCGGTATCATTATGAGGAAGGAATATAGAAAGAAGACATGAGATACCATAACCTGATGTTAGGAGGTGAAGGAGAGCCTGAGGAAATTATTGAATGTGGGGAGGAAATTATATTTTTCTCTACCCTTCTAAGTTCTCAGCTGGGGGTCCTATAACAGAAGACAGATTAAAAAAAGCAATCATACAAAAACACAAACATACAAACACAAACAACAACAAAAAAAGAGCTTATATCAGCCAAGTCATACAAATTTAGCTAATATAAGTTTTATATGACACAAGAGCCTTTATAAGGAGGAAATGAAGATTGGCAAAGGGTTAAATCTGAGAGTTTTTATGTTGTTTGACAAAGAGTAGAAAGTCATGGAAAGACTAGACAGGACAAAGGGTATGAGGTAAGTTAGTAACTGAGGGACCCTTATTAAGGCCTGTTCATTCAGATTCCTCTCTGTGTCCCTTTGTCTTTGGAAATAAGGATGCTCCTTTCTCTGAGTACAGAGAGGGCATTTCTCATCTGAGGGTTTTATGACTTGCTTCAGGGCAAAGGTCAGGCAGCCCTTCCTGCACAAGCTGTTACTCAAATTTCTCCAGATTAAAGTATTTAATAAGTCAAGGCAACATATTTTTGGTTAGCATGAATGTTTCTCATTCGGGCACAAAATTGGTTGCCAAGTCCAGCCAACTTCTAGGATAAGAAATAGGGAAGATGATACAAGGATATTCTTCCACACAGAATATAGTTCAAATGTAAACATGTTTCTAAAGAGTGTGAATCTCAAATATTTCACTCTACTTCTGGTACCAAAAAGAAGCATGCCAAGGCCTGAGAGAAATAAATTATTATAATTTGCATGTTAGTTGGCTTACAGTAAGATTTGTTCCTGAGCCTTTTAAATGTCAAAGATTTTAGCATTAAAACACTTGGTGTTCAAGGCTTTAGAAACTCTCAATGCTAATGTTTTTGTTTTGTATTTTAAGTAACAATTCTTTGGCTGAAATCTTTCATATTCAAAACACTTAAATTCGTACTAAGTAAAACCTTGCAGGAGGTTTGAAGAGTTTCAGCCATAATGATAGAATAGAAATTAACTGTACTCTTGACCTTTATATTGACTTGATGCAACCTTGCAAAGATCATTTATCTTCCTGTGGTTTCATTTTTTTCATTCTAAAACATAAAAACTAATAGGGATATTATTTTGAGATAATTGAAGAAAATGACAGTTTTGGTATGTTATTTGCAAGATGTACTCTTATCAAATCCAATTATGCAAATGTTATTTTTAAATATTTTTCTAATTCTGTACTATATGATTTATAAGTTTCAGACTATGAAAACAAAATTTAATTTGCTAGTTTGTCAAAATCTAATATCTACCGTTTCTTTTCAATTAGGGCAAAAGAGCCACAGGAAACTGAAATAATAACATCTCAAGAGTTACTTTTATCTTTTCTTCTGCTACACAAAACCACACCTTTTCACTCTTCTGCAAAGTTTTCATCACTTGATGCTCCCCTTTCATGAACCTGACCTTGGATCTACAAATACCACAATTTTATATGCAAATAAATTTTATATCAGAGAAAATGCAGACATCAAAAACATTAAAACTATACAATTTGTCACTGACCCCCAAGTTTGTGGGCCTGATGCTTCAAAATGCCAAAACTCAAAACATCAGTTTGGAGTAAGGAAAGGTTTATTGATCAAGAAGGTGCCAACAGAGAAGATGGGAAACTTAATGTTGTCTCAAACCCATCTTGCTGGCTGAATTAACTTAAAAGTTTTAAGGGTTTAGGGGAACAGGTATTTGGAAGTGCTGACGGGACATGTTTTGACTGGAAAACATTGGAGCTTGGTCATTTATAGTAAAGGGGTGTTAACACTGGGGGACCGCTGGACATTGGACCCTTGGCTTCTGAAAGGGTTTAGGTGCTCAAGTTCCAGTTATATCTTATCATTTGGTTCCCTGTGGATGGATTGAGAGAGACTTTGATTGTGGGTATAGCTGAGGGTCAAAATTTTCTCCTCTGGGCATGCTTCTGCCCATAACTTGTGGTTTTGGTCTATTGTCTGAAAAGCAACTCAGTATCTTGTTAAACAGTTTAGGACCATTTTTAAGCTGGTTCTGCAGTTACAATTTTTCGAGTAAACAAAGAATTCAAATTGAATAACATTTGTACCTAGTCATTTGACAAATATTAAAATTATATTTGACAAATATTAAATATTATAGTTTCTGGTATTTGCTAAAGTGTAGGAAAACAGATTGTCACATACTGTTAGTGGGAGTATAAATTGGTAAGAAATTTTTGAGGAATAATTGGCAATACCTATCAAGTTTAAAATATTACTTTGAACAGCCCAGTAGTACACAAAGATACAAAAATAAACTATCAAGTGTCAGTGGGAATATAAAGTCGCTTCAATACTTTTACATGGCTGGTGGGAATGTAAGCTGGCATAAACACTTTGGAAAACAATTTGACATTATCTGATAAGACTGAAGATGTATATTTTTTATGACAAAGTAGCTCCACTCCTGAAAATGTAGATAAGAGAAACTCTTGCATAGGTGTTCTGATCCACACTATAAGACAAAAAAACCCAGAGACAACCCTAATTGTCAATCAATGATGCAATAGACAAATACAGTGAAAATGAATGAATTACATCTGCTCACAATGACATGAATAATCTCAGGAACATTGTGTTGTGAGGAATAACAAGTTGCAGAGTAATATCTACAGTATGATTTCGTTTGTATAAAGTTCAAAAACATGCAAAGCAAGTTCATATATCTTTTAGGAAAACAGATACATGTGGCAAAACTAAAAATAATAATAGACATAAGTGCAGGATAGTAGTTACTTCTGACAGAGAGAAAGGAAGATGGGTTGGAGAAAGGCACAAAAGGGACTTTAACGATAACAAAAATGTTGAGAAGTTGAGGGTGTTTGGTTTTGGTGATGAATGAGCTTCTTTTTAGTTCATAAATATTTTTGTATCTAGTTAATATCTAGAAACCAGTTATGAGTCAACGTGAGTAGAATGATTTCATCCATATAAAATTGAATACCTATTATGTATATAAATACCATATAAAGATGTCTGGTAAGGATATACACTAATGTATTAATCATTGTTGTTACTTAGTGATTAAATTTGCACATTTTGCTTTACTATGTTGTTTGTTTTGTTTTATAAAGGTACATACATTTTATTTTTATGATACTAAAGTTTTTTTTCTAAGATACCCTTTTGACACTGACTAGCATAGAAACCGACCAGTCATGACCTAATCTGGGTGAACTGAAGGCAGAACCTAAGATGGGGGCTGAGGAGGGGTTTTAAGGCAGTTGGGGATGATATTAGGCCAGGAGGAGAGGGCAGTTAGAGGCAATCAGGCAGGCCAGCAGGGGAGGGCAATTGGGGGTGACCAGGCTGGCAGGGGAAGGTAGTTGGGGGCAAGATCAGACTGGCAGGGGAGGGCAGTTAGGGGTGATCAGGCAAGAAGGCAGAGGCAGTTAGGAGAGATTAAGCAGGCAGGCAAGGAGGTTAGGGGTGATCAGGCAGGCAGGCAGAGGGGCTAGGGGCAATGTGCATCTCTCTAATTGCAAGTGAGAAGTGAAGCTACCAGTGACAGGAAGGCAGGCAGAGGCAGTTAGGGATGATCAGGCAGGCAGGCAGGTGAGCGGTTAGGAGCCAGCGGTCCCAAATTGTGAGAGGGATGTCCAATTGCCAGTTTAGGCCCGATTCCTGTGGGGACATCCCCCAAGGGGTCCCCGATTGGAGAGGTTGCAGGCTGAGCTGAGGGGACCCCCTCTCCCCCCTGCACAAATTTCATGCACTGGGCCACTAGTATACTATAATCGCCAAAAGAATTAACAAAAACTTGGAGCCACCTCAATGTTTACCAATAGAAAACTAGTTTAATGAATTCTGGTATATCCACACCTTAGAATATTGCTATTAAAATGTTATAAAAATGTTTAAGCAATGCCCTGATTGGTCCCGTGGATCTGTCTCTTGCTTCAACAATGTTTGGACAAAACAGACCCAGGAACTCCCCTTTTTCCAGGCTCTGACCACTCTCCAACCTCTTTTCCAATCACTAACTTCGGAACCACCTCAGCCATCCTGTCTCTGAGACCCAACCCCACAATTTTTTAACTTTAACTCCTTATTGTGAAGCAACCATGAGCTCCCAAATTCATCAGAATTATTCCACCAAGGTAGAGGATGCCATCAACCACCTGGCCAATCGGCACCTGTGGGCCTCCTACACCCACCTCTCTCAGGGCTTCTATTTCAACTCCGTGGATGTGGTCCTGGAGGGCTTGGGTCATTTCTTCCACAAGTTGGCAGAGAAGACGCATGAGGGCACTGAGTGTCTCTTAAAGATGCAAAACCATCTTTAAGAGAATGGTGACCACATTCTCTTCCAGGATGAGCTGAAGCCTTCCCAAGATGAGTGAGCAAAACTCAGGACCATGGAAACTGCCATGGCCCTGAAGAAGAAACGGAACCAGGCCCTTTTGGAGCTGCATGACCAGGGTTCTACTTGTATAGACCCACATCTCTGAAACTTCCTGGAGAGACACTTCCTGGATGAGGAGGTGGAACTCATAAAGAACAAGGGCAACACTTGACTGACCTCTGCAGGTTGGCCAGCCACCAGGCTGGGCTGAACGAACATCTCTTTGAAAGCCTCAACATCAAGCAGGACTAGGAGCATTTGGAGCCCAGAGGCCTTTGAGGGGTCCCTCTGCTTCCCCTTGTATCTGGCTTTTGCCTGAGCCTCTCCCAAAAACCACTAGCCATCTTTTGAACTACCCTGGAGCCCTCTCTCAGGCATTGGACCAAACAGAAACAATAAAGCTTTTTGTAGAAAAAAAAGAAAAGTGCTTAAGTGATATATTAAGAAACAAGTACTAAGATAATAAGATTTATTTTTAGTAAAGTGTGTGTGTGTGTGTGTGTGTGTGTGTGTGTGATGTGCGCAAGCATCATTCTGTGAGAAATGAATCAGACACAGATTCTGCCTTAAATAGAGTCCAATAACAGGTTTTTAAAAAATCTTTAAAGAAAAGATTATCCAAAATCTTTTTCCTAATTCTCCATGTCTGAGTGGCACCTCTTTTTAAGAGAACTTCTCTCCAACTTACAGAAGTCATGTGGTTCCAGCCATGTGGTTCCTCATGGCCGTATCCCCCTACCCTCAATCAATTAATCTGGAATGGCCACCTGGTCTAAATTGGGACTGTCACGTACCCTACCCCACTAGCCATAGTTGACAGGTTGAGTAATGGGTCAGTAAAAGTTCTATCATAGAATTTTTTTTAAATAACTTAAGGCAGAAAAAATACAGTTGTTCCTAGTTTGAAACTTATAAGCTGCCAATGACAGTAAAGCTTGGGACACAAATTAACAATGAGAGAAAATACAACCAATACATACTGAACAGAATGTCAGTGTCATAGTCATATTTGAGACTAGATTCAATTTTCCATGAAACCCAACTGCATTCCCTCCTTTTTGCCATTTGGTTTCACAACCCTTCAATTTTCTTATCTACCCCAATATCTTTCAAATAACTGTCCTTTTTGCTTAACGCTTTTGAAATGGATGCCCTCTTTTTTTAAAAAAATATTTTTTTTATTGATTTCAGATAGGAAAGGAGAGGGAGAGATAGAAACATCAATGATGAGAATCATTGATTGGCTGCCTCCTACATGCCCCTACTGAAGATCGAGCCTAAAACCAAGGCATGTGCCCTTGACCAAAATCAACCTGGGACCCTTCAGTTCACAGGCTTATGCTTTATTCACTGAGCTAAACCTGCTAGGGAATAGACTCCCTCTTAATATCTCTCCAATCTAAGCACTTCAACTACTTCTCTTCATCTCCACTGCCATAGCCTTAGTTTAGATCAGTAATTTTCAACTCATGGTATACTGCCAGGGTTCTTGCTTCAGCATTACGAAGGGTTCAGCAATCTGGAAAAAGGCTGTGCATAGATTAAATAAGAGTTCAGAAGCAAAAGATAATTTTAAAAGGCATTGGGGGTCAGAGGAGCTTCAGTTTAAGGAGCTAAAGTTTTTCCTTGTCTCAGGACTCTTGCTTTTTATTAACACAATTTGTCCTAAGGCAAGGTGGAGACATAAACTTCAAAGGGTAGGGTTCAGAAGCATTTTCAGATTGGGAAATAGCCTACAGCTGTTCAGGGGTTTGACCAACAGGAGGCAATAATATATAGATTAAGATGCCTGAGCTGTCTGGCAGCAAACAATCATCCTATTCAAGTTTTGAGGAAGTGCCTTTCAGCTATTCCAACAGATGATTACATATGTGACTCAGCCCTTGTTGAGTCTCCAAGTTTCATCAACCTTTTGATGAAACTCTTATAATTATGACATGCTGGAATTGGCTTCCAGCAGCACACATAAACTAATTACTAAAATTCTGCAGCACATGAAAATATATTTTTTGCTCATCTGACAAAAAAAAAGGCATAATTTTGATTCATCCACACCAAATACTATTGTTGTGTTGGCTGTTGTCATCTTTAAAATTTGACAATCTAAAGGAAAAGAGGTTAGTGCCTCTGACTAAATTGTCAAGTATTGCATTTTTTAAAAATTCTTGTGGCACACCAGTTAAAAATCACTGGTTTAAATCATCATCCTTCTTATTCCCCTTTGCCCCCTTTTTATTGTATCAGCCTCCTATCTCTCTATTCATTAAGTCACTTATTCAATAAGTATGTATTAATTATCCAGTATATACCAACACTCTTTTAGATGCTGAAGAGATAAGCAGTGAACCAAACAAAACCTCTACTTTCATAAGGACTTCATTGTTGTTGAGGGATAAAATTAATAGACAAATAAATGCATAATATGATGCCTCATAGTGATAAGTGCTATGAAGAATCTATGAACCAGTGTTTCAGGATGGTCCCTAATCATGCATCCTGGTGTGCACACTCTTGGGTATTCCCCTCGGACAATGACTCTAATTCTACAATTACATGTATAGCTGATGTGACATGACCAAATGTGGTGCAAGCAGGAGCTTGAAAAGTGCTTGTGTATTGAACTTGCTTTCTCTCATTCTGAGAATTGCCACAATGTGAACAAAATCCAGCTGTCTAAGCCATTTTGGCTGACCCAATGAAGATCCCATACACATTAAAGGGTCATCTACACCATCCAGCCACAGCCTAGCCAGCCCAGGCAAGAACTGCCCAGGTAACCCTCAGAATGGAAAAAAATAATAAATGTTTGTTGTTTTAAGCCACTAGGTTTAATGTGTCTGTGTGTCTGTGTGTGCGTGTGTATGTGCGTGTATTTATATGGACTTCAGAGAGGAAGGGAGAAGGAGAGAAAGATAGAATCATCAATGATAAGAGAGAATCATTGATCAGCTGCCTCCTGCGTGCACCACACTGGGGATTGAGCCTGCAACCCAGGCATGTTTCCTGACTGGGAATAGAAATAAGACTTCCTGGTTCAGAGCTGGCTGTTCAACCATTGAGCAATGCTGGCTGGCCTAGGAAAATCACATTTCTGCATTTTCACCATTAGTATTCCCAACAGAGACACAAACCAACTAGAACCTCAGAGGCACTGAGTCCAATCTGTGGTGACACAATGAACAGTCACATTGCCTCTACTTCAGGGACTTAGAGAATAAGAAACCTCAGGGACTTCCAAACTCATTTACAGTGTTTGTCCCTTCAGAATAAGAAAGAAAGATCCATTAATGATGAAAGTGAACACTTATATAGCACTTACTATGTGCTAGGCTCTGTTCTTAATTATACATAATAACATATAGTTATATTTATACTAGAGGTCCAGTGCATGAAATTCGTGCATGAGGTGGGGGTGTCCTTCAGCTCAGTCTGCTCCCTTTCTAATCTGGGACCCCTCAAGAGGGATCGGGCCTAAACTGGCAGTCGGACATCCCTCTCACAATCCAGGACTGCTGGCTCCCAACTGCTCACCTGCCTGCCTTCTTGATTGCCCTAAACTACTTCTATCTGGCAGCCTGATCCTAACCACTCCTAATCATTCTCCTGCCAGCCTAATTGATGCCTAACTCCTCCCCTACCAGCCTGTTTGCCCCTAACTGCCCTCCTCTGCCAGCCTGGTCACCCCTAACTGCCCTCCCCTATAGGCTTGATCATCCCAACTGCCCTTCCTTACAGGTCTGGTACCTCCCAACTGCCTTTCCCTGCTGGCCTGATCGCCCACAACTGCCCTCCCTTGCAGGCCTGGTCCCTCCCAACTGCCCTCCCCTGTTGGCCATCTTGTGGTGGCCAGCCATCTTGTGTCCACATGGGGGCAGGATCTTTTAACGACATGGAGGCAATCATCTTGTGAGTTGGAGTGATGGTAAATCTGCATATTATCCTTTTATTAGATAGGATAGAGGCCTGGTGCATGGGAGTGGCCTGGCTGGCTTGCCCTGAAGGTTGTCCTGGATCAGGGTGGGGTTCCCTTGGGGCGTAGGGGCCTGGGCAAGGGGCCTGTGGTGGTTTGCAGGCTGGCCATGACCCCGAGTGACCCAAGGAGAGGCTTTGGTATCTGGAATTTATTTATCTTCTACAATTGAAACTTTGTATCTTGGAGCAGAGCCAAGCCTTCTGCTTGCACAGCCATTGAAACTTTGTGCCTTAATTGAAAGCCTGGGCGGGCCAGGGTGTGCAGAAAGCTTGGCTTCCTCCATCACCACGGGCAACCCAAGCCTCCCTCCTGCTCTCTCTGTGGCCATAGCCATCTTGGTTGGGTTAATTTGCATACACACTCTGACTGGTGGGTGTGGCTTGTGGGTGTAGCGGAAGTACTGTCAATTTGCATATTACTCTTTCATTAGATAGAATTATATAAATACATGTGTGCTTTTTTGATTGTTAATCCTCATTCAAGGATATTTTTCGCATTGCTTTTTAGAGAGAATAGAAAGAAAGGAGAGAGTGGAAGGGAAGGAGAGAGAGAAAAACATTGATGTGAGAGAGACACATTGATTGGTTGCCTCTTGCACATGCCCCATCCATGGCTGGGGATTGAATCGCAACCCAAGTACCTGCCACTGACCTGGAATTAAACTCACAACCCCTTGGTGAGAAGGCCAATGCTCTAACCATTGAGAAACAGCAGCCAGTGCTATATTATATATTTGCTATATATGAAATAATAAATACATATATCAAATATATAAAAGTTCCAGAAAACTCTACAGAAACTCTACATGATTTCAAAGATCCCCAAATTGTTGGAATCAGTCATTTCTGCAAGAAGCCCTGATTTTCCTTTATTGGAAAACTAGAGGCCCAGTACATGAAATCTGTACATGGGTAGAGTCCCTAGGCCTGGCCAGCAATCAGGGCCAATCTGTGGGGCAAACAGTGGGGTGATTGCGGTGCCCCTGCTGGCACCTGCCTTGGCTGGCTGGGGGCCTGTGGGCTGAGGTAGCTCCTGCATTGAGTGTCTGCCCTCTGGTGGTCAGTGCACATCATAGCGACTGGTTGTTCCACTGGTTGTTCAGTCATTCAGTCAATTTGCATATTAGGCTTTTATTTTATAGGATGGCATTTCAGAAACACAGTCTGGGCATCAAAGTTGCTCTCTGCCAGTGGTCAGCAAACTGCAGCTCGTGAGCCATGGTTTGCTGCTCTGTTGACTAATGAGTTTGCCGACTACTGCGTAAGGCATTAACCTTACCCAGAAGTTTTGACTTCAGGTTAAAGACATTAGTACATTATTAAAATGTTTTTGAAGTGTTTTTCCCTAAGGCAGCGGTCAGCAAACTCATCAGTCAACAGAGTAGCAAACCGCAGCTCGCGAGCCACAGTTTGCCAACCACTGCTCTATACTATTGGATGTATTACTCAATATTTCTGGGCTTTTTCAGTGGCTAGAACCAGGAAATATATTTTTAAAGATAAAATGTTTCATTGGTTCACAGTGATATTTCTACTAATTCAGGACTAAAGGGTTATTCCTTAACATATTTTATATTACTTCATAATATCCTTCTTCCATGACAAAAATTCTGGTTTCCCAAGACATGAGCAATGACAGAATTTCCCAGATGGCTCATTTACTGGATCCCACATTGAACACAAAAGGGCTTCAAAGTAATAATAATACACAGAATAACTATCAGAAACTGATTATTAAAAATAATTTTAAAACATTTTGTGTACCTATCCTCATTCTCACCTCATTTTTTTAATTGTATTCATTCACATTATCAAGGCATGTAATAATCACATACCATATTTTCTTGCTTAGTTTTCATTTACAAGTAACTAAATACTTAATGCTCATATCATTCCTTATATCAAAGTCTCTGTAGTTATTTTGTTTGTATGAAGCTTATTCTTTAATGTATTCCTGGAAGTTCGCAGAGGAACAATATTCCTAAGTTCCTGCATGTTCATAACACTTTGCTTGTGTCCTTTATACTTGAAAGTTACTTTTTCTTTTCTTGATTATGCTAAAAATACTATTCCATTTTCTTCTAACAAAATGTCACAGTCTAATGATAACCTTTCTTCCCTTGTAAGCCATATGTTCTTTTGCTTAGATGCCTAAATAATTTCTTTCTTTTTCATTAAAGGGCAGAAATTTTACAAGACTATGTCTTGGTATTGGTCATACAGTTCGATATCTCATATGCATAGTATACTATTTTAAAATGTACTTTCAAATCTGTTTTATTTCAGAAAGTTTTTCTTGAATTTTGTATTTAATTCTCTTGCTTTTGTTTTCTTATTCAATAACTTCTGTTCACCATATGTTGGAACTTGTTTTCCTATACTCATTCAATAGTTGTATTGGTTCTCAAATTCTTATCTCTTTTTAAATTTATTTTTTTTACCTTTCTTTTTTTTTATTAATTTTTTATACATATCTCCCTATTGCCCCCCCTCCCTCCCAGGCATACCCCAACCCCCCAGTGTCTATGTTCATTGGTTATGATTATATGCATAGATACAAGTCCTTTGATTGATCTCTTATCTACCTCACCTAACTTTAATCTTTCTGCTATAATTTCACAGTCTGTTTGAATCTTTACTATCTCTGTATCTATCCTTTTGTTCATCAGTTTATAATGTTCTTTATTATCCCCCAATGAGTGTGATCATGTGATGCTTCTCCTTCATTGACTGGCTTATTTCACTAAGCATAAGGCTCTCCAGTTCCAACCAGGTTGCTGCAAATGGTAAGAATTCCTTCTTTTTAATGGCAGCATAGAATTCCATTGTTTAGATATACCACAGTTTTCTGATCCACTCATCTGCTGACGGGCACCTAGGCTGTTTCCAAATTGTGGCTATTGTACATTGTGCTGCTATGAACATAGGGGTGCATAAATCCTTTCTGATTGGTGTTTGTAATTTCTTAGGATAAATTCCTAAGAGTGGTATTACAGGGTCAAATGGGAGATCCATTTTTAGTTTTTTGAGGAAACTCCATACTGTTCTCCACAGTGGCTGCACCAGTCTGCATTCCCACCAACAGTGCACAAGGGTTCCTTTTTCTCTGCATCCTCGCCAACACTTGTCGTTTGTTGATTTGTTGATGATTGCCATTCTGATAGGTGTAAGATGGTATCGCATTGTTGTTTTGATTTGCATCTCTCGGATGATTAATGACTTTGAACATGTTTTCATGTGTCTCTTGGCCTTCCTTCTGTCATCTTTTGAAAAGGTTCTATTTAGGTCCGTTGCCCATTTTTTTTATTGGATCCTTCATCTTCCTTTTATTAAGTTGTATAAGTTGGTTGTAGATTTTGGAGATTAAACCTTTATCAGTGATAGCATTTGCAAATATGTTCTCCCATGCATTGATCTTTCTTGTTGTTTTGTTGATGGTTTCTTTTGCTGTGCAAAAGCTTTTTATTTTGATGTAGTCCCATTTGTTTATTTTTTCTTTAGCTTCCATTGCCTTTGGAGCAGTATCAGTGAAGAAGTTCTTTCGGCATATATCTGAGATTGTGCTGCCTGTGGATTCCTCTAGTATTTTTATGGTTTCCCTTCTAATGTTTAAGTCCTGTATCCATTTTGAGTTTATTTTTGTATTTGGTGTAAGTTGGTGGTCCAGTTTCATTTTTTTGCATGTATCTGTCCAATTTTCCCAACAGCATTTGTTGAAGAGGCTATCTTGACTCCATTGTATGTTCATGCCTCCTTTGTCAAATATTAATTGAGCATAGTGGTTTGGGTGGATATCTGGGTTCTCTATTCTATTCCATTGATCTATATGTCTGTTCTTGTGCCAGTACCAGGCTGTTTTGAGAACAGTTGCTTTGTAGTATAGCTTGAAGTCTGGTATTGAGATCCCACCTACTTTATTCTTTTTTCTCAGTATTGCTGTAGCTATCCGTGGTCTTTTTTTGTTCCAGATGAATCTATGAAGAATTCTTTGTAGGTCTGTGAAATATGTCGTTGGTATTTTAATGGGTAGTGCGTTGAATCTGTAGATTGCTTTGGGTAGTATGGACAGTTTAATGTTGATTCTCCCAATCCATGAGCATGGTATGCTCTTCCATCTGTTAACATCTTCCTCTATCTCTTTTTTCAGTGTCCTGTAGTTTTTTGCATAAAGGTCTTTTACCTCTTTAGTTAGGTTTATTCCTAGGTATCTTAAATTTTTTGGTGCGATGGTAAATGGGATTGCTTTTTTAGTTTTTCTTTCTATAATTTCACTGTTAGTGTATAGAAATGCCACAGACTTCTTAGCATTAATTTTGTATCCTGATACATTGCCAAATTCATTAATTAAGTCAATTAGTTTTGGAATGGAGTCCTTTAGGTTTTTTATGTACAGTATCATGTCATCTGCAAATAAGGACAGCTTTACTTCTTCTTTTGCAATTTGGATGCCTTTTATTTCTTCTAGTTGTCTAATTGCAGTGGCTAATACTTCCAGGACTATGTCGAACAGGAGAGGTGAGAGTGGGCATCCCTGTCTTGTTCCTGTTCTTAGGGGAAATGGTTTTAGTTTTTGCCCATTGAGTATGATGTTAGCTGTGGGTTTATCATATATGGCTTTTATGATGTTGAGGTATGATCCTTCTATTCCCACTTTGCTGAGAGTTTTTATCAAGAAAGGATGTTGGATTTTGTCAAATGCTTTTTCTGCATCAATTGATATGACTATGTGATTTTTATCTCTCAATTTGTTTATGTGATGTATCACATTTATTGATTTGCGGATATTGAACCATCCCTGCATTCCTGGGATGAATCCTGCTTGGTCATGGTGTATGACCTTTCTGATGTACTGCTGGATCCGGTTGACTAGAATTATGTTGAGGATTTTGGCATCTATGTTCATGAGAGATATTGGCCTATAATTCTCTTTCATTGTGTTGTCTTTATCTGGTTTTGGTATTAGGGTGATGCTGGCTTCATAGAAGGTGTTTGGTAGTATTCCTTCTTCTTGAATGTTTTTGAATAGTCTGAGGAGGATAGGTTTTAATTCTTCCTTGAATGTTTGGTAAAACTCTCCTGTGTAGCCATCTGGACCCGGGCTTTTATTTGCTGGAAGCTTTTTGATTACTGCTTCAATTTCTTCCATAGTTATTGGACTATTGAGATGTTCGGCTTCCTCCTCATTGAGTTTTGGGAGGTTATATTTTTCTAGGAAAATGTCCATTTGTTGCAGGTTGTCCAATTTGTTGGAATAGAGTTGGTCATAGTATTTTTTAACAATCCTTTGTATTTCCACAGGGTCTGTTGTTATTTCTCCTCTTTCATTTCTGATTTTGTTTATTTGGGTCTTCTCTCTTTGCTTCTTGGTGAGCCTGGCTAGGGGTCCATCAATCTTGTTTATCCTTTCAAAGAACCAGCTCTTTGTTTTGTTGATCTTTTGAATTGTTTCTTTGGTGTCCAAGTTGTTTATCTCCGCTCTGATCTTCACTATTTCCTTCCTTCTCAGTACACTGGGCTTTTCTTGTTGCTCACGTTCTCGCTCTTTGAGTTGTAGGTTTATGTGATTTATTACCATTGTTTCCTGTTTTTTGCAGTAGGCTTGTAGGGCTATGAACTTCCCTCTCAAGACTGCTTTCACTGTGTCCCATAAATTTTGTATTTTTGTGTTGTCATTGTCATTTGTTGCCATGATGTTTTTTATTTCTTCCTTGATCTCTCTGGTTACCCAGTCGTTGTTTAAAAGCATGCTGTTTAGTCTCCATGTGTTTGATTTCTTTCTATTGTTTTTATTATAGTTGATTTCCAGTTTTATGCCACTGTGGTCTGAGAAGATGCTTGATATGATTTCTATCTTCTTGAATTTGAATAGACTTTTCTTATGACCCAACATATGATCTATCTTTGAAAATGACCCATGTGCACTGGAGAAGAATGCATATTCTGTGGCTTTGGGGTGAAATGTTCTGAAGATGTCAATTAATTCCATCTGGTCTAGTGAGTCATTTAGGATTGATGTTTCTTTGCTGATTTTTTGTTTAGAGGATTTGTCCAATGGTGACAGTGGGGTATTAAAGTCTCCTACTATGATTGTATTGCTGTCAATCTCTCCCTTAATATCCTCCAAGAGTTTTTTTATGTACTTAGGTGCTCCTATATTGGGTGCATATATGTTTACCAGAGTTGTTTCTTCTTGTTGGATTGTTCCCTTTAGTATTATGAAGTGGCCTTCTTTATCTCTTGTTATGTCCTTCACTTTGAGATCTAATTTGTCAGGTATAAGTATTGCAACCCCAGCTTTTTTTTAATTTCCATTTGCCTGAAATACCATGTTCCATCCCTTCACTCTCAGTCTGTGTGCATCTCTTTTCCTAAGGTGGGTTTCTTGCAGACAGCAGATATATGGATCATGTTTTCTTATCCAATCGGTTACCCTATGTCTTTTGATTGGAGCATTTAATCCGTTTACATTTAAAGTTATTATTGATAAGTACTTATCTGTTGCCATTTTTAGTCCTTACCCCTGAGTTCCTTCTTCGCTTCCTCTTTCTTTTTATTACAGCAGACCTTTTAACATTTCTTGCATTGCTGGTTTGGTGGTAATATATTCCCTTAGTCCTTTTTTGTCTGTGAAGCTTTTGATTTCACTTTCAATTTTGATTGAGAGTCTTGCATTGTACAGTATTCTTGGATTCAGACCCTTCCTTTGCATGACTTTGTATATTTCATTCCATTCTCTTCTGGCCTCACGAGTTTCTGTTGAGAAGTCAGTACCTAATCTTATGGGGGTTCCTTTGTAGGTAACTTTCTGTTTCTCTCTGGCTGCTTTTAAGATTCTTACTTTGTCGTCGGTGTTTGCCAATTTAATTATAATGTGCCTCGGTGTCGGTTTGTTGGGGTTCATTTTGCTTGGGACTCTGTGAGCTTCTTGGATTTGTGTGGGTTTTTTCTTTTCTATATTGGGGAAATTTTCTGTCATTATTTCTTCAAACAAGTTCTCTAATCCTTGTTCAGTTTCCACTCTTTCTGGAACCCCAATTATGCGGATGTTATTTTGTTTCATGTTATCCCAAAGTTCCCTTAGACTCTCCTCTTGCTTTTTAACTTTTTTTTCTAGAAGCTGCTGTACTTGGGTATTTTTTCCTACCGTGTCTTCTAGCTCACTGATGCGGTCCTCTGCTTCTTCTAGTCTACTTTTGATGCTTTCTATTGAGTTCTTTATAGCAGTGATGTCATTATTCATTTCTTCTTGTTTATTCTGCACCTCCTCTAGTTTCTTCTGCATTTCTTCTTCACGCTTATTCACCTCCTCTAGGTTCTTCTTCATTTCCTCTTGGCTCTTACTCATATTGTCAAATTTGTCTTCCATTCTTTTCAACCACATTATGATAATTTCTCTGAACTCTTTCTCTGGTAGGCTTATTTGTGGTTCTATTTCGTTTACTTCCTTTTCTGGTGAAACCTGCCTTTCTGTCTTTTGTGGGCTGTTTCTTTTTCTGCCCATGGTCTTTCTTCTCTGGGTGTCTGGTTATGTAGTGCTCTCTCCTACGTTGATTGAAAGGCACAAACTACAACACGACCAGGTACAGCACACAAGGCACTGAGTAGAAATGTATTCAAGATGTTAATAATCACAAATAAGGTGACCACCAAAGAAGGACAAATTAGGGGTAAATAGAGAAAGAAGAAGAGAAAAATGAGGAAGAAAGAAAAGAATGAAGTGCCAAAATCAAATTGGGAGAGTGAGAAAAAAAAAAGATAAATAAATGGACAATAAAATAAAATAAAATAAAATAAAAAGGAGAAAAAGGAGAAGGAAAGAGGAAGAGAAAAAAGTCAGAGAGAAAAGAAAGTGTATAAGAGAGAAAAGAGGAACAAAATATAGATGTCAGGAGACAACTCCAATAGAACAGTCACTAATCCCAATAAAGGCCAGCAACCAGTACCTAGAGATTAATGCAAATTGCAAATAGCAACTGGTATCGAGGGAGATGAGGGAAAAGAGAGGTAGAAAACAAAGCAAGCAAAAAGCAAAATAAAACAAGTAGAATAAACTAAAACAATCTCTCAAAAAATTTTTCAAAAAATCGATATAATCACTTTTCAGGCAAATAGCAACAAAAGACATAGAGAAAAAACAACTTTTTGGCTAATGAAGTCAAGAGGGGAGAGGTTTGTGTGGACTTGTAGTAGGGGGTTTGAAATTAGACATATAAATGGGGTGAAATTTTAACCAGGTAAAGAGAAAAATAGGGAGAATCTAAAGTTGGAAAAGGGAAAGAGAAACAAGACAGCAAAATGGGGAAAGTTAGGAGGAAAGTGTTGGCATAAAGGTGGAGTTGAGTTGGAGTAAAATTATGCTAAAGGGAAGATGAAAATAGAATGTAGAAGTCTAATCCCGAAATAAAATAAAGAGAAAACAAAATGTCACTTTTTTTCCCCCAAAACGTTAAAGTACTAGTAGTAATTAATAATACTAGTTTAAAACAAAAATGTAATAATTATAAAGGTAAAATCAATTGAGGCAGAAAGAAAAAAAATATTCTTTTAATTAAAATATGTGAAAATGAAAAATAAAGGATTAAAAATTTAAAAAAAAAGAAAAAAGGAAAAAAAAAAGAAGAAGAAGAAGAAACTTCCACTATTATTTTGCTTGGCACTCCTGTTTCCCAGTAGAGGAGGTATTGCAGTTCCCTGTGTTCCCCTCTTAGTGTTTTAATCTCTTTATTCTCTTGTGGTTATGCGAGAGTCAATTTGTGTGTCATCCACTGGGTGGCAGTGTTTCGGAATTGATCTCTGAGACAAAGCACAGGACCTCTCTAGGCTGTGCTCAGATCCTGCTACTCTGTGGTTCCCAAAACCAGTTTGTGGGGGTTTTGCAGCCTGGACACTGCAATAACTTTCAGGTTGTCCCTCTGCCCCAGAGAAAAAGAAAAAAAAAAGAGTCGTTTTCCAGAGCTCTCCTCTGTCAACAGCCCAGAGGGTTTGCCTTCACACTCAGGGATCACGCCCTGACCACCTCTGCGGACCTCTCCAGAGGCAGCTTTCCCGCAGCCCGGCTCCCACAGTGTGCGCGTCTTTGTTGTGTGGGGGTAGGAGACCGCACCCTGGCCCAGGCTAAGTCTGATCCTTCTGCTCGCGCCCTGTGGATCTCTGAATCCTCCGTCTGCGCGTCTGTGCTGCCTGAGAAGCCGCGCTCTGGGTCCTGGCTGCTCTGTGGGTGCCTCCGTCAGCCGCAGCTTTCAGACCTCGGCAGACATCCACCTCCCCCTTAAGTCAGGCACAATCTGACCTTTCCGTGTGCTCTGTGGATCTCTGATTCCGCCGCGTGTCTGCGCCGATTGGAGGGCGGAGTTCTGGGTCCCCGGGTTCCTGGCTGCTCGATGGGTGCCCAGCCGAAGGCTTCAGACCGCCGCAGACATCCACCTCCCACTGCAAGATGTAAATTTATTTTTTATTAAAATGTTTTTATTTTATTTTAACTTTCTATTTGTCTTGGAGCACTATCTGTGCATTTATTCACTGAGTCCCCTGTAGTCCAGTCTTTGTTTTTAAAATTTCTATATTATTCTTGATTTCTGTTACTTCTAAATTTTTCTATTTCTCATTAATTTATTATTTCATGTTTTGTACAATTTTCCTAATGTATTTTAGTTCATTTTGAAATAGCACATTATATTTTGCTTTTAATTTTTTAAAGCAAATCTTTCTGGTTGCTTTTATTATCTGTAGGTATATTATTCTGCTTCGTATTCTCATTTTTCTTATAATAAGTTTGTATGATTGACCTCAATAAGTTTCTGTTGATAATTTTTGTATAAAAGTTTTGTTCTTGAACTTTTGAAAGGAGGCTTTGTCCATGACAAGTTTTCTAACTTCACAAAGCTATCTATTCCTCTGTGTTTCATATGGTGTAAAAAATATAGCAGCTTTCTTTGTAAGAATTCCTGGCTATGTTCTCTGTATCCCCTTTTATCTGGACCTTCATTCCTTCATCTTCATAGTGACCATTCAGATCAATTTTAATTTTGTTCTCAGCAGTACCCTCAGGGAAGGACCCTGTCCTGAAAGGGGGCCCTTGCTGGTGAATTTTGAGAGTTAATAGGGACTAAGCTTCCTCAGAACTTTCAGACCCTACTGCAGGCTTCTTGCATTCACCTGCTCATTGGAGTAGGCTAAACAATTTTAGCCATTCCAAAATTAGCCTGCTGAACTTTCCTGGGAATACCTGTTGGATACTGTAGGGGTTTCTGTTCTCAGACTAGTTAGGTGCCCCACTGCTCTCCTCTGCTTTCTGTTGCACAAATGCTGATATCACTGAGGTCTTGTGATCATCAATAATTCGTCCTTACCAGCTTGTACCAGTATTTCAGAGTTCATGGGAATCCATCTCACCTGGTTTTGTTGGAAATGTATGTGTATTTTGGTTTTGCTATTTAATTGTTCTGTCCATTTTTGTGTGCAGATTAGGCAAGTCCCAAACTCTATTCTGCCACTGCCATTTCCAATTTCCCAAATCTTTGTGATCATTCTGGGGCACAGACTGAAGGGGCAGACTACACAGGAGAATCTTTTCATGTGGTAAAAGGAGACATGCAAGAGAACAAACCTGAAATTAGAGGATGCTTACAACTCTGCTTGCAGCACACACTTAAAAAAAAATTAAATAGTTTATTGTTCAGAGTATTACATAAATCTCTCCCCAGCTGCCACCACACCCCAGTACATTGCCCATCCGACCCCCAACCCCCGCTGCCCCATCTGTGTCCATTGGTTTTGCTCATATGGATGCATACAAAATCTTTGGTTGATCTCTTACCATCTAATCACCTGCCTTCCCTCATAGGTTGGACAGTCTGTTTGATGCTTCTATGACTCTGGTTCTATTTTGGAACCTCAATTTATGTTATTTATTATATTCCACAAATGAGTGAGATTATATGATATTTATCTTTCTCTGACTGGCTTATTTTGCTTAGCATGATGCTCTCCAGTTCCATCCATGCTGTTACAAATGGTAAGAATTCCTTCTTTTTTACAGCAATGTAGTATTTCATTGTATAGATGTACCACAGTTTTCTAATCCATTCATCTGCTGATGGGCACTTATACTGTTTCCAAATCTTACCTATTATAAATTGTGCTGCTATGAACACAGGGGTGCATATATTCTTTCTGATTGGTGTTTAGGTTTCTTGGGATAAAGTCCTAGAAGAGGGACTACTGGGTCAAATGGGAGTTAACATTTTAAACTTTTTGAGGAAACTCCATACTATTATTCACAGTGGCTGCACCAGTCTGCATTCCCACCAGCAGTGCAGGAGGATTTCTTTTTCTTTACATCCTCACCAGCACTAGTCCTTTGTTGATTTGTTAATGAGAGCCATTCTGACAGTGTGAAATGATATCTCACTGTTGTTTTGATTTGCATCTCTCTGGTGATTGGTGACTTTGAGCATGTTTTCATATGTCTCTGGGCCTTCTGTATGTTCTCTTCCAAAAAGTGTCTATTTAGATTCTTTGCCCTTTTTTTTTTGACTGTTTATCTTCCTTTTGTTAAGTGGTATGAGGATGTAATGGGGCGACCCGAGACAGATGACCACCAGACAGCCAATTAGAAAATTTAGGAAGCCTTTATTACGAACTCGAGTCCGGGCTCACGGTTCCACTGACACAGCAGGGAAGCACGAGAGCCCCGAACCTCTGCAGCAAGTGCTTTTTATCCTCAGCGCAGGAGGACTTGGCAAATTTTAATTGGCTAAGCATTACTA
Organism: Lasiurus cinereus; assembly: GCA_011751065.1. NCBI lineage: Eukaryota > Metazoa > Chordata > Mammalia > Chiroptera > Vespertilionidae > Lasiurus > Lasiurus cinereus. Next base: position 37,249,607 of record JAAGEH010000304.1, read on the forward strand.
AATTTCATATACTGACTCTTTGTCTAAGCTTTTTGGTTATGCAAGTAAGCAGTCTAGATAACGGTTGTCCTTGCAGGAGTTGTTTGTCAAACTTTATGGCTTCTCAAGGCCGGGAGTGCCTTCAGGCACCTGGTGTTCTGAAACCGCCCCCCCCCTTCCTTCTGCCTCCAGGCCTGAGGGCACCCTGACCCTGATTCATTCTTTATGGGGAAATGCAGTCTGGTCCTTGCCCCTCCACATTCCCTACTGGTCTTATAGGGGAATCAAATCCTTGATTCCGACTGTTCCCACTCCCCGTTTGCTATGGGTTGGTCACAACAAGTTCTCTGTAAATGTTGAAGATTAAACCCTTATCAGAAATATCATTGGCAAATATGTTCTCCCATGCAGTGGGCTTTCTTGTTGTTTTGTTGATTATTTCTTTTGCTGTGCAGAAACTTTTTATTTTGATGTAGTCCCATTTATTTATTTTTTCCTTAGTCTCCATTGTCTTAGGAGCTGTATTGGTAAAGGTATTATAGTGATATATGTCTACTATTTTGCTGCCTATGAAGTTGGGTATGATTTTTATTTTTTCCTGTCTTACATTTAAGTCCTTTAGTCATTTTGAGTTTGTCTTGTGTATGGTGTAAGTTGGTGAATTAGTTTAAATTTTTGCATGTATCATGTCCAAATTTACCAGCTCCATTTATTGAAGAGACTATCTTGATTCCATTGTATGGTCTTGCCTCCTTTGTCAAATATTAATTGAGCATCATGGCTTGGGTCGATTTCTGGGTTCTCTCTTCTGTTTCATTGGTCTATATGTCTATTCTTGTGCCAATGCCAGGCAGTTTTGAGAACCATAGGTTGGTAATGTAGTTTAATATCTGGTATTGTGATCCTTCTAACTTTGTTCTTCCTTTAGGATTGAGATGGCTATTCGGGGTCTTTTTTATTCCAGATGAATTTTTGGAGCATTTGTTCTAGATCTTTGAAATATGTCATTGGTATTTTAGTGGGGATTGCATCGAATCCGTAGATTACTTTGGGTAGTATGGACATTTCAATGATGTTGATTCTATCAAACCATAAACATGGTATGTTCTTCCATTTGTTTATGTCTTCCCCTATCTCATTTTTCAATGTCCTGTAATTTTCCGAGTATAGGTCTTTTTTTTCTATTTAATGAACTTTTTTTATTAATTTTTATTATTTTTTACACATATCTCCCCATTGTCCCCCCTCCCTCCCAGGCATACCCCAACCCCCCAGTGTCTGTGATCATTGGTTATGCTTATATGCATACATACAAGTCCTTTGATTGATCACTTATCTACCTCACCTAACTTTAATCTTTCTACTGTAATTTCACAGTCTGTTTGATGCTTTATGAATTTTGTACCCCTGAGAATTATCAGTCTACTCCCTTTCTGTGCTCCTGATTCTATTATATTCACCAGTTTATTCTGTTGATCAAATTTTTAATTCACTTAATTTTTAGATTCACTTGTTGATAGATATGTATTTGTTGTTCATAATTTTTTGGCTTTTACCTTTTTCTTCTTCCTCTTCTAAAAGAGTACCTTTCAGCATTTCATATAATACTGGTTTGGAGTTGATGAACTCCTTTAGCTTTTTCTTCTCTGTGAAGGTCTTTATCTGCCCTTCAATTCTGAATGATAGCTTTGCTGGATAGATTATTCTTGGTTGTAGGTTCTTGCTATTCATCACGTTGAATATTTCTTGCCACTCCCATCTGGCTTGCATCGTTTCTGTTGAGAAATCAGCTGACAGTTGTATGGGCGCTCCCTTGTAGGTAATGAACTGTTTTTCTCTTGCTG